>CM038681.1:660533448-660813340 GCA_021605205.1 Aegilops longissima | reverse complement strand
CAGTTCTACAAAATTCTGCCTTGGTGGCTCCGTATATGGAGGAACACAAGAATATTCTACGCTCCAACTACCCAGAGTAGTCTGACGACTGGATTACACGTGAAGAAACGGGGACTTTCGCCGGTTGGTTGCAGACACGTGCCATACATGACGCCGCTGTTGCAGATAATATGTACTTGTTGTCCCAGTTACCATCTTCGAATATAACGACTTTCCAAGGGTATGAGACAAATGGGAATACCACTAATAGAAAATAGGGCTTTGGTCACAGCTCAATATACACATTAGTCCTGGTTGCATTATGAACCGGGACTAATGTGAGCATTAATCCCGGTTCCAGCGGCTAAAGGCATTAGTCCCAGTTCAAATGAGCCCTTTAGTGCGGTTTGAGACACAAACCGGGACTAAAGGATCGATGCCCTTTAGTCCTAGTTTGTATCTCTAACGGGACTAAAGATTAGACCTTTAGTCCCGGTTTTTTAAGACACGAACCGGGACTAAAGGGTCTGATGCCCTTTAGTCCCGGTTCGTGTCTCAAACCGGGACTAAAGGGCTTCCTGTCTCAAACTCTACCTCCTTCCCCCCTGATTATCGCCATTTCAGTTTAAAAAAACAAAAGGAAATGATGAAAATTTCAAAAAATAAAATCCTTCGACTTGTAGTTATATCAATACATTTAATAATTAGGAAAATTTAAAAACTTAAATATGAACATGTTATGCAAAGAAGTGTTATGAGAAAGTAAAACAGCTATAACTTTTGCATACGATGTCGGAAAAAAACGTGTAATATGTCACATCCCAGTTAGACCATGCATTAGGGTATGCATCATGTTTAAATTCCATTTAATTTTGAAATGGGGAAGGCAGGAAACCCCAGAACACCCCCTTAAAATAACTAGGGTTTACTAAAAATTATTTCAATGAATCCGAAATGCCCTTCAAAATGCTCATCCTCTTTGTTTTGGTTCAGAACCTATGTCAAAGGAGGTGGATCATTTTCTAGGTCATCCAAAGTTCCTAGGATTATTCCACAAGTTTTGAACTTGAGCATTTTAAATTATATAAAATATTTTAAATGTTCAAAAATTGCCAAACCAAAATGTTTCATGTTGGGAATATTCCAACAAGGGACCAGGAGCATTTTGGTGATTTTTAAAACAGTTTTGGTATTTTAGAAAACCCCACAAAGTTGCAGAATATTAGAAAAAGATTAAAAAGGGAAAACCCTTACCTGACGCCCGTGCCCGGCCCACCTGCCGGCCCAGCCCAGCAGCCGGCAATGGCTGCTTGGCTCGGCTTGAGGCAGCCAGCAATGCCCGACAGCGAGCTCGAAGGCGCCACACGCAGCTGGCTGCTGCCTGCTTCACCTCCTCGCCGCCTCGCTGCCTGGGCGGCCTCCACGTCGTCGCCCGACCCTGGACACGCCATTCGCCCCCTGCCTCTCTCCCTCGCTCCCCTACGCCATGGCCGACGCCACTGTCGCCGCTCCACCGTCGTGCCGTAGCCACCGTCGTCCCAGCCACGAGACCGTGTCGATCGCACCGCCATTCGTCGACTTCGTCCGAACAAGCGAGCCCCGGCGCTTGCTGCCCGGCCACCAGCACCGACCTCGCCCGACTCCGCCACCGCCGGAGATCCCTTCGCCGTCGCCGCCGCATCGGATCGTCCCCGACCACGTAAATGCGCTCTCTGAGACCGCTGTGAGCCTGGCTACCCCCATCCTCTCCACTCCCTTCGTGCACCACAGCGAGCACACGGCTTCGCCCGAACGCACCGCCGCGGGCTCGTCGCCGACGAGGCTCCGGCCACCCAACGGCCACGCCACCGTGTCCATCGCACTCACCACGTTGCGTTGGGTCCAACCCTGCACTCCACGCGCCTCACCTTGCCCCCTAGCGACGAGTCCGAGGTCACCCGAGCCCCAGCCGCCGCCAAACTCGTCGCCGGCGCCAACCCCGGCCACCCCGACCCCAACTAACCCCACCAGGAGCTGCGGTTCGTCTCCAGCTCCACGTAGATGCCTTCCGCGCCCCATTTGGTGGCCGGAACGTGCAAAAGCACTTTGCTCGCCGCGCTGGCCTGCCGCCGTGGCTGAAGCGCCAGCGAGTTGACGGCGACCATTGGTGGTGGGCCTGTTGATGCTCTCGAGTCAATGACAGGTGGACCCCTGGTTAACTAATTAGATTAGTTCTAATTAAAATTAATTAGTTAAACTAACTACTGACATGCGGGTCCCACTGTCAGTTTGACCTGGACGACCCCGTTGACCCCTGACGTCACGCTGACCTCATGCTGACGCAATAAATGAATTTCTAGATTTATTCTGATATAGCAAATTCCAGAATATAATTCAAATTTCAAATGCTTATAACTTTTATTCTATAACTCCAAATGCAAAGATTTATATATGAAAAATTATCAGAAAAATCCACTCTATCCATTGGTAGAGGTTTCATGCATGTTAAAACAAGTTAACTATGCTGAATAACCAGAATAAGAAATTGCACCATTAGGACTAACTCAAACGGTCCCGGGCCATGGTAAGGCGACACCCGTGGGAATACCGTGCGTGAGGCCGCAAAGTGATATGAGGTGTTACCAGCTAGGTCGATATGACTTGGAATCGGGGTCCTGACAGCGTTGGCATCGAGCAGGGGCTGCTGTGGGTTCGCTAAGCCAAACTGGTCGAAGTTGAGTCTAGAAATGCTTTAGTTATATGTAGGGGAATTGATTGTGGGAGGGAACGTAAGGCTCTTTTACTTCTTTATCTTATGCCCTCTGATCTGAGTCATCCTTTCCTCATTCGACGTGGGTTTAGGACTAGGCTCTCTTCTCTCTATCAGGTTCACGTGTTACTAATCCGTAGTAACTTATAGGATTGTTGGTTACATCCTCAGTGCAGTGCTACTAAATTTTAGTATGCTATCATTTGAACCAGAACCTTGATATGATGTTGTTGAGTGGATTACAAATCTGATCTTGAATGTCTCAAATCTGATTTTGAGCATTTACAGATGTTATGCTACCCGATTTTCCCTAGAAATTCTAACGCCTTTGCATTGTGGCTGTGCTTTTCGGATGGCCACCGTCCCCGAAACCAAGTGGTTACTTTGACCCGTTGCATTGATGTGTGCGGTCACACGGCCATGTTGGTTAGGGTGATGATTGAGTCTGGTTATCGATGGTATCCTGAATATACCGTCGAGGAGCAGTTTAGGATTTCAATCAAAGCCAATACCTATGCACGGTCGGTTTATCCATCTTATCCCGGAGCTCTTGAGCCACTTCACTGTTCTTATGGGCTCGGAATCACTATTGGAATGTCTGTGCAAGATGCAGCCTATTCCATGATGACTATTATTCGAGCCAGAACTGCCTTGCTGGGCAACACGGATTTTCGCTATATGCCAGCATCCCTCCCTGGGGCGCATGGCTACCTTCAGGGCTTGTACAGCGATGCATCCCATGAGGACTCACTCCTTCGCACTACTACTGAGTTGCTGGAGGACAAGGACCGTGAGAACCGGGCCTTGCGTATGGAGCTTTTTAATGCCCGTTCTGACCACTGGGCTACTCTGACTAGGTTTGCACCTGCCGTGCAAGCCGGATATATGGACATGAGGGACTTGTACCCCGTGCGGGCGAGTCTGCCAGACTTTATGGAGTGGCGTGAGGTTGGAGGCATCACTCCTCCTCGTGGGCCTCGCCTGCCACCGTTTGTTGGACCACGGCCACATCCGAGTCCTTATGGTCCACAGGCCCCACAGGATTGTCTGTTTCCGGACGATCATGTTCCACTTCCAGGCTTGGGTGGTGACTTCTATGAGGACTACTATGGAGCTGCCTGAGATAGTAGTAGTATTCCTAGTATGGTAATAGTTGTGTTTCCACCGTCCTGCGTGACTCGTGGAATCGACTTAGTGTGTATCGTTCGGAAGTGTAGAAAAATAATGTATAGGAGTTGGATTGCTTCCGATGAGATGTAACGCCTTTCCTTATAGTTGTACTCCGTCAGGCTTGTACTAAACTATGGATGGTGTGTATGACCGTTGGTATATATATATATATATATGGCAGTTTTATATTACCATGTCATACGGATGAACATCTTTGCATTCCATGCTATCCATTACCTTCCGCACTTCCTTGTTAAATTCTGCCATCCTGGTTTAAACCTTTGCTTTGTCTCCCAGGATGGTCAACACTCGCAACACTCCTGCTGTTCCAGAGCAGGGAGAAGCCAGTGCAGCCAGAAATGTAAATCTGCCGCAACCGCCATCTTTGGCGAGTGATCTTTGGAAGCGAGAATGCAATAAGCGTGAAACCAACCGCTTATTGGAGCGGATTGAACAAAACACAGCACACCAGCCAAGAAACGATGTGGTTTCACTCAGCGACTTCGTCAAGCTATATCCCCAAAATTCAAATATTCCGTCGAGCCGCTCGGCGCGGATGATTGGCTCCGCAGCATCCACCACAAGCTGCGTTCCGCTAACGTGGTGAGGCTGACAAGGTTACCTTTGCCGCTTATCATCTTGAAGGCCCTGCTAGCCTCGGTGGGAGAATTATGAGGCTATCGTCCGGTTGGACAAGTTACATCTTGGGCTGAATTCAGTGCCGCCTTCCGTGAGCATCATATTCCGTAAGGTCTTATGGACCGCAAACATGAGGAATTCTGCAGTTTCACCCAAGGTAGGTGACGGTGGATGCCTCTGACCGTGGTCGGGAGGTTAGCACGTTATGCTCCCAAGAAGTTTCTACCGATGCCAAGAAGCAGGCAAGGTTCCGCAAGGGACTTAGCCCTGAGCTACGCCGAGATCTCCGCCTGCATGAATGTACCTCTTTCCCGAAGCTAGTCAATAAGGCTATCAGCGCCGAAACTGGGCAGACTGATTTTGAGGCTTCACGCAAACACATCCGTGATTTTGGATCTTCATCCGGCTCTGGATCCCAGAAGCGCCGGGTTTGGGTTCCAAATACTGCTCTACCACCCAGGTTCACCCCGAGGCCATCCTCTGAGGCGCCTCGCCCCAACCAGCCGTATTTTCCACCCAAGACTTATGGAGGTCCAACTGCTAATGCTGCTCCACGCCCAAATGTGATAACTTGCTTCAAGTGTGGACAGACGGGCCACTATATCCGAGTGTCCCAGAACAACCCCAATCAAGCTGGAAAGTCTGTTGGCATGGCAAGCCAGCAGGAAAGGTGCCCTATGCTAAACCAGTTGCCACCGCTTCGTGGCCATGTCAACTATGTCTCTGCTTGAAGAAACCTATGAGGATCCCAACGTCGTCCTCGATGCGCTTCTTGTTAATTGCCATCCGGCAACCGTTCTTTGATCTTGGAGCATCTCATTCATTTATTTACGAGAGCTATGCTCGATTGCACAACACCACATTCTGTGACATGCCTACCTCCATGGAAATTCAAACTCCACGGTTCTAGATGGCAAACCTCTAGAATAAGTCATGGGAATGAAATTCTTGTCGACAGATTAGTCTTTCTTGCATCCCTAATAGCTCTTAAGTCCTCGGACATAAACATCATCTTGGGTATGGACTGGATGTCAGCCCATTATGCTAAGATTGATTGCTCTCGAGAACTGTTCAACTTACCCATCCTTGGGCAAGACGGTGAATGTTTTAACCCGAGTGTCTAAGCGCCAGACTTTACTCCTTAAATGCCAACCCCTTCCGGACCTCGAAGATATTCCGGTAGTCCGTGATTTCCGGATGTCTTCCCGGAGAACTGCCAGTGTTCCACCGACGAGGATGTCGAGTTCGTGATAGATCTTGTTCCCGGAACCGTCCCAATCTCTAGAAGACCTTATAAGATGGCACCCTAGAACTAGCTGAACTTAAGAAACAACTCGATGAATCCTTGCAAAAGGTTTCATCCGTCCTAGTTCATCTCCATGGGCTTGCCCGTCCTCTTCGTCAAGAAGAAGGATGGTGCGGATCGGATGGTTGTAGATTACCGACCTGTCAATTTGGTCACTATCAAGAACAAGTATCCGCTCCCGGGATCAACGACACGTATGATCAGCTCGCTGGATCCTCGATCTTTTCAAGATGGATTTGAGGTTGGGTTACCATCAAATCAAAATCAAAACGGGGACATTCCCAAAACGACCTTTGTCACTTTCGTTATGGCCAATCTGAGTACACCGTCATGTCCTTCGGACTAACCAATGCTCCAGCCACTTTCTCTCGGTTAATGAACTCAATCTTCATGGAGTACTTGGATAAATTATTCGTGGTATACCTCGATGATATACTCATCTACTCCAAGAATGAGGAAGAACATGCCGAACATCTAAGGCTAGTATTGATGAAACTTGAGAGCACCGCCTTTATGCCAAATTCTCTAAGTGTGAATTCTGGTTGCCGTATGACCTATCTAGGCCATGTAATCTCTGGTAAGGGCATTGCTTGTCAATCCCGAAGCGAGTTCAAGCCGTCCTTGATTGGACTCCACCTGAATCAGTCAAGCAAGTTCGGAGTTTCCTCGGTCTAGCGAGCTATTGCCGCCGCTTAAATCGATAATTTCTCTAAAGTTGCTAAACCTCTAACCGAACTCCTCAAGAAAGATAAGAAGTTCGAATGGGCGCCATCAAGTCGAGTTCAGCTTTGAGGAACTGAAAAGGCGCTGACATCTGCTCCGTGCTTGTTCCACCAGATTTCTCTAAGGACTTACGTTATCTATTGCGGCGCCTCGCGACAAGGACTAGGTTGCATACTCATGCAAGATCGTCATGTGATTGCCTCACGCCTCTCGGCAGATGCGTCCACATGAGGATAACTACCCACACACGATCTAGAGCTTGCAGCAGATGGTTCATGCACTTAAAACTTGGCGACATTACCTTCACAGGTAATCGTTGTGAAATCTACACTGATCACCAAAGTCTGAAATATATCTTCACCCAACGGATTTGAATCTCAGGCAAAGGCGTTGGGTCGAGATTGATTACAGATTTCGACTTAGGAATATCCTACACCGGGCAAGGCCAATGTCATGGCTGGCGACTAAGTCACAAATCTTATTGTAACAATCTGATGTTACAACAAAGTCAACCAATTCTCCACGAGGAATTTCGTAAGCTTAATCTTCACATTGTTCCTCGAGTTCCTTTCCACCACGGTGGCGAAACCCAACCTTACGGATCGAATCATAGCTGCTCAGCGGTATGATAGAGGGATATCTCGGATCAAGGAGAACATCGCTAAGCGGAGCTGCTAAGTGTTCTCCATAGATGAGCAGTGTTGTCTTCTTTGAGAACTGCTTAGTGGTTCCCAGAAACAACAGCTACGACAATTGATCCTTAAGGAAGCTCATGACTCTCCTCTCACCATTCATCCCGGTAGTACTAAAATGTATCAAGACCTCGCCGGAGGTTTTGGTGGACTAGGATGAAGAGAAATCGCTCAATACATTGCTAACTGCGGCGTCATGCGTCGAGTTAAAGCGAGCATCAACGACCTCTTTGGTACCCTTCAACCTTTGGAAATTCCTGAATGGAAATGGGATAAAATCGGTATGGATTTCATTACGGGTTTCCCAGGACCAAGAGAGGAATAATGCTATCTTCGTTGTCGTTGATCGTCTTTCCGAAGTAGCCCACTTCCTACCTGTTCGTGAGAGTATAACCGCTAGCCAGCTAGCTGAATTGTACATCTCTCGAATAGTGTCTCTTCATGGTATTCCATTAGAGATTAACTCAGACCGTGGAAGTCTCTTCACCTCTCGATTTTGGGAAAGTTTCCAAAACGCTATGGGAACTCGTCTCTCCTTTAGCACCGCCTTCCATCCCCAATCAAGTGGTCAAGTAGAAACGAGTCAATCAAATCCTAGAGGATATGCTTGAGCTTCATCATCTCTTTCGGCCTGAATTGGGAGAAATGCCTTCCATTCGCCGAGTTAAACTTATAACAATAGCTATCAAGCCAGCCTGGCAAAGCCCTTTGAAGTTCTTTATGGGCGAAAATGTCGAGCGCCTCTTAACTGGTCAGAAACCGGGAGAGACAACTCTTTGGCCGGATATGATTCAGAAGCGAAGAGCAAGTTCGCATTGTTCGTGAGAAATTGAAAACAGCCCAATCTCGTCAAAAGAGCCAATATGACCGCAAGCATAAGCCTGTGACTTATGAAATTGGCGAGAAGGCTTACCGGGTTACTCCTTTGAAGGAACCCATCGATTCGGTATCAAAACAAGTTGGCTCCTCGTTACATTGGACCCTTTCGCATTCTTGCCAAACGAGGAGAAGTTGCCTACCAATTGGAACTACCTCCGCATCTTTCCAGAGTCCATGATGTCTTCCACGTTTCCCAACTTAGGCGTTGCTTCTCGGATCCTATCCGTGAAGTGGACCACGAAACGCTTGATCTCCAAGATAACCTCACCTATCGAGAATATCCCGTTCGTGTCCTCGATCAAACCGAGCGTACCACTCGACGTCGGAATATCAAGTTTCTAAAGGTTCAATGGTCAAACCATTCCGAGCAAGAAGCAACTTGGGAAAGGGAGGATCGTCTTCGACTTGAGTATCCCACCTTTTTACAATGATCCTAAATCTGGGGCGAGATTCTTTTGAGTGGGGTGAGTTGTCACATCCCAGTTAGACCATGCATTAGGGTGTGCATCATGTTTAAATTCCATTTAATTTTGAAATGGGAAGGCAGAAACCCCGTAACACCCCCTTAAAATAACTAGGGTTTACTAAAAATTATTTCAATGAATCCGAAATGCCCTTCAAAATGCTCCTCCTCTTTGTTTTGGTTCATAACCTATGTCAAAGGAGGTGGATCATTTTCTAGGTCATCCAAAGTTCCTAGGATTATTCCACAAGTTTTGAACTTGAGCATTTTAAATTATATAAAATATTTTAAATGTTCAAAATTGCCAAACCAAAATGTTTCATGTTGGGAATATTCCAACAAGGGACCAGGAGCATTTTGGTGATTTTAAAACAGTTTTGGTATTTTAGAAAACCCACAAAGTTGCAGAATATTAGAAAAAGATTAAAAGGAAAACCCTTACGGCGCCGTGCCCGCCCACCTGCCGCCCAGCCCAGCAGCGGCCCAGCAGCTGCTTGGCTCGGCTTGAGCGAGCAGCAGTGCCCGACGGCGAGCTCGAAGCGCGCCACGCAGCTGGCCGCCGCCACTTCACCTCCTCGCCGCCTCGCTGCCTGGGCGGCCTCCACGTCGTCGCCCGACCCCTGGACCGCCATTCGCCCCCTGCCTCTCTCCCTCGCTCCCCTCGCCATGGCCGCGCCACCGTCGCCGCTCCACCGTCGTGGCCGTAGCCACCGTCGTCCCAGCGCCACGAGACCGTGTCCAGTCCGCCGCCGTCGTCGACTTCGTCGAACAAGCCGAGCCCGGCGCTTGCTGCGCCCGAAACCCGCACACCGACCTCGCCGACTCGCCACCGCCGGAGATCCCCTTCGCCGCCGCCGCCGCCGCATCGGATCGTCCCCGACCACGTCGTCGGCTCTCTGAGACCGCTGTGAGCCTGGCTACCCCCATCCTCTCCACTCTCCTTCTCATGCACCACAACGAGCACACGGCTTCGCCCGAAACGCACCGCCAGCGGAGCTCGTCGCGGCGAGGCTCCGGCCACCCAACGCCACGCCACCGTGTCCATCGCACTCACCACGTTGCGTTGGGTCCAACCCTGCACTCCACGCGCCTCACCTTGCCCCCTAGCGACGAGTCCGAGGTCACCCGAGCCCCGGCCGCCGCCAAACTCGTCGCCGGCGCCAACCCCGGCCACCCCGACCCCAACTAACCCCACCAGGAGCTGCGGTTCGTCTCCAGCTCCACGTAGATGCCTTCCGCGCCCCATTTGGTGGCCGGAACGTGCAAAAGCACTTTGCTCCGCCCGGCGCTTTGGCCTCGCCCGGCGGCTAGACGCCGGCGAGTTGACCGCTGACCATTGACTGGTGGGCCCTGTTGACTGCTCTGAGTCAATGACAGGTGGACCCCCCCTGGTTAACTAATTAGATTAGTTCTAATTAAAATTAATTAGTTAAACTAACTACTGACATGCGGGTCCCACTGTCAGTTTGACCTGGACGACCCCGTTGACCCCTGACGTCACGCTGACCTCATGCTGACGCAATAAATGAATTTCTGGATTTATTCTGATATAGCAAATTCCAGAATATAATTCAAATTTCAAATGCTTATAACTTTTATTCTATAACTCCAAATGCAAAGATTTATATATGAAAAATTATCAAAAAAATCCACTCTATCCATTGGTACAGGTTTCATGCATGTTAAAACAAGTTAACTATGCTGAATAACCAGAATAAGAAATTGCACCATTAGGACTAACTCAAATGAGCTATCATTTGAATCCTTGATTCAAATGAGTTCATCCCCTGTTCTTTCAGCTTGCATTAGACCAACACACATCCATATTGCCATGTCATAGCATGCATCATATTGTTGCATATTGTCATGTGTGTTTACTTTCGGTGTGCTTTCATGATAGGTTCTGCCCCCGAAGATAACCTCGACTACCCATCTGAAGGGCAGTTCCCTACCCCAGTTCCATCAGGCAAGCAACTCATTGATCATTCCGATACAAACCCATGTTCTCGCTTCTGCTCTCGTTTCGCATTAAGACAACGCGATTCAAACTGTTGTGTGCTGCGGTAGTTGAACCCACTTCCTTTGCATGACTGTCATTGCCACGATAACTAGATGAAACCCACTAGTATGTGTAGGAGTTGATTGAGCCATGTTTGTGATTCCTACCATGCTATGCTTGCTATGCTTAGAGTTGTGTCGGTCTGGCTCATCGGGATGATGAACTGGAGTGAAAGGTCGTGTTGGTTCGAGAGTGAAAGTGTTGAACACGATTTGGTAAAGGTATCGATGAGAGGCCATGTAGGAGTACATGGTGGGTTGTTTCATTGAAGCGAACTTAAGAACTGAGATCTGTGTTTGTGATCCATGAATCAGTTACTACCACACATTGGGATCCTTAATTGACCCTCTCGGCTTCTTAACCACCCTTGTGCTTAGTCCGGAATTGCAAGTAGTTTACGGTGTTTGTAGCATCTTTGGGGAGCGCATAGCGCTGACCTTAGGGGTGGGTTGTGTTGCGGTAGGCACGTGGCCCGTGTACCGAGTGCCCGTTTGGTATCTCGGGAACCCTGCACATCGTTCGGGGCTGTATGGGAAACCTCGGCGGACTCCTGCGGATGGAACCGAATAGGCGATAAACCTGGACTAGGGATTTGAGTGTTTAGGTAGGCTGTGGCCGACACCCACGTTGGCCTTCCGCTTGAAGGTTGCCGGGTACATGTCGTGTAAACGACGATAAGTGGTGAGAGCGTGTGTGAAGAAGTACACCCCTGCAGGGTTAAATATGATCTATTCGAATAGCCGTGTCCACGGAGAAGGACTTCTGGGTTACCTATATCAGTTCATAGACAAGTAAATGGATACTACTAAAAGCCTCAAGATAAGTGTGAGTATCGTGGATGGCCCTCTCGGGGATGACGAGAGAGGATCCACGGTGGAGTATTGTGATGGTGATTAGTGGACTCGTGTGCGACAAATGCTTTACAAAGTGTGTTACGTAGGATAGCTTAGCCAAGAGTCAAAGCTGGCTTGCTGCAAATAACTCCACTTCCTTCCTTGAGAATGTGCATGTATGATAGGATTCGTGGTAAGACTTGCTTTAGTACCTTCGTACTCATGTTTGTAATTAATGTTTTTCAGAGGACTATACTACCCCTCGACGGATTCTATGTAGATATTGACTTGACGGTGAACTAGCCACCGGTGGCGATCTAAGACTTGTGAAGGGCCATTGTAGATAGAAAGGCTCCAACAAGCTTTCTTTCTTTCTAGAGTCTGTACTCGAGACTAGTTTGCTTCGCATGTGCTTGTATGATTGTATGACTTGAGTGTTGGGTCATGTGACCCCTACCTGTATGACTATGTTATGTATGGCTCCTCGGAGCCTCTTAAATAAAGTACTTGAGTTGTAGAGTTTTGTTGTGATGCCTTGTTGTATTTACTCATATCGGGCATATTATGTGTATGATTGAAATGCTTGGTATGAGTGGGATCCGACAATCTAGTTGTTTATCCTTGGCAGCCTCTCATATGGGGAAATGTAGTCTCGTGCTTACGGCGATAGTAGTCCGCTACAGCCGGTTCACGAGTCCTGCTAGCCCAGCACTACTGCTTGGACACTTGACTGGCGGCATGTGATTCATTTCGTTCCTATGTCTGTCCCTTGAAAATGTCACGATGATATTCGAGTCCTGCCTAGCCTGCTACAGCCGGGATGCCGGAGTCCTGTTAGCCCAGTGCTACAGCCCGAATTCATACGTTGATGACCGACATGCTCGAGGTGATTCATGTATGCCTGTCCCCATAGGTTAGTGCCGCTTTGGGTTCACGACTAGCCATGTCGGCCGGGTTCTTGGTCATGTGGATGCTAGCGACACTATCATATCGTGAGCCAAAAGCATAAGCGGTCCCGGGCCATGGTAAGGCGACACCCGGTGGGAATACCGTGCGTGAGGCATAAAGTGATATGAGGTGTTACCAGCTAGGTCGATATGACTTGGAATCGGGGTCCTAACATAATATATCAAAATGTTTAGCACGAAAATCCGCATTATCACTACGGTTCTGGAAAAAAACTGACATAGATACTTGGGTATGAATTCAATTCTTTCTGAAAACGCACATTGATTTTTGAGTATGACATGGCACAAATATTATGAGACACACAAGATAAAGCAAGACACTCAAAGAAAAAGAATGAAATACATAATTCATTATTCCATTGCCAAATAGTACACTCATTGAAATATTTTAAGATTTATAACACTAATACATACGAGTAAACAATATAATTCAGGCATGCCCACATAGACATTTTATAATTATTAATGCATGGTGATCGATATCACACTCGCTCACTTTATTCAATCGATTTAGCCTTTAATAATAAAGGCACAAAAGATAAAGCCTGCCATGTAAGGGAGGCTAGGTAGCCAATGTATGGAGCAGGAGCAACAACCACATATGTATTAGGTGTCGGGCCGACACCGTTGTAAATGATAACGCGTACTTGGTCTTGTGGTGGTGGGGATGGAGCCTCTCCTGGAGGGAGTACTTGGGCAATTCTGACATCAGGCCTCTCCCGATGGATGATCTGAACTGCTGCATTCAGTTCAGTACCAATCGAACCGGCCACGATTCAGGCACGGACCAGGCAAGACTACCCTTATCACGCAATAACCCGAGCCTTCCTCCCTTTCAAAACTATTAATTAACGACAAGCATCAATAATGGAGAGATACATAGATAATCAAGAGAAACATGCATGGTGTTTCGTTTTAATAATAATAATAATAATAATAATAATAATAATAATAATAATAATAATATGTCATAATAATCTCTGGTATTAACTGATAAAGAGATGGGAAACATGTTCTAAGCCTAGGAAGATGTCATAATCGAAAGCGTTATCTGCTAACCAAACAATAATCAGTCTACTGAAATATTTAATGGAAAATGTATGCGATAATAAAAAATACATGCCAGCCTTCAGGGAAGAAGGGGCTGCTATACCTAACAGAACCTTAGCTTTTCTGGTGACGATGATCTTGTGTTCAAGGTATGTGTGTGTATAAATACAAATGTATAAGTGCACTCCCATTTGCAAAGCTTACGCCATGACGATTATAACAAAGGTATGAAATAGAATGTACGTATTTGATCTTAGATGTACATATGGAGAGCATCACCACATAGAAACCTATTTGTTTAAATAAGTGCATCTAATTGCAACATACTTTGGCTCAATTTATTTTTTTCAACACAGATTATTGTCCCATTGATACAGAAAGTCATCACTACAAGTTGCTTTGGAACTGTGAATTATATAGAGGTATCACTGTCGATTCATAGGAAATAATGCATCGTTGTGCGTTTTTAAAAAGAATTGAAGTCATACTCAAGAATCAACGTTAGTTAATTTTAAAGAATTGATTAGTGATCAGGCTTGTGGGAACTACGTAGAATCCTTTGACGTCCCGACCGAAGCCGCATGTCCCAACCCCTAGTGTGCTATCTTGCCTGTTTCTACACCTCTCTCACTTATGCCCTCAATGGATATCTCTCATCGCTTAGTAAGCCCGATGCCCCTCAACATAAAAATGGTAAACCGTAACATGCATTTACAATTTATTAATTAAATCCATTATCAAAATTTGGCATAAAATAGTATGGGACCAATAAACCAGGACGAGAAGGTAGTAGCTACCTAGGGTTCTCGATAGAATTAAGACTTAAGAGGCGAGGTTGGTCGGCTAGAAGATGGAGTGCAATTATTAATTTCTTAACAAGTGCACGAGATGGACTATTATATATGAGCCTCGCTTCCCGGACAATGCCACGTTGCATGGAAATAGTAGAAAAGTCATTTTCAGCTCACCCAGCTGTCAGCTTTGCTTGATTTTGTCGATCACGAATGTTTCTTCATTCCATATTTTCTTTCAAAAACACAGACGCAGACGCAGCATACATATGCATGCAAAAGGAAATGCTCATCCACCACTCGGCGTGTTGCATGAGCAAGACGCCGAGATTGAATTGGACAAATTATGATTGATCAATCCAGATGGCATTGGTGATGCGGTGGTTAATTAATCAATTAAGGGAGGGAGGGTGATAGGGAGGAAGGGAGCTACCCGAATACAAATAATTCATGCATGCCCCATCCATGATGGATGTGTCGTGGACACTCAATTGTTGATCTCTCTCTCCCCATGTTGTTCCTTCACGGACGAAGCCTCGCCACCGTCTTGGTGATGATGTACATGATATGGTCAAGAACTTGAAGGTAATTTTTGAAAGGGTCCTCATGGACAATCTGTTCGAATAGCGTTGTGGAAGTGCACCCATGTGGAAGAAGAAATCTATATTTTGGGACCTACCCTATTGGAAAGACCTAGTGGTCCGCTCTGCAATCGGCGTGATGCGTGAAAAAGAATCTTTGCATGACCCTGCTTGGCTCCTTGGGCATGTATAGGAAGACAAAACATACACGGAGGCACGAGAGGACCAGCAACATATGCACGAAAAAGACAACATACATCAGGGTCATGCCAGCTACGCTTTTACCAAGGAAGAGAAGGAAATCTTTTTGAATGCCTGCCTAGTATGAAGGTCCCATCGGCTTATAAATCGAATATAAAGGGAATAATAAATATGGCAGAGAAAAGTTCCAGAACCTGAAGTCTCATGACTGCCATGTGATTATGACGCAACACGCTTTCGGTTGCATTGAGGGGGCTTCTACCGAAAAACGTTCGATTAGTCATTGTGAAGCTATGTGCATTCCTCAATGCAATTTCTCAGAAGATAATCGATCTAGAAATCATACCAAGGTTAGAGAATGATTTGGTGCAATGTCTTGTCAGTTTCAAGTTGGTGTTCCCACCATCCTTCTTCAACATCATGACGCATGTCCTATTTCACCTATGCGAAGAGATTAATGTCTGGGTCCTGTATTTCTACACAATATGTTCCCCTTTGAGAGGTTCATGGGAGTCTTAAAGAAATATGTTCATAATCGTGCTAGGCCAGAAGGAAGCATCTCCAAGGGCCATGAAAATGAGGAGGTAATTGAATTTTGTATTGACTTTATTCCTGACCTTAAGCCGATTGGTGTTCCTGAATCGCAGCAAAAGTCAGATTTGGTGAAAATGGCACGCTAGGATCGAAACAAATAACATGTATGGACGCGCATTCTCTCACTCAAGCACACTGCACAGTTCTACAAAATTCCGCCTTGGTGGCTCCGTATATGGAGGAACACAAGAATATTCTACACTCCAAATACCCAGAGTAGTCTGACGACTGGATTACACGTGAACAAACGGGAACTTTCACGGTTGGTTGCAGACCGTGCCATGCATGGCCTTGCCGTTGAAGATGACTTGTACTTGTTGTCCGAGTTACCATCTTTGAATATAATGACTTTCAAAGTGCGAGATAAATGGGAATACTACTAGTAGAAAATAGGGCTTTGGTCACAGCTCAATATACACATTAGTCCCGGTTGCATTAGTCTTGGAGCCCTTTAGTCCCGGTTTGAGACACGAACCGGGACTAAAAATCTTGATATACCCTAGTCCCGGTTAGTATCTCAAACCGGGACTAAAGATTAAACTTTAGTGCCAGTTTGAGACACGAACATGGACTAAAGGGTGTGATGCCCTTTAGTCCCGGTTAGTGTCTCAAACCGACTAAAGGGATTAAATGTCTCAAACTCTACCGCCCCACCCCACAGTATACGCCATTTCAGTTTTGATAAAAACAAAAGAAAATGATAAAACTTTAAAAATAAAATCCTTGAAGATGTAGTTATATAACTACATCTACTAGTTAGGAAATTTAAAACTTAAATTTGGACATGTTTTGCAAAAAAGTGTTATGAAAAGTAAAAGCGGCTATAACTTTTGCATACGATGACGGAAAAACATATAATATATCAACATGTTCAGCACGAAATCCCGCATTATCACTATCGGTTCTCGAAAAAGAACTGACATTGATACTTGGGTATGAATTCAATTCTTTCTGAAAATGTACATTGATACTTTAGTATGACATGGCGCAAATATTATGAGACATACAAGATAAAGCAAGCCACTCATCGAAAAAGAATAAAATACGTAATTCATTATTCCATTGCTATTTAGTACACTCATCGAAATATTTGTAGATTTATCACACTAATACATATATGAGTAAACAATATAATTCAGGCATGCCCGCATAGACTTTCTATAATTATTAATGCATGGCGACCGATATCACACTCGCTCACTTTATTCAATCGATTCTAGCCTTTAATAATAAAGGCACAAAAGATAAAGCTTGCCATGTAAGGCAGACTAGCTAGCCAATGTATGGAGCAGGAGCAACAACCACATATGTATTAGGCGCCGGGCCGACACCGTTGTAAATGATAACGCGTACTTGGTCTTGTGGTGGTGGTGATGGAGCCTCTCCTGGAGGGAGTACTCGGGCAATTCTGACATCAGGCCTCTCCTGATGGATGATCTGAACTGCTGCATTCAGTTCAGTACCAATCAAACCCGGCCACGATTCAGGCACCGGACCAGGCATGACTACCCTTATCACGCAATAACCCGAGCCTTCCTCCCTTTCAAAACTGTTAATTAACGACAAGCATCAATAATGGAGAAATACACAGGTAATCAAGAGAAACATGCATGGTGTTTCGTTTTTATAGTAATAATAATAATAATAATAATAATAATAATAATAATAATAATAATAATAATATGTCATAATAATCTCTGGAATTAACTGATAAAGAGATGGGAAACATGCTCTAAGCCTATAAGATGACATAATCGAAAGCATTATCTGCTACCCAAACAGTAATCAGTTTACTGAAATTTTTGATGGAAAATGTATGCGATAATAAAAAATGCATGCCAACCTTTAGGGAAGAAGAGGCTGCTATACCTAACAGAACCTTTGCTTTTCTGGTGGTGATGATCTTGTGTTGAAGGTATGTGTGTATAAATACAAATGTATGAGTGCACTCCCATTTGCATAGCTTACGCCATGTCGATTATAACAATGCATGCATTTTGTTCATAGTTAATTTATAAGAAGCATCAGCATATGCACTCCTTGTCCAAATTAAGGATGTCGATGATAACAATGCATTAATTTGTCTTCATTAATCAAGAAACTCAGCATATCCACTGCTTGTCCAGATTAACGATGTTGATTACAAGGACCCATGCATTTGACTTGATTGATTAAGAAACATCAGCATATCCCCTTTTGTAGAAATGCGATGCGATGACACAATAAGGCATGCACAAGCGTGTAAGTTGAAAGAGCATGAACGCGTTTGATCATAGATGTGCGTATGCAGAGCATCCCCACATAGAAACCTATTTGTTTAAATAAGTGCATCTTATTGCAACATACTTTTGGTCAATTTTTTTTTCAACATAAGTTATTGTCCCAATTATACAGAAAGTCATCACAAGAAGTTGCTTTGGATCTGTGGTTTATATAGAGATATCAGTGTTGGTTCATAGGAAATAATGCATCGTTGTGCGCTTTTAGAAGGAATTGAAGTCATACTCAAGTATCAACGTTAGTTAATTTTAAAGAATTGGTTAGTGATCAGGCTTGTGGAAACTACATAGAATCATTTGACGACCCAACCGCAGCCGCATGTCCCAACCCCTAGTGTGCTATCTGGCCAGTTTCTACATCTCTCTCACTTATGTCCTCAATGGATATCTCTCATCGCTTAGTAAGCCCGATGCCCCTCAACATAAAAAATCGTCGCTTTGTAACATGCATTTACAATTTATTAATTAAATCCATTATCAGAATTTGGCATAAAATAGTATGTGACCAATAAACCAGGTCCAGAAGGTAGTAGCTACCTAGGGTTCTCAGTAGAATTAAGACTTAAGAGGCGAGGTTGGTCGGCTGGAACATGGAGTGCAATTATTAATTTCTTAACATGTGCATGAGATGGACTATTATATATGAGCCTCGCTTCCGGACAATGCCACGTTGCAAGGAAATAGTAGAGATGTCATTTTCAGCTCAACCAGCTGCCAGCTCTGCTTGATTTTGTCGATCACGAATGTTTCTTCATTCCATTTTTTTGAAAACACAGACCTTGACGCTTGACATACACATGCATGCAAAAAAATGCTCATCCACCACTCGGCGTGTTGCTCGAGCAAGGCGCCGAGATTGAGTTGACTAATTATGATCGATCAATCCAGATGGCAGTGGTGATGCGGTGGTTAATTAACCAATTAAGGGAGGGAGGGGCGGAGGGAGGAGGAGCTACCGAATACAAATAATTCATGCATGCCCCATCCATGATGGATGTGTGCGTGGACACTCAATTGTTGATCTCTCTCTCCCGCATGTTGTTCCTTCACGGACGAAGCCTCGCCACCGTACTTGTGATGATGTACATTATATGGTCAAGGGTTTGACGGTAATCTTTGGAAAGGGTCTGGTGGACAATCTGTTCCGAATGACCTTGACGGACGGCGCACCCATGTGGAAGAAGAAATCTATATTTGGGACCTGCCCTATTGGAAAGACCTAGAGGTCCGCTCTGCAATCGACATGATGCGTGTGAAGAATATTTGTGTGACTTTGCTTGGCTTCTTGGGCGTGTATGGGAAGACAAAAGATACACGGATGCAGGAGGATCATCAACGTATGCACGGAAAAGCGGCATACATCAGGGCCATGCCAGCTATGCTCTTACCAAATAAGAGAAGGAAATCTTCTTTGAATGCCTGCTCGTTATGAAGGTCCCATCGGCTTCTTATCGAATATAAAGGGAATAATAAATATGGCAAAGAAAAAGTTCGAGCGTAAAGTCTCATGACTGCCATTGCGATTATGATGCAACTACTTCCGGTTGCATTGAGGGGCTTCTATTGGAAAGCGTCCGATTAGTCATTATGAAGCTATGTGCATTTCTCAATGCAATTTCTCAAAAGGTAACGATCCAGAAATCATACCAAGGTTAGAGAATGATTTGGTGCAATGTCTTGTCAGTTTCGAGTTGGTGTTCCCACCATCCTTTTTCAACATCATGACGCATGTCCTAGTTCACCTATGGGAAGAGATTAACGTTCTGGATCCTATATTTCTACACAATATGTTCCCCTTTGAGAGGTTCATGGGAGTCTTAAAGAAATATGTTCATAACCGTGCTAGGCCAGAAGGAAGCATCTCCAAGGGCCATGAAAATGAGGAGGTCATTGAATTTTGTATTGACTTTATTCCTGACCTTAAGCCGATTGGTTTTCCTGAATCGCGGCATAAGGGCAGACTGGATGGAAATGGCACACTAGGATGGAAACAGATAATATGTATGGGCGGGATTCTCTCACTCAAGCACCTTTGCAGTTCTACAAAATTCTGCCTTGGTGGCTCCGTATATGGAGGAACACAAGAATATTCTACGCTCAACTACCGGAGTAGTCGGCATTTGGATTACACGTGAACAAGCGGGGACTTTCGCGGTTGGTTGCGAACCGTGCCATACATGGCCCGCTATTGCAGATAATATGTACTTGTTGTCCCAGTTACCATCTTGAATATAACGACTTTCCAAGGGTATGAGATAAATGGGAATACCACTAATAAAAACAGTGCTTTGATCACAGCTCAATATACACATTAGTCCTGGTTGCATTATGAACCGGGACTAATGTGAGCGATAATCCAGTTCCAGCTGACTAAAGGCATTAGTCCCGGTTTGTCGGGAAGCTGATCATGACCCACGAACACCTATGGGACTGGCGGACTGAGTCCCTTTTGGTTGGTGAGGCGGAGATTGCGAAAGAAGCAGGTCGGCGATGCACACGAGCAGTTTACCCAGCTTGGAGCTCTCGGAGATAATACTCCTACTGCTGCTTGTGCGATTATATTGTGTTCTTACTAGGGAGCAATGAGAGCTTCAAAACCTAGCTTGAGTGTTTCTCGTCTCGAATGAGTCGAACCAGCGAACCCTTTCTACGTTACACATGGGCCTCCTTTTATAGGCTCAAGGGTCACCACAGTGTAGCGTAAACAAGGGCAAAATGGGAAAAATGAGTTGCGGTTGGTACAGCTACTTGGTACAGTGTATTCTACCTAACTTTCGGCGGCAAGGACAAGATCAATAAATGCCAAGTTTCTAAAGGTTCAATGGTCAAACCATTCCGAGCAAGAAGCAACTTGGGAAAGGGAGGATCGCCTTCGACTTGAGTATCCCACCTTTTCAGCATAGATCCTAAATCTCGGGCGAGATTCTTTTGAGTGGGGGTGAGTTGTCACATCCCGCTTAGACCATGCATTAGGTGTGCATCATGTTTAAATTCCATTTAATTTTGAAATGGGAAGGCAGAAACCCCTAACACCCCCCTTAAAATAACTAGGGTTTACTAAAATTATTTCAATGAATCTGAATGCCCTTCAAAATGCTCCTCCTCTTTGTTTTGGTTCATAACCTATGTCAAAGGAGGTGGATCATTTTCTAGGTCATCCAAAGTTCCTAGGATTATTCCACAAGTTTTGAACTTGAGCATTTTAAATTATATAAAATATTTTAAATGTTCAAAATTGCCAAACAAAATGTTTCATGTTGGGAATATTCCAACAAGGACCAGGAGCATTTTGGTGATTTTAAAACAGTTTTGGTATTTTAGAAAACCCCACAAAGTTGCAGAATATTAGAAAAGATTAAAAGGAAAACCCTTACCGACGCCGTGTTCGCCCACCTGCTGCCCAGCCCAAAGAGCCGCGCCAACAGCTGCTTGGCTCGCCAGCAGGCAGCCAGTGCCCGACGGCGAGCTCAGTATGCCGCCACGCAGCTGGCCGCCGCCCGCTTCACCTCCTCGCCGCCAGCTGCCCTCGACGGCCTCCACGCTGCCGCCCGACCCCGACACGCCATTCGCCCCGCCTCTCTCTCGCCCTCGCCATGGCCGACGCCACTGCCGCCGCTCCACCGTCGTAGCCGAGCCACCGCCGCCCCGCCACGAGACCGTGTTCCATCATTGCCGTTGCGACTTCGTCCGAACAAGCCGAGCCCGGCGCTTGTTTCGCCTGCCATCGCACCGACCTCGCCTCGACTCCGCCACCGCCGGAGATCCTTCGCCGCCGCCGCCAGATCGATCGTCCCCGACCACGCCGTCGGCTCTCACGAGACCGCCGTGAGCCTGGCTACCCCCATCCTCTCCACTCTCCTTCTCATGCACCACAACGAGCACACGGCTCGCCTCGAACGCATCGCCGCGGAGCTCGCCGCCGACGAGGCTCGCCACCCAACGGCCACGCCACCGTGTCCATCGTGACTCACCACGCTATGTTGGGTCCAACCTGCACTCCACGCGCCTCACCTTGCCCCCTAGCGACGAGTCCGAGGTCACCGAGCCCCGCCGCCGCCAAACTCGTCGCCGGCGCCAACCCCGCCACCCCGACCTAACTAACCCCACCAGAGCTGCGTTCGCCTCCAGCTCCACGAGATGCCTTCCGCGCCCATTTGGTGGCCGGAACGCAAAAAGCACTTTGTTCATTGCTCGGCCTCGGCCAAGTGCTAGACGCCATGAAGTTGACTCCGACCATTGATCGGTGGGCCTCAATTGATCGCTTCTGAGTCAATGACAGTGGACCCCTGGTTAACTAATTAGATTAGTTCTAATTAAAATTAATTAGTTAAACTAACTCTTGACATGCGGGTCCCACTGCCGCTTTGACCTGACGACCCGTTGACCCCGACGCCACAGCTGACCTCATGCCGACGCAATAAATGAATTTCTGGATTTATTCGATATAGCAAATTCCGTAATATAATTCAAATTTCAAATGCTTATAACTTTTATTCTATAACTCCAAATGCAAAGATTTATATATGAAAAATTATCAAAAAATCCACTCTATCCATTGGTACAGGTTTCATGCATGTTAAAACAAGTTAACTATGCTGAATAACCAGAATAAGAAATTGCACCATTAGGACTAACTCAATGAGCTATCATTTGAATCCTTGATTCAAATGAGTTCATCCCCTGTTCTTTCAGCTTGCATTAGACCAACACACATCCATATTGCCATGTCATAGCATGCATCATATTGTTGCATATTGTCATGTGTGTTTACTTTGTGTGCTTTCATGATAGGTTCTGCCTCAAGATAACCTCGACTACCCATCCAAGGGCGCTTCCTACCCCAGTTCCATCAGCAAGCAACTCATTGATCATTCCGATACAAACCCATGTTCTCGCTTCGCTCTCGTTTCGCATTAAGACAACGCGATTCAAACTGTTGTGTGCTGCGGTAGTTGAACCCACTTCCTTTGCATGACCTGTCATTGCCACAAGAATTAGATGAAACCCACTAGTATGTGTAGGAGTTGATTGAGCCATGTTTGTGATTCCTACCATGCTATGCTTGCTATGCTTAGAGTTGTGTCGTCTCTGGCTCATCGGGATGATGAACTGGAGTGAAAGGTCGTGTTGGTTCGAGAGTGAAAGTGTTGAACACGATTTGGTAAAGGTATCGATGAGAGGCCATGTAGGAGTACATGGTGGGTTGTTTCATTGAAGCCGAACTTAAGAACTGAGATCTGTGTTTGTGATCCATGAATCGATTACTACCACACATTGGGATCCTTAATTGACCCTCTCGCTTCTTAACCACCCTTGTGCTTAGTCCGGGAATTGCAAGTAGTTTCGTGTTTGTAGCATGTCAGGGGCCGCACGCAACGCTGACCTTAGGGGTGGGTTGTGTTGCGGTAGGCACGCGGGCCTGTACCGAAAGTGCCCGCTTGGTATCTCGGGAACCCTGCACACATCGCTCGGGCTGTATGGGAAACCTCGCCGGACTCTCAGGATGGAACCCGAATAGGCGATAAACCCGGACTAGGGACTTGAGTGTTTAGGTAGGCTGTGGCCGACACCCACGCTGGGCTTCCGCTTGAAGGTTGCCGAGTACATGTCGGTAAACGACGATAAGTGGTGAGAGCGTGTGAAGAAGTACACCCTCGCAGGGTTAAATATGATCTATTCGAATAGCCGTGTCCACGGAGAAGGACTTCGGGTTACCTATATCAGTTCATAGACAAGTAAATGGATACTACTAAAAGCCTCAAGATAAGTGTGAGTATCGTGGATGGTCTTCTCGGGATGACGAGAGGATCCACGGTGGAGTATTGTGATGGTGATTAGTGGACTCGTGTACGACAAATGCTTTACAAAGTGTGTTACGTAGGATAGCTTAGCCAAGAGTCAAAGCTGGCTTGCTGCAAATAACTCCACTTCCTTCCTTGAGAATGTGCATGTATGATAGGATTCTGTGGTAAGACTTGCTGAGTACCTTCGTACTCATGTTTGCTTAATTAATGTTTTTCAGAGGACTATACTACCCCCTCCGACGGATTCTATGTAGATATTGACTTCGACGAGTGAACTAGCCACCTGTGTGGCGATCTAAGACTTGTGAAGGGCCATTGTAGATAGAAAGGCTCCAACAAGCTTTCTTTTCTTTCTAGAGTCTGATCAGACTAGTTTGCTTCCGCATGTGCTTGTATGATTGTATGACTTGAGTGTTGGGTCATGTGACCCCTACCTGTATGACTATAGTTATGTATGGCTTCCTCTGAGCCTCTTAAATAAAGTACTTGAGTTGTAGAGTTTTGTTGTGATGCCTTGTTGTATTTACTCATATCGGGCATATTGCGTGTATGATTGAAATGCTTGGTATGAGTGGGATCCGACAATCTAGTTGTTTATCCTTGGCAGCCTCTCATATGGGGAAATGTAGTCTCGTGCTTCGAGCGATAGTAGTCCGCTACAGCCCGGTTCACCGAGTCCTGCTAGCCCAAAGACTACCGCTTGGACACTTGACTGGCCGGCATGTGATTCATTTCGTTCCTATGTCTGTCCCTTCGGGGAAATGTCACGCGATGATATTCGGAGTCCTGCCTAGCCTGCTACAGCCCGGGATACCGGAGTCCTGTTAGCCCAGTGCTACAGCCCGAATTCATACGTTGATGACCGACATGCTCGAGGTGATTCATGTATGCCTGTCCCCATAGGTTAGTGCCGCTTTGGGTTCACGACTAGCCATGTCGGCCCGGGTTCTTGGTCATGTGGATGCTAGCGACACTATCATATACGTGAGCCAAAAGACGCAAACGGTCCCGGGCCATGGTAAGGCGACACCCGTGGGAATACCGTGCGTGAGGCCGCAAAGTGATATGAGGTGTTACCAGCTAGGTCGATATGACTTGGAATCGGGGTCCTAACATAATATATCAAAATGTTTAGCACGAAAATCCGCATTATCACTACCGGTTCTGGAAAAAGAACTGACATAGATACTTGGGTATGAATTCAATTCTTTCTGAAAACGCACATTGATTTTTGAGTATGACATGGCACAAATATTATGAGACACACAAGATAAAGCAAGACACTCAAAGAAAAAGAATGAAATACATAATTCATTATTCCATTGCCAAATAGTACACTCATTGAAATATTTTAAGATTTATAACACTAATACATACACGAGTAAACAATATAATTCAGGCATGCCCACATAGACATTTTATAATTATTAATGCATGGTGATCGATATCACACTCGCTCACTTTATTCAATCGATTTAGCCTTTAATAATAAAGGCACAAAAGATAAAGCCTGCCATGTAAGGGAGGCTAGGTAGCCAATGTATGGAGCAGGAGCAACAACCACATATGTATTAGGTGTCGGGCCGACACCGTTGTAAATGATAACGCGTACTTGGTCTTGTGGTGGTGGGGATGGAGCCTCTCCTGGAGGGAGTACTTGGGCAATTCTGACATCAGGCCTCTCCCGATGGATGATCTGAACTGCTGCATTCAGTTCAGTACCAATCAGACCCGCCACGATTCAGTGCACGGACCAGGCAAGACTACCCTTATCACGCAATAACCCGAGCCTTCCTCCCTTTCAAAACTATTAATTAACGACAAGCATCAATAATGGAGAGATACATAGATAATCAAGAGAAACATGCATGGTGTTTCGTTTTTAATAATAATAATAATAATAATAATAATAATAATAATAATAATAATAATATGTCATAATAATCTCTGGTATTAACTGATAAAGAGATGGGAAACATGTTCTAAGCCTAGGAAGATGTCATAATCGAAAGCGTTATCTGCTAACCAAACAATAATCAGTCTACTGAAATATTTAATGGAAAATGTATGCGATAATAAAAAATACATGCCAGCCTTCAGGGAAGAAGGGCTGCTATACCTAACAGAACCTTAGCTTTTCTGGTGACGATGATCTTGTGTTCAAGGTATGTGTGTATAAATACAAATGTATAAGTGCACTCCCATTTGCAAAGCTTACGCCATGACGATTATAACAAAGGTATGAAATAGAATGTACGTATTTGATCTTAGATGTACATATGGAGAGCATCACCACATAGAAACCTATTTGTTTAAATAAGTGCATCTAATTGCAACATACTTTGGCTCAATTTATTTTTTTCAACACAGATTATTGTCCCATTGATACAGAAAGTCATCACTACAAGTTGCTTTGGAACTGTGAATTATATAGAGGTATCACTGTCGATTCATAGGAAATAATGCATCGTTGTGCTTTTTAAAAGAATTGAAGTCATACTCAAGAATCAACGTTAGTTAATTTTAAAGAATTGATTAGTGATCAGGCTTGTGGGAACTACGAGAATCCTTTGACGTCCCGACCAAGCCGCATGTCCCAACCCCTAGTGTGCTATCTTGCCTGTTTCTACACCTCTCTCACTTATGCCCTCAATGGATATCTCTCATCGCTTAGTAAGCCCGATGCCCCTCAACATAAAAAATCGTCGCTCGTAACATGCATTTACAATTTATTAATTAAATCCATTATCAAAATTTGGCATAAAATAGTATGGGACCAATAAACCAGGACGAGAAGGTAGTAGCTACCTAGGGTTCTCAGTAGAATTAAGACTTAAGAGGGCGAGGTTGGTCGGCTAGAAGATGGAGTGCAATTATTAATTTCTTAACAAGTGCACGAGATGGACTATTATATATGAGCCTCGCGCTTCCCGGACAATGCCACGTTGCATGGAAATAGTAGAAAAGTCATTTTCAGCTCACCCAGCTGTCAGCTTTGCTTGATTTTGTCGATCACGAATGTTTCTTCATTCCATATTTTTCTTTCAAAAACACAGACGCAGACGCAGACATACACATGCATGCAAAAGGAAATGCTCATCCACCACTCGGCGTGTTGCATGAGCAAGACGCCGAGATTGAATTGGACAAATTATGATTGATCAATCCAGATGGCATTGGTGATGCGGTGGTTAATTAATCAATTAAGGGAGGGAGGGTGATAGGGAGGGAGGGAGCTACCCGAATACAAATAATTCATGCATGCCCCATCCATGATGGATGTGTACGTGGACACTCAATTGTTGATCTCTCTCTCCCCCATGTTGTTCCTTCACCGGACGAAGCCTCGCCACCGTACTGGTGATGATGTACATGATATGGTCAAGAACTTGAAGGTAATTTTTTGAAAGGGTCCTCGCGGACAATCTGTTCTGAATGACGTTGACGGAAGTGCACCCATGTGGAAGAAGAAATCTATATTTTGGGACCTACCCTATTGGAAAGACCTAGTGGTCCGCTCTGCAATCGACGTGATGCACGTGAAAAAGAATCTTTGCATGACCCTGCTTGGCTCCTTGGGCATGTATAGGAAGACAAAACATACACCGGAGGCACGAGAGGACCAGCAACATATGCACAGAAAAGACAACATACATCAGGGTCATGCCAGCTACGCTTTTACCAAGGAAGAGAAGGAAATCTTTTTTGAATGCCTGCCTAGTATGAAGGTCCCATCTGGCTTCTCGTCGAATATAAAGGGAATAATAAATATGGCAGAGAAAAAGTTCCAGAACCTGAAGTCTCATGACTGCCATGTGATTATGACGCAACACGCTTTCGGTTGCATTGAGGGGGCTTCTACCGAAAAACGTTCGATTAGTCATTGTGAAGCTATGTGCATTCCTCAATGCAATTTCTCAGAAGATAATCGATCTAGAAATCATACCAAGGTTAGAGAATGATTTGGTGCAATGTCTTGTCAGTTTCAAGTTGGTGTTCCCACCATCCTTCTTCAACATCATGACGCATGTCCTATTTCACCTATGCGAAGAGATTAATGTCTGGGTCCTGTATTTCTACACAATATGTTCCCCTTTGAGAGGTTCATGGGAGTCTTAAAGAAATATGTTCATAATCGTGCTAGCCGAAGGAAGCATCTCCAAGGGCCATGAAAATGAGGAGGTAATTGAATTTTGTATTGACTTTATTCCTGACCTTAAGCCGATTGGTGTTCCTGAATCGCAGCAAAAGTCAGATTTGGTGAAAATGGCACGCTAGGATCGAAACAAATAACATGTATGGACGCGCATTCTCTCACTCAAGCACACTGCACAGTTCTACAAAATTCGCCTTGGTGGCTCCGTATATGGAGGAACACAAGAATATTCTACACTCCAAATACCCGAGTAGTCCGACGACTGGATTACACGTGAACAAACGGAACTTTCACCGTTGGTTGCGAGACGCGCCATGCATGACGCCGCCGTTGAAGATGACTTGTACTTGTTGTCCGAGTTACCATCTTTGAATATAATGACTTTCCAAGGGTACGAGATAAATGGGAATACTACTAGTAGAAAATAGGGCTTTGGTCACAGCTCAATATACACATTAGTCCCGGTTGCATTCGTCTTGGAGCCCTTTAGTCCCGGTTTGAGACACGAACCGGGACTAAAGGGTGCGATGCCCTTTAGTCCCGGTTCGTATCTCAAACCGGGACTAAAGATTAGAGCTTTAGTGCCAGTTTGAGACACGAACATGGACTAAAGGGTGTGATGCCCTTTAGTCCCGGTTCGTGTCTCAAACCGGGACTAAAGGGATTCGTGTCTCAAACTCTACCGCCCCCACCCCTCGTATCGCCATTTCAGTTTTGATAAAAACAAAAGAAAATGATAAAACTTTAAAAATAAATCCTTGAAGATGTAGTTATATAACTACATCTACTAGTTAGGAAATTTAAAAACTTAAATTTGGACATGTTTTGCAAAAAAGTGTTATGAAAAAGTAAAACGGCTATAACTTTTGCATACGATGACGGAAAAACATATAATATATCAACATGTTCAGCACGAAATCCCGCATTATCACTATCGGTTCTCGAAAAAGAACTGACATTGATACTTGGGTATGAATTCAATTCTTTCTGAAAATGTACATTGATACTTTAGTATGACATGGCGCAAATATTATGAGACATACAAGATAAAGCAAGCCACTCATCGAAAAAGAATAAAATACGTAATTCATTATTCCATTGCTATTTAGTACACTCATCGAAATATTTGTAGATTTATCACACTAATACATATATGAGTAAACAATATAATTCAGGCATGCCCGCATAGACTTTCTATAATTATTAATGCATGGCGACCGATATCACACTCGCTCACTTTATTCAATCGATTCTAGCCTTTAATAATAAAGGCACAAAAGATAAAGCTTGCCATGTAAGGCAGACTAGCTAGCCAATGTATGGAGCAGGAGCAACAACCACATATGTATTAGGCGCCGGGCCGACACCGCTTGTAAATGATAACGCGACTTGGTCTTGTGGTGGTGGTGATGGAGCCTCCGGAGGGAGTACTGGCAATTCGACATCAGGCCTCTCTCGATGGATGATCTGAACTGCTGCATTCAGTTCAGTACCAATCAAACCCGCCACGATTCAGGCACCGGACCAGGCATGACTACCCTTATCACGCAATAACCCGAGCCTTCCTCCTTTCAAAACTGTTAATTAACGACAAGCATCAATAATGGAGAAATACATAGTAATCAAGAGAAACATGCATGGTGTTTCGCTTTTATAGTAATAATAATAATAATAATAATAATAATAATAATAATAATAATAATAATATGTCATAATAATCTCTGAATTAACTGATAAAGAGATGGGAAACATGCTCTAAGCCTATAAGATGACATAATCGAAAGCATTATCTGCTACCCAAACAGTAATCAGTTTACTGAAATTTTTGATGGAAAATGTATGCGATAATAAAAAATGCATGCCAACCTTTAGGGAAGAAGAGGCTGCTATACCTAACAGAACCTTTGCTTTTCTGGTGGTGATGATCTTGTGTTGAAGGTATGTGTGTGTATAAATACAAATGTATGAGTGCACTCCCATTTGCATAGCTTACGCCATGTCGATTATAACAATGCATGCATTTTGTTCATAGTTAATTTATAAGAAGCATCAGCATATGCACTCCTTGTCCAAATTAAGGATGTCGATGATAACAATGCATTAATTTGTCTTCATTAATCAAGAAACTCAGCATATCCACTGCTTGTCCAGATTAACGATGTTGATTACAAGGACCCATGCATTTGACTTGATTGATTAAGAAACATCAGCATATCCCCCTTTTGTAGAGAGTAACGATGCCGATGACACAATAAGGCATGCACAAGCGTGTAAGTTGAAAGAGCATGAACGCGTTTGATCATAGATGTACGTATGCAGAGCATCCCCACATAGAAACCTATTTGTTTAAATAAGTGCATCTTATTGCAACATACTTTTGGTCAATTTTTTTTTCAACATAAGTTATTGTCCCAATTATACAGAAAGTCATCACAAGAAGTTGCTTTGGATCTGTGGTTTATATAGAGATATCAGTGTTGGTTCATAGGAAATAATGCATCGTTGTGCTTTTAGAAGGAATTGAAGTCATACTCAAGTATCAACGTTAGTTAATTTTAAAGAATTGGTTAGTGATCAGGCTTGTGGAAACTACATAGAATCATTTGACGACCCAACCGCAGCCGCATGTCCCAACCCCTAGTGTGCTATCTGGCCAGTTTCTACATCTCTCTCACTTATGTCCTCAATGGATATCTCTCATCGCTTAGTAAGCCCGATGCCCCTCAACATAAAAAATCGTCGCTTTGTAACATGCATTTACAATTTATTAATTAAATCCATTATCAGAATTTGGCATAAAATAGTATGTGACCAATAAACCAGGTCCAGAAGGTAGTAGCTACCTAGGGTTCTCAGTAGAATTAAGACTTAAGAGGGCGAGGTTGGTCGGCTGGAACATGGAGTGCAATTATTAATTTCTTAACATGTGCATGAGATGGACTATTATATATGAGCCTCGCGCTTCCCGGACAATGCCACGTTGCAAGGAAATAGTAGAGATGTCATTTTCAGCTCAACCAGCTGCCAGCTCTGCTTGATTTTGTCGATCACGAATGTTTCGTCATTCCATTTTTTTTTGAAAACACAGACGCAGACGCAGACATACACATGCATGCAAAAGGAAATGCTCATCCACCACTCGGCGTGTTGCTCGAGCAAGACGCCGAGATTGAGTTGGACTAATTATGATCGATCAATCCAGATGGCAGTGGTGATGCGGTGGTTAATTAACCAATTAAGGGAGGGAGGGACGGAGGAGGGAGGAGCTACCCAATACAAATAATTCATGCATGCCCCATCCATGATGGATGTGTACGTGGACACTCAATTGTTGATCTCTCTCTCCGCATGTTGTTCCTTCACCGGACGAAGCCTCGCCACCGCATTTCTGTGATGATGTACATTATATGGTCAAGGGTTTGACGGTAATCTTTGGAAAGGGTCCTGTGGACAATCTGTTCAATGACCTTGACGGACGCGCACCCATGTGGAAGAAGAAATCTATATTTGGGACCTGCCCTATTGAAAGACCTAGAGGTCCGCTCTGCAATCGACATGATGCACGTGACGAAGAATATTTGTGTGACTTTGCTTGGCTTCTTGGGCGGTATGGGAAGACAAAAGATACACCGGATGCACGGAGGATCATCAACGATGCACGAAAAGACGGCATACATCAGGGCCATGCCAGCTATGCTCTTACCAAATAAGAGAAGGAAATCTTCTTTGAATGCCTGCTCAAGATGAAGGTCCCATCCGGCTTCTTGTCGAATATAAAGGGAATAATAAATATGGCAAAGAAAAGTTCCGAACGTAAAGTCTCATGACTGCCATTGCGATTATGATGCAACTACTTCCGGTTGCATTGAGGGGGCTTCTATTGGAAAACGTCCGATTAGTCATTATGAAGCTATGTGCATTTCTCAATGCAATTTCTCAAAAGGTAACCGATCCAGAAATCATACCAAGGTTAGAGAATGATTTGGTGCAATGTCTTGTCAGTTTCGAGTTGGTGTTCCCACCATCCTTTTTCAACATCATGACGCATGTCCTAGTTCACCTATGGGAAGAGATTAACGTTCTGGATCCTATATTTCTACACAATATGTTCCCCTTTGAGAGGTTCATGGGAGTCTTAAAGAAATATGTTCATAACCGTGCTAGGCCAGAAGGAAGCATCTCCAAGGGCCATGAAAATGAGGAGGTCATTGAATTTTGTATTGACTTTATTCCTGACCTTAAGCCGATTGGTTTTCCTGAATCGCGGCATAAGGGCAGACTGGATGGAAATGGCACACTAGGATGGAAACAGATAATATGTATGGACGGGGATTCTCTCACTCAAGCACACTGCACAGTTCTACAAAATTCTGCCTTGGTGGCTCCGTATATGGAGGAACACAAGAATATTCTACGCTCCAACTACCCAGAGTAGTCTGACGACTGGATTACACGTGAACAAACGGGGACTTTCGCCGGTTGGTTGCAACACGCACCATACATGACGCCGCTTATTGCAGATAATATGTACTTGTTGTCCCAGTTACCATCTTCGAATATAACGACTTTCCAAGGGTATGAGATAAATGGGAATACCACTAATAGAAAACAGTGCTTTGATCACAGCTCAATATACACATTAGTCCTGGTTGCATTATGAACCGGGACTAATGTGAGCATTAGTCCCGGTTCCAGCGGCTAAAGGCATTAGTCCCAGTTTGTCGGGGAAGCTGATCATGACCCACGAACACCTATGGGACCTGGCGGACTGAGTCCCTTTTGGTTCGGTGGGGGGCGGAGATTGCACGAAGAGCAGATCGAGGCGATGCACACGAGCAGTTTACCCAGCTTCGGAGCTCTCCGGAGAGATAATACTCCTACTGCTGCTTGTCTGATTATATTGTGTTCTTACTAGGGAGCAATGAGAGCTTCAAAACCTAGCTTGAGTGTTTCTCGTCTCGAATGAGTCGAACCAGCCGAACCCTTTCTACGTTACACATGGGCCTCCTTTTATAGGCTCAAGGGGTCACCACAGGTGGCAACGTAAACAAGGGCAAAATGGGAAAAATGAGTTGCGGTTGGTACAGCTACTTGGTACAGTGTATTCTACCTAACTCTGACGGCAAGGGACAAGATCAATAAATGCCCGTCCAAGTCGCCTAAACAGTGCAGAAAGGGACCATTAGGGGCGCCACCGCTCGCCACGATGGCACCCCTGTCAGCGCCGCTTACCGCTGCTCTCCGCTGGCTGCACAATCTCTTGACACGCACGCTGGAATGGCCCCATGGCGACATCGCTGGTGGATGAGCCGGAGCGGAGATGAAGAGAGAAAGTTGTCGCCGCTGCAAGCACCTTGCCGCTGAATCCTTGTCGTGCTCGGGAGCTTGTCGCCACCAGCCTTCCCGCAAGCTCCTCTTGCCGGGTCTTGTCTTCGCATGCCTTGAGTGGCCTTCCCGCAAGCTCCTCTTGCCGGGTCCTTGTCTTCTTGGCTTAAATACTTTGTTCTTGAATGGCTCCAAAGGAACCACGGAGGACCTTGGCGGTCACTAGGCAGCCCCGCCGCGGGGTGCTGCAATTGCCCGTGCATGAGTTCGTGATACTAGGGTACCCCTACTCTAGTACACCGGCAGAGCCCCGGGCCTGGGCCACACACGGTGCCAGGCGCTGTTGGGCCAGGCCCAAAATAGTGCACGGGCACGCTGCCTAGATCACGCCGTTACTTCGCCTCGACCACCACATCCCCACGAACAGCACGCCACGAACGTGGCGCCGTGGGAGAGATCGTGGGGCTTTCTTTATTGAAAAGCGAACGTCCGCCCCCTCTCCCTCCTTATAAGCAGGGGAAACAGGGGCAGGTCGCCCACCTCGCCATTGCTGTCACATCTTAAAAACCACCGCCGCTTCCTCCCTCCTTTTCGAGTCTGAAGAGAGCGACGCCCTGCCCCCCATCGCCACCAGCGCCATCAACGCCGTCGGCCTCCTCCACCACCTCCACCATGGCTCCGAAAGCCGACAAGGGGAAGGGCGTGAAGTCGGCCGAGGCGCAGCGGCTCGCGGCGCTGCGAAAGGAGCGGGCCACCTTCGACCCCCAGCTCGACTCAAAGGAGCTGAGGGAGGGGTACTACCTCTTCTGGTCGACGGAGACGCGGGCGCATCCGCGCACGAGGGTAATCTCTGCCGCCACACCAGAGTTGGTTTCGCTGGCACCCTTCTTCGCTTTTCTTCATCTGCGGGCTCGCTCACCCTTCTCTGAGTTCTTTTGCACATCATGAACACCTATGGGCTTCGCCTCCTTGATTTCACCCCAATGCTGTCCTGACCATGGCGGTTTTCGCACACCTTTGCGAAAACTTTGTCGGAGTCCACCCAAACGTAGCCCTCTTCCGCCACTTCTTCATGCCCCGCGTTGAGAGAGGAGAGCCACTTGCCGGAGGGATTGCTTGGATCTCCAGGATCGGCAAGAAAGAAGCATATCTGGAAGGAATATGTTCATAATCGTGCTAGGCCAGAAGGAAGCATCTCCAAGGGCCATGAAAATGAGGAGGTCATTGAATTTTGTATTGACTTTATTCCTGACCTTAAGCCGATTGGTGTTCCTGAATCGCGACATAAGTCAGATTTGGTGAAAATGGCACGCCAGGATCGAAACAAATAACATGTATGGACACGCATTCTCTCACTCAAGCACACTGCACAGTTCTACGAAATTCCGCCTTGGTGGCTCCGTATATGGAGGAACACAAGAATATTCTACACTCCAAATACCCAGAGTAGTCTGACGACTGGATTACACGTGAACAAACGGGAACTTTCACCGGTTAGTTGCAGACACGTGCCATACATGACGCCGCTGTTGAAGATGACTTGTATTTTTTGTCCCAGTTACCATCTTCAAATATAATGACTTTTCCAAGGGTACGAGATAAATGGGAATACTACTAGTAGAAAATAGGGCTTTGGTCACTGCTCAATATACACATTAGTCCCGGTTGCATTATGAACCGCGACTAATGTGAGTATTAGTCCCGGTTCGAGCGGCTAATAGCATTAGTCCCGGAGCCCTTTAGTCCCGGTTTGAGACACGAACCGTGACTAAAGGGTGCGATGCCCTTTAGTCCCGGTTCGTATCTCAAACCGGGACTAAATATTAGAGATTTAGTGCCAGTTTGAGACACGAACATGGAATAAAGGGTGCGATGCCCTTTAGTCCCGGTTCGTGTCTCAAACCAGGACTAAAGGGATTCATGTCTCAAACTCTACTGCCCCCACCCCCCTTTGTATCGCCATTTCAGTTTTGAAAAAAAACAAAAGAAAATGATAAAAACTTCAAAAAATAAAATCCTTGAAGATGTAGTTATATTACTACATCTACTAGTTAGGAAATTTAAAAACTTAAATTTTGACATGTTTTGCAGAAAAGTGTTATGAAAAAGTAAAACGGCTATAACTTTTGCATACAATGACGGAAAAAACATATAATATATCAACATTTTCAGCACGAAATCCCGCATTTTCACTATCGGTTCTCGAAAAAGAACTGACATTGATACTTGGGTATGAATTCAATTCTTTCTAAAAACGTACATTGATACTTTAGTATGACATGGCGCAAATATTATGAGACATACAAGATAAAGCAAGCCACTCATCGAAAAAGAATAAAATACGTAATTTATTATTCCATTGCCAAGTAGTACACTCATTGAAATATTTGTAGATTTATCACACTAATACATATATGAGTAAACAATATAATTCAGGCATGCCCACATAGACTTTCTATAATTATTTATGCATGGCGACCGATATCACACTCGCTCACTTTATTCAATCGATTCTAGCCTTTAATAATAAAGGCACAAAAGATAAAGCTTGCCATGTAAGGCAGACTAGCTAGCCAATGTATGGAGCAGGAGCAACAACCACATATGTATTAGGCGCCGGGCCGACACCGTTGTAAATGATAACGCGTACTTGGTCTTGTGGTGGTGGGGATGGAGCCTCTCCTGGAGGGAGTACTCGGGCAATTCTGACATCAGGCCTCTCCTGATGGATGATCTGAACTGCTGCATTCAGTTCAGTACCAATCAAACCTGGCCACGATTCAGGCACCGGACCAGGCATGACTACCCTTATCACGTAATAACCCGAGCCTTCCTCCCTTTCGAAACTGTTAATTAACGACAAGCATCAATAATGGAGAAATACATAGGTAATCGAGAGAAACATGCATGGTGTTTCGTTTTTATAGTAATAATAATAATAATAATAATAATAATAATAATAATAATAATAATAATAATAATAATAATAATAATAATAATAATAATAATAATAATAATAATATGTCATAATAATCTCTGGTATTAACTGATAAAGAGATGGGAAACATGCTCTAAGCCTATAAGATGTCATAATCGAAAGCATTATCTGCTAACCAAACAGTAATGAGTCTACTGAAATATTTAATGGAAAATGTATGCGATAATAAAAGTTGCATGCCAACCTTTAGGGAAGAAGAGGCTGCTATACCAAACAGAACCTTTGCTTTTCTGGTGGTGATGATCTTGTGTTGAAGGTATGTGTGTGTATAAATACAAATGTATGAGTGCACTCCCATTTGCATAGCTTACGCCCAGTCGATTATAACAATGCATGCATTTTGTTCATAGTTAATTTATAAGAAGCATCAGCATATGCACTCCTTGTCCAAATTAAGGATGTCGATGATAACAATGCATTAATTTGTCTTCATTAATCAAGAAACATCAGCATATCCACTGCTTGTCGAGATTAACCATGTTGATTACAAGGACCCATGCATTTTACTTGATTGATTAAGAAACATCAGCATATCCCCCTTTTGTAGAGAGTAACGATGCCGATGCCACAATAAGGCATGCATAAGCATGTAAGTTGAAAGAGCATGCACGCGTTTGATATTAGATGTACGTATGCAGAGCATCCCCACATAGAAACCTGTTTGTTTAAATAAATGCATCTTATTGCAGCATACTTTTGCTCAATTTATTTTTTTCAAGACAGATTATTGTCCCATTGATACAGAAAATCATCACTAGAAGTTGCTTTAGATCTGCGGTTTACATAGAGGTATCACTGTCGATTCATAGGAAATAATGCATCGTTGTGCGCTTTTAGAAGGAATTGAAGTCATACTCAAGTAACAAACCAGTTATTTTTAAAGAATTGGTTAGTGATCAGGCTTGTGGAAACTACGTAGAATCCTTTGACGTCCCGACCGCAGCCTCTTGTCCCAACCCCTAGTGTGCTATCTTGCCTGTTTCTACATCTCTCTCACTTATGTCCTCAATGGATATCTCTCATCGCTTAGTAAGCCCGATGCCCCTCAACATAAAAAATCGTCGCTTCGTAACAAGCATTTACAATTTATTAATTAAATCCATTATCAGAATTTGGCATAAAATAGTACGGGACCAATAAACCAGGACGAGAAGGTAGTAGCTACCTAGGGTTCTCAGTAGAATTAAGACTTAAGAGGGCGAGGTTGGTCGGCTGGAACATGGAGTGCAATTATTAATTTCTTAACAAGTGCCCGAGATGGACTACTATATATGAGCCTCGCTTCTTGACAATGCCATGTTGCATGGAAATAGTAGAAAAGTCATTTTCAGCTCACCCAGCTGCCAGCTTTGCTTGATTTTGTCGATCACGAATGTTTCTTCATTCCATTTTTCTTTCAAAACACAGACGCAGACACGTACATACACATGCATGCAAAAGGAAATGCTCATCCACCACTCAGCGTGTTGCATGAGCAAGACGCCGAGATTGAGTTGGGCAAATAATGATCGATCAATCCAGACGTCAGTGGTGATGCGGTGGTTAATTAATCAATTAAGGGAGGGAGGGTGATAGGGAGGGTGGGAGCTACCCGAATACAAATAATTCATGCATGCCCCATCCATGATGGATGTGTACGTGGACACTCAATTGTTGATCTCTCTCTCTCCCCCATGTTGTTCCTTCACCGGACGAAACCTCGCCACCGTACTGGTGCTGATGTACATGATATGGTCAAGAATTTGAAGGTAATTTTTGGAAAGGGTCCTCGCGGACAATCTGTTCTGAATGACGTTGACGGACGCGCACCCATGTGGAAGAAGAAATCTATATTTTGGGACATGCCCTATTGGAAAGACCTAGAAGTCCGCTCTGCAATCGACGTGATGCACGTGACAAAGAATCTTTGCATGACCCTGCTTGGCTTCTTGGGCGTGCATGGGAAGACAAAAGATACACCGGAGGCACGAGAGTACCAGCAACATATGCACAGAAAAGACAGCATACATCAGGGTCATGCCAGCTACGCTTTTACCAAGGAAGAGAAGGAAATCTTTTTTGAATGCCTGCTTAGTATGAAGTTCCCATCTGGCTTCTCGTCGAATGTAAAGGGAATAATAAATATGGCAGAGAAAAAGTTCCAGAACCTGAAGTCTCATGACTGCCACGTGATTATGACGCAACTGCTTTCGGTTGCATTGATGGGGCTTCTACCAAAAAACGTTCGATTAGTCATTGTGAAGCTATGTGCATTCCTCAATGCAATTTCTCAGAAGGTAATCGATCTAGAAATCATACAAAGGTTAGAGAATGATTTGGTGCAATGTCTTGTCAGTTTCAAGTTGGTGTTCCCACCATCCTTCTTCAACATCATGACGCATGTCCTATTTCACCTATGCGAAGAGATTAATGTCTGGGTCCTGTATTTCTACACAATATGTTCCCCTTTGAGAGGTTCATGGGAGTCTTAAAGAAATATGTTCATAATCGTATAGGCCGAAGGAAGCATCTCCAAGGGCCATGAAAATGAGGAGGTCACTGAATTTTGTATTGACTTTATTCAGTCTTAAAGAAATATGTTCATAATCGTGCTAGGCCAGAAGGAAGCATCTCCAAGGGCCATGAAAATGAGGAGGTCACTGAATTTTGTATTGACTTTATTCCTGACCTTAAGCCGATTGGTGTTCCTGAATCGCAACATAAGTCAGATTTGGTGAAAATGGCACGCTAGGATCGAAAGAAATAACATGTATGGACGCGCATTCTCTCACTCAAGCACACTGCACAGTTCTACAAAATTCCGCCTTGGTGGCTCCGTATATGGAGGAACACAAGAATATTCTACACTCCAAATACCCAGAGTAGTCTGACGACTGGATTACACGTGAACAAACGGGAACTTTCACCGGTTGGTTGCAGACACGTGCCATGCATGACGCCGCAGTTGAAGATGACTTGTACTTGTTGTCCCAGTTACTATCTTTGAATATAATGACTTTCCAAGGGTACGAGATAAATGGGAATACTACTAGTAGAAAATAGGGCTTTGGTCACAGCTCAATATACACATTAGTCCCGGTTGCATTATGAACCGCGACTAATGTGAGTATTAGTCCCGGTTCGAGCGGCTAACAGCATTAGTCCCGGAGCCCTTTAGTCCCGGTTTGAGACACGAACCGGGATTAAAGGGTGCGGTGCCCTTTAGTCCCGGTTCGTATCTCAAACCGGTACTAAAGATTAGAGATTTAGTGCCAGTTTGAGACACGAACATGGACTAAAGGGTGAGATGCCCTTTAGTCCCGGTTCGTGTCTCAAACCGGGACTAAAGGGATTCGTGTCTCAAAATCTACCGCCCCACCCCCCTGTGTATCGCCATTTCAGTTTTGATAAAAAAACAAAAGAAAATGATAAAAACTTTAAAAAATAAAATCCTTGAAGATGTAGTTATATTACTACATCTACTAGTTAGGAAATTTAAAAACTTAAATTTGGACATGTTTTGCAAAAAAGTGTTATGAAAAAGTAAAACGGCTATAACTTTTGCATACGATGACGGAAAAACATATAATATATCAACATGTTCAGCACGAAATCCCGCATTATCACTATCGGTTCTCGAAAAAGAACTGACATTGATACTTGGGTATGAATTCAATTCTTTCTGAAAACGTACATTGATACTTTAGTATGACATGGCCCAAATATTATGAGACATACAAGATAAAGCAAGCCACTCATCGAAAAAGAATAAAATACGTAATTCATTATTCCATTGCCAAGTAGTACACTCATCGAAATATTTGTAGATTTATCACACTAATACATATATGAGTAAACAATATAATTCAGGCATGCCCGCATAGACTTTCTATAATTATTAATGCATGGCGACCGATATCACACTCGCTCACTTTATCCAATCGATTCTAGCCTTTAATAATAAAGGCACAAAAGATAAAGCTTGCCATGTAAGGCAGACTAGCTAGCCAATGTATGGAGCAGGAGCAACAACCACATATGTATTAGGCGCCGGGCCGACACCGTTGTAAATGATAACGCGACTTGGTCTTGTGGTGGTGGGGATGGAGCCTCTCTGGAGGGAGTACTCGGGCAATTCGACATCAGGCCTCTCGATGGATGATCTGAACTGCTGCATTCAGTTCAGTACCAATCAAACCCGGCCACGATTCAGGCACCGGACCAGGCATGACTACCCTTATCACGCAATAACCCGAGCCTTCCTCCCTTTCGAAACTGTTAATTAACGACAAGCATCAATAATGGAGAAATACATAGGTAATCAAGAGAAACATGCATGGTGTTTCGTTTTTATAGTAATAATAATAATAATAATATGTCATAATAATCTCTGGTATTAACTGATAAAGAGATGGGAAACACGCTCTATGCCTATAAGATGTCATAATCGAAAGCATTATCTGCTAACCAAACAGTAAACAGTTTACTGAAATTTTTGATGGAAAATGTATGCGATAATAAAAAATGCATGCCAACCTTTAGGGAAGAAGAGGCTGCTATACCTAACAGAACCTTTGCTTTTCTGGTGGTGATGATCTTGTGTTGAAGGTATGTGTGTGTATAAATACAAATGTATGAGTGCACTCCCATTTGCATAGCTTACGCCATGTCGATTATAACAATGCATGCATTTTGTTCATAGTTAATTTATAAGAAGCATCAGCATATGCACTCCTTGTCCAAATTAAGGATGTCGATGATAACAATGCATTAATTTGTCTTCATTAATCAAGAAAATCAGCATATCCACTGCTTGTCCAGATTAACAATGTTGATTACAAGGACCCATGCATTTAACTTGATTGATTAAGAAACATCAGCATATCCCCCTTTTGTAGAGAGTAACGATGCCGATGACACAATAAGGCATGCATAAGCGTGTAAGTTGAAAGAGCATGAACACGTTTGATCATAGATGTACGTATGCAGAGCATCCCCACATAGAAACCTATTTGTTTAAATAAGTGCATCTTATTGCAACATACTTTTGGTCAATTTTTTTTTCAACATAAGTTATTGTCCCAATTATACAGAAAGTCATCACAAGAAGTTGCTTTGGATCTGTGGTTTATATAGTGATATCAGTGTCGGTTCATAGGAAATAATGCATCGTTGTGCGCTTTTAGAAGGAATTGAAGTCATACTCAAGTATCAATGTTAGTTATTTTTAAAGAATTGGTTAGTGATCAGGCTTGTGGAAACTACATAGAATCCTTTGACGACCCAAACGCAGCCGCATGTCCCAACCCCTAGTGTGCTATCTGGCCTGTTTCTACATCTCTCTCACTTATGTCCTCAATGGATATCTCTCATCGCTTAGTAAGCCCGATGCCCCTCAACATAAAAAATCATCGCTTTGTAACATGCATTTACAATTTATTAATTAAATCCATTATCAGAATTTGGCATAAAATAGTATGTGACCAATAAACCAGGCCCAGAAGGTAGTAGCTACCTAGGGTTCTCAGTAGAATTAAGACTTAAGAGGGCGAGGTTGGTCGGCTGGAACATGGAGTGCAATTATTAATATCTTAACATGTGCATGAGATGGACTATTATATATGAGCCTCGCTCTTCCCGGACAATGCCACGTTGCAAGGAAATAGTAGAGATGTCTTTCTCAGATCAACCAGCTGCCAGCTCTGCTTGATTTTGTCGATCACGAATGTTTCTTCATTCCATTTTTTTTGAAAACACAGACGCAGACGAAGACATACACATGCATGCAAAAGGAAATGCTCATCCACCACTCGGCGTGTTGCTCGAGCAAGACGCCGAGATTGAGTTGGACTAATTATGATCGATCAATCCAGATGGCAGTGGTGATGCGGTGGTTAATTAACCAATTAAGGGAGGGAGGGACGGAGGGAGGGAGGGATCTACCCGAATACAAATAATTCATGCATGCCCCATCCATGATGGATGTGTACGTGGACACTCAATTGTTGATCTCTCTTCTCTCCCATGTTGTTCCTTCACCGGACGAAGCCTCGCCACCGCACTTGTGATGATGTACATTATATGGTCAAGGGTTTGACGGTAATCTTTGGAAAGGGTCCTGGTGGACAATCTGTTCCGAATGACCTTGACGGACGCGCACCCATGTGGAAGAAGAAATCTATATTTGGGACCTGCCCTATTGGAAAGACCTAGAGGTCCGCTCTGTAATCGACATGATGCACGTGACGAAGAATCTTTGTGTGACTCTGCTTGGCTTCTTGGGCGTGTATGGGAAGACAAAAGATACACCGGATGCACGGGAGGATCATCAACGTATGCACGGAAAAGACGGCATACATCAGGGCCATGCCAGCTATGCTCTTACCAAATAAGAGAAGGAAATCTTCTTTGAATGCCTGCTTAGTATGAAGGTCCCATCTGGCTTCTCGTCGAATATAAAGGGAATAATAAATATGGCAGAGAAGAAGTTCCAGAACCTAAAGTCTCATGACTGCCACGTGATTATGACGCAACTGCTTTCGGTTGCATTGAGGGGGCTTCTACCGAAAAACGTTCGATTAGTCATTGTGAAGCTATGTGCATTCCTCAATGCAATTTCTCAGAAGGTAATCGATCAGGAAATCATACCAAGGTTAGAGAATGATTTGGTGCAATGTCCTGTCAGTTTCAAGTTGGTGTTCCCACCATCCTTCTTCAACATCATGACCCATGTCCTATTTCACCTATGCGAAGAGATTAATGTTTTGGGTCCTGTATTTCTACACAATATGTTCCCCTTTGAGAGGTTCATGGGAGTCTTAAAGAAATATGTTCATAATCGTGCTAGGACAGAAGGAAGCATCTCCAAGCACCATGAAAATGAGGAGGTCATTGAATTTTGTATTGACTTTATTCTTGACCTTAAGCCGATTGGTGTTCCTGAATCGCGACATAAGTCAGATTTGGTGAAAATGGCATGCTAGGATCGAAACAAATAACATGTATGGACGCGCATTCTCTCACTCAAGCACACTGCACAGTTCTACGAAATTCCGCCTTGGTGGCTCCGTATATGGAGGAACACAAGAATATTCTACACTCCAAATACCCAGAGTAGTCTGACGACTGGATTACACGTGAACAAACGGGGACTTTCGCCTGTTGGTTGCAGACACGTGCCATACATGACGCCGCTGTTGAAGATGACTTGTACTTGTTGTCCGAGTTACCATCTTCGAATATAATGACTTTCCAAGGGTACGAGATAAATGGGAATACTACTAGTAGAAAATAGGGCTTTGGTCACTGCTCAATATACACATTAGTCCCGGTTGCATTATGAACCGCGACTAAGGTGAGTCTTAGTCCCGGTTCGAGCGGCTAACAGCATTACTCCCGGAGCCCTTTAGTCCCGGTTTGAGACACGAACCGGGACTAAAGGGTGCGATGCCCTTTAGTCCCGGTTCGTATCTCAAACCGGGACTAAATATTAGAGCTTTAGTGCCAGTTTGAGACACGAACATGGAATAAAGGGTGCGATGCCCTTTAGTCCCGGTTCGTGTCTCAAACCGAGACTAAAGGGATTCGTGTCTCAAACTCTACCGCCCCACCCCCCTTTGTATCGCCATTTCAGTTTTGAAAAAAAAACAAAAGAAAATGATAAAAACTTCAAAAAATAAAATCCTTGAAGATGTAGTTATATTACTACATCTACTAGTTAGGAAATTTAAAAACTTAAATTTTGACATGTTTTGCAAAAAAGTGTTATGAAAAAGTAAAACGGCTATAACTTTTGCATACAATGATGGAAAAAACATATAATATATCAACATGTTCAGCACGAAATCCCGCATTATCACTATCGGTTCTCGAAAAAGAACTGACATTGACACTTGGGTATGAATTCAATTCTTTCTAAAAACGTACATTGATACTTTAGTATGACATGGCGCAAATATTATGAGACATACAAGATAAAGCAAGCTACTCATCGAAAAAGAATAAAATACGTAATTTATTATTCCATTGCCAAGTAGTACACTCATTGAAATATTTGTAGATTTATCACACTAATACATATATGAGTAAACAATATAATTCAGGCATGCCCACATAGACTTTTTATAATTATTAATGCATGGCGACCGATATCACACTCGCTCACTTTATTCAATCGATTCTAGCCTTTAATAATAAAGGCACAAAAGATAAAGCTTGCCATGTAAGGCAGACTAGCTAGCCAATGTATGGAGCAGGAGCAACAACCACATATGTATTAGGCACCGGGCCGACACCGTTGTAAATGATAACGCGTACTTGGTCTTGTGGTGGTGGGGATGGAGCCTCTCCTGGAGGGAGTACTCGGGCAATTCTGACATCAGGCCTCTCCTGATGGATGATCTGAACTGCTGCATTCAGTTCAGTACCAATCAAACCCGGCCACGATTCAGGCACCGGACCAGGCATGACTACCCTTATCACGCAATAACCCGAGCCTTCCTCCCTTTCAAAACTGTTAATTAACGACAAGCATCAATAATGGAGAAATACATAGGTAATCAAGAGAAACATGCATGGTGTTTTGTTTTTATAGTAGTAATAATAATAATAATAATAATAATAATAATAATAATAATAATAATAATAATAATAATAATAATAATAATAATAATAATAATAATAATAATAATAATAATAATAATAATAATAATAATAATAATAATAATAATAATGTCATAATAATCTCTGGTATTAACTGATAAAGAGATGGGAAACATGCTCTAAGCCTATAAGATGTCATAATCGAAAGCATTATCTGCTAACCAAATAGTAATGAGTCTACTGAAATATTTAATGGAAAATGTATGCGATAATAAAAAATGCATGCCAACCTTTAGGGAAGAAGAGGCTGCTATACCTAACAGAACCTTTGCTTTTCTGGTGGTGATGATCTTGTGTTCAAGGTATGTGTGTGTATAAATACAAATGTATGAGTGCACTCCCATTTGCATAGCTTACGCCCAGTCGATTATAACAATGCATGCATTTTGTTCATAGTTAATTTATATGAAGCATCAGCATATGCACTCCTTGTCCAAATTAAGGATGTCGATGATAACAATGCATTAATTTGTCTTCATTAATCAAGAAACATCAGCATATCCACTGCTTGTCGAGATTAACGATGTTGATTACAAGGACCCATGCATTTTACTTGATTGATTAAGAAACATCAGCATATCCCCCTTTTGTAGAGCGTAACGATGCCGATGCCACAATAAGGCATGCATAAGCATGTAAGTTGAAAGAGCATGAACGCGTTTGATATTAGATGTACGTATGCAGAGCATCCCCACATAGAAACCTGTTTGTTTAAATAAATGCATCTTATTGAGCATACTTTTGCTCAATTTATTTTTTTCAACACAGATTATTGTCCCATTGATACAGAAAGTCATCACTAGAAGTTGCTTTAGATCTACGGTTTATATAGAGGTATCACTGTCGATTCATAGGAAATAATGCATTGTTGTGCGCTTTTAGAAGGAATTGAAGTCATACTCAAGTATCAACGTCAGTTATTTTTAAAGAATTGGTTAGTGATCAGGCTTGTGGAAACTACGTAGAATCCTTTGACGTCCCGACCGCAGCCGCATGTCCCAACCCCTAGTGTGCTATCTTGCCTGTTTCTACATTTCTCTCACTTATGTCCTCAATGGATATCTCTCATCGCTTAGTAAGCCCGATGCCCCTCAACATAAAAAATCGTCGCTTTGTAACAAGCATTTACAATTTATTAATTAAATCCATTATCAGAATTTGGCATAAAATAGTATGGGACCAATAAACCAGGACGAGAAGGTAGTAGCTACCTAGGGTTCTCGATGAGAATTAAGACTTAAGAGGCGAGGTTGGTCGGCTGGAACATGGAGTGCAATTATTAATTTCTTAACAAGTGCCCGAGATGGACTACTATATATGAGCCTCGCGCTTCCCGGACAATGCCACGTTGCATGGAAATAGTAGAAAAGTCATTTTCAGCTCACCCAGCTGCCAGCTTTGCCTGATTTTGTCGATCAAGAATGTTTCTTCATTCCATTTTTTCTTTCAGAAACACAGACGCAGACACAGACATACACATGCATGCAAAAGGAAATGCTCATCCACCACTCGGCGTGTTGCATGAGCAAGACGCCGAGATTGAGTTGGGCAAATAATGATCGATCAATCCAGACGGCAGTGGTGATGCGGTGGTTAATTAATCAGTTAAGGGAGGGAGGGTGATAGGGAGGGTGGGAGCTAGCCGAATACAAATAATTCATGCATGCCCCATCCATGATGGATGTGTACGTGGACACTCAATTGTTGATCTCTCTCTCCCCATGTTGTTCCTTCACCGGACGAAACCTGCCACGTGATTATGACGCAACTTCTTTCGGTTGCATTGAGGAGGCATCTACCGGAAAACGTTCGATTAGTCATTGTGAAGCTATGTGCATTCCTCAATGCAATTTCTCAGAAGGTAATCGATCTAGAAATCACACCAAGGTTAGAGAATGATTTGGTGCAATGTCTTGTCAGTTTCAAGTTGGTGTTCCCACCATCCTTCTTCAACATCATGACGCATGTCCTATTTCACCTATGCGAAGAGATTAATGTTCTGGGTCCTGTATTTCTACACAATATGTTCCCCTTTGAGAGGTTCATGGGAGTCTTAAAGAAATATGTTCATAATCGTGCTAGGCCAGAAGGATGCATCTTCAAGGGCCATGAAAATGAGGAGGTCATTGAATTTTGTATTGACTTTATTCCTGACCTTAAGCCAATTGGTGTTCCTGAATCGCGCATAAGTCAGATTGGGTGAAAATGGCACGCCAGATCGAAACAAATAACATGTATCGACGCCGCATTCTCTCACTCAAGCACACTGCACAGTTCTACGAAATTCCGCCTTGGTGGCTCCGTATATGGAGGAACACAATAATATTCTACACTCAAAATACCCAGAGTAGTCTGACGACTGGATTACACGTGAACAAACGGGAACTTTCACCGGTTGGTTGCAGACACGTGCAATGCATGACGCCGCTGTTGAAGATGACTTGTACTTGCTATCCCAGTTACCATCTTCGAATATAATGACTTTCCTCAAGGGTACGAGATAAATGGGAATACTACTAGAAGAAAATAGGGCTTTGGTCACAGCTCAATATACACATTAGTCCCGGTTGCATTATGAACCGCGACTAATGTGAGTATTAGTCCCGGTTCGAGCGGCTAACAACATTAGTCTCGAAGCCCTTTAGTCCCGGTTTGAGACACGAACCGGGACTAAAGGGTGGGATGCCCTTTAGTCCCGGTTCGTATCTCAAACCGGGACTAAAGATTATGACGCAACTGCTTTCGGTTGCATTGAGGGGTCTCACCGAAAACGCTCGATTAGTCATTGTGAAGCTATGTGCATTCCTCAATGCAATTTCTCAGAAGGTAATCGATCTAGAAATCACACCAAGGTTAGAGAATGATTTGGTGCAATGTCTTGTCAGTTTCAAGCTGGTGTTCCCACCATCCTTCTTCAACATCATGACGCATGTCCTATTTCACCTATGCGAAGAGATTAATCTTCTGGGTCCTGTATTTCTACACAATATGTTCCCCTTTGAGAGGTTCATGGGAGTCTTAAAGAAATATGTTCATAATCGTGCTAGGCCAGAAGGAAGCATCTTCAAGGGCCATGAAAATGAGGAGGTCATTGAATTTTGTATTGACTTTATTCCTGACCTTAAGCCAATTGGTGTTCCTGAATCGCGGCATAAGTAAGATTGGGTGAAAATGGCACGCCAGGATCTAAACAAATAACATGTATGGACGCGCATTCTCTCACTCAAGCACACTGCACAGTTCTACGAAATTCCGCCCTGGTGGCTCCGTATATGGAGGAACACAATAATATTCTACACTCAAAATACCCAGAGTAGTCTGACGACTGGATTACACGTGAACAAACGGGAACTTTCACCGGTTGGTTGCAGACACGTGCCATGCATGACACCGCTGTTGAAGATGACTTGTACTTGCTGTCCCAGTTACCATCTTCGAATATAATGACTTTCCAAGGGTACGAGATAAATGGGAATACTACTAGTAGAAAATAGGGCTTTGGTCACAGCTCAATATACACATTAGTCCCGGTTGCATTATGAACCGCGACTAATGTGAGTATTAGTCCCGGTTCGAGCGGCTAACAACATTAGTCCCGAAGCCCTTTAGTCCCGGTTTGAGACACGAACCGGGACTAAAGGGTGCGATGCCCTTTAGTCCCGGTTCGTATCTCAAACCGGGACTAAAGATTAGAGCTTTAGTGCCAGTTTGAGACACGAACATGGACTAAAGGGTGCGATGCCCTTTAGTCCCGGTTCGTGTCTCAAACCGGGACTAAAGGGATTCGTGTCTCAAACTCTAGCGCCCCCACCCCCCTGTGTATCTCCATTTCAGTTTTGAAAAAAAACAAAAGAAAATGATAAAAACTTTAAAAAATAAAATCCTTGAAGATGTAGTTATATTACTACATCTACTAGTTAGGAAATTTAAAAACATAAATTTGGACATGTTTTGCAAAAAAGTGTTATGAAAAAGTAAAACGGCTATAACTTTTGCATACGATGACGGAAAAAACATATAATATATCAACATGTTCACCACGAAATCCCGCATTATCACTATCGGTTCTCGAATAAGAACTAATATTGATACTTGGGTATGAATTCAATTCTTTCTGAAAACGTACATTGATACTTTAGTATGACATGGCGCAAATATTATGAGACATACAAGATAAAGAAAGCCACTCATCGAAAAAGAATAAAATACGTAATTCATTATTCCATTGCCAAGTAGTACACTCATTGAAATATTTGTAGATTTATCACACTAATACATATATGAGTAAACAATATAATTCAGGCATGCCCACATAGACTTTCTATAATTATTAATGCATGGCGACCGATATCACACTCGCTCACTTTATTCAATCGATTCTAGCCTTTAATAATAAAGGCACAAAAGATAAAGCTTGCCATGTAAGGCAGACTAGCTAGCCAATGTATGGAGCAGGAGCAACAACCACATATGTATTAGGCGCCGGGCCGACACCGTTGTAAATGATAACGCGTACTTGGTCTTGTGGTGGTGGGGATGGAGCCTCTCCTGGAGGGAGTACTCGGGCAATTCTGACATCAGGCCTCTCCTGATGGATGATCTGAACTGCTGCATTCAGTTCAGTACCAATCAAACCCGGCCACGATTCAGGCACCGGACCAGGCATGACTACCCTTATCACGCAATAACCCGAGCCTTCCTCCCTTTTGAAACTGTTAATTAACGACAAGCATCAATAATGGAGAAATACATAGGTAATCAAGAGAAACATGCATGGTGTTTCGTTTTTATAGTAATAATAATAATAATAACATGTCATAATAATTTGTGGTATTAACTGATAAAGAGATGGGAAACATGCTCTAAGCCTATAAGATGTCATAATCGAAAGCATTATCTGCTAACCAAACAGTAATGAGTCTACTGAAATATTTAATGGAAAATGTATGCGATAATAAAAAATGCATGCCAACCTTTAGGGAAGAAGAGGCTGCTATACCTAACAGAACCTTTGCTTTTCTGGTGGTGATGATCTTGTGTTCAAGGTATGTGTGTGTATAAATACAAATGTATGAGTGCTCTCCATTTGCATAGCTTACGCCCAGTCGATTATAACATTGCATGCATTTTGTTCATAGTTAATTTATAAGAAGCATCAGCATATGCACTCCTTGTCCAAATTAAGGATGTCGATGATAACAATGCATTAATTTGTCTTCATTAATCAAGAAACATCAGCATATCCACTGCTTGTCGAGATTAGCGGTGTTGATTACAAGGACCCATGCATTTTACTTGATTGATTAAGAAACATCAGCATATCCCCCTTTTGTAGAGAGTAACGATGCCGATGCCACAATAAGGCATGCATAATCGTGTAAGTTGAAAGAGCATGAACGTTTGATATTAGATGTACGTATGCAGAGCATCCCACATAGAAACCTGTTTGTTTAAATAAATGCATCTTATTGCAGCATACTTTTGCTCAATTTATTTTTTTCAACACAGATTATTGTCCCATTGATACAGAAAGTCATCACTAGAAGTTGCTTTAGATCTGCGGTTTATATAGAGGTATCACTGTCGATTTATAGGAAATAATGCATCGTTGTGCGCTTTTAGAAGGAATTGAAGTCATACTCAAGTATCAACGTCAGTTATTTTTAAAGAATTGGTTAGTGATCAGGCTTGTGGAAACTACGTAGAATCCTTTGACGTCCCGACCGCAGCCGCATGTCCCAACCCCTAGTGTGCTATCTTGCCTGTTTCTACATTTCTCTCACTTATGTCCTCAATGGATATCTCTCATCGCTTAGTAAGCCCGATGCCCCTCAACATAAAAAATCGTCGCTTTGTAACAAGCATTTACAATTTATTAATTAAATCCATTATCAGAATTTGGCATAAAATAGTATGGGACCAATAAACCAGGACGAGAAGGTAGTAGCTACCTAGGGTTCTCAGTAGAATTAAGACTTAAGAGGGCGAGGTTGGTCGGCTGGAACATGGAGTGCAATTATTAATTTCTTAACAAGTGCCCGAGATGGACTACTATATATGAGCCTCGCGCTTCCCGGACAATGCCACGTTGCATGGAAGTAGTAGAAAAGTCATTTTCAGCTCACCCAGCTGCCAGCTTTGCTTAATTTTGTCGATCACGAATGTTTCTTCATTCCATTTTTTCTTTCAAAAACACAGACGCAGACACAGACATACACATGCATGCAAAAGGAAATGCTCATCCACCACTCGGCGTGTTGCATGAGCAAGACACCGAGATTGAGTTGGGCAAATAATGATCGATCAATCCAGACGACAGTGGTGATGCGGTGGCTAATTAATCAATTAAGGGAGGGAGGGTGATAGGGAGGGTGGGAGCTACCGGAATACAAATAATTCATGCATGCCCCATCCATGATGGATGTGTACGTGGACACTCAATTGTTGATCTCTCTCTCTCCCCCATGTTGTTCCTTCACCGGACGAAACCTGCCACGTGATTATGACGCAACTGCTTTCGGTTGCATTGAGGGGGCATCTACCGGAAAACGTTCGATTAGTCATTGTGAAGCTATGTGCATTCCTCAATGCAATTTCTCAGAAGGTAATCGATCTAGAAATCACACCAAGGTTAGAGAATGATTTGGTGCAATGTCTTGTTAGTTTCAAGTTAGTGTTCCCACCATCCTTCTTCAACATCATGATGCATGTCCTATTTCACCTATGCGAAGAGATTAAACGTCTGGGTCCTGTATTTCTACACAATATGTTCCCCTTTGAGAGGTTCATGGGAGTCTTAAAGAAATATGTTCATAATCGTGCTAGGCCAGAAGGAAGCATCTTCAAGGGCCATGAAAATGAGGAGGTCATTGAATTTTGTATTGACTTTATTCCTGACCTTAAGCCAATTGGTGTTCCTGAATCGCGGCATAAGTCAGATTGGGTGAAAATGGCACGCCAGGATCGAAACAAATAACATGTATGGACGCGCATTCTCTCACTCAAGCACACTGCACAGTTCTACGAAATTCCGCCTTGGTGGCTCCGTATATGGAGGAACACAATAATATTCTACACTCAAAATACCCAGAGTAGTCTGACGACTGGATTACACGTGAACAAACGGGAACTTTCACCGCCTGGTTGCAGACACGTGCCATGCATGACGCCGCTGTTGAAGATGACTTGTACTTGCTGTCCCAGTTACCATCTTCGAATATAATGACTTTCCTCAAGGGTACGAGATAAATGGGAATACTACTAGCAGAAAATAGGGCTTTGGTCACAGCTCAATATACACATTATTCCCGGTTGCATTATGAACCGCGACTAATGTGAGTATTAGTCCCGGTTCGAGCGGCTAACAACATTAGTCCCGAAGCCCTTTAGTCCCGGTTTGAGACACGAACCGGGACTAAAGGGTGGGATGCCCTTTAGTCCCGGTTCGTATCTCAAACCGGGACTAAAGATTATGACGCAACTGCTTTCGGTTGCATTGAGGGGGCGTCTACCGGAAAACGTTCGATTAGTCATTGTGAAGCTATGTGCATTCCTCAATGCAATTTCTCAGAAGGTAATCGATCTAGAAATCACATCAAGGTTAGAGAATGATTTGGTGCAATGTCTTGTCAGTTTCAAGTTGGTGTTCCCACCATCCTTCTTCAACATCATGACGCATGTCCTATTTCACCTATGCGAAGAGATTAATGTTCTGGGTCCTGTATTTCTACACAATATGTTCCCCTTTGAGAGGTTCATGGGAGTCTTAAAGAAATATGTTCATAATCGTGCTAGGCCAGAAGGAAGCATCTTCAAGGGCCATGAAAATGAGGAGGTCATTGAATTTTGTATTGACTTTATTCCTGACCTTAAGCCAATTGGTGTTCCTGAATCGCGGCGTAAGTCAGATTGGGTGAAAATGGCACGCCAGGATCGAAACAAATAACATGTATGGACGCGCATTCTCTCACTCAAGCACACTGCACAGTTCTACGAAATTCCGCCTTGGTGGCTCCGTATATGGAGGAACACAATAATATTCTACACTCAAAATACCCAGAGTAGTCTGACGACTGGATTACACGTGAACAAACGGGAACTTTCACCGGTTGGTTGCAGACACGTGCCATGCATGACGCCGCTGTTGAATATGACTTGTACTTGCTGTCCCAGTTACCATCTTCGAATATAATGACTTTCCAAGGGTACGAGATAAATGGGAATACTACTAGTAGAAAATAGGGCTTTGGTCACAGCTCAATATACACATTAGTCCCGGTTGCATTATGAACCGCGACTAATGTGAGTATTAGTCCCGGTTCGAGCGGCTAACAACATTAGTCCCGAAGCCCTTTAGTCCCGGTTTGAGACACGAACCGGGACTAAAGGGTGTGATGCCCTTTAGTCCCGGTTCGTATCTCAAACCGGGACTAAAGATTAGAGCTTTAGTGCCAGTTTGAGACACGAACATGGACTAAAGGGTGCGATGCCCTCTAGTCCCGGTTCGTGTCTCAAACCGGGACTAAAGGGATCCGTGTCTCAAACTCTAGCGCCCCCACCCCCCTGTGTATCTCCATTTCAGTTTTGAAAAAAAAACAAAAGAAAATGATAAAAACTTTAAAAAATAAAATCCTTGAAGATGTAGTTATATTACTACATCTACTAGTTAGGAAATTTAAAAACATAAATTTGGACATGTTTTGCAAAAAAGTGTTATGAAAAAGTAAAACGGCTATAACTTTTGCATACGATGACGGAAAAAACATATAATATATCAACATGTTCACCACGAAATCCCGCATTATCACTATCGGTTCTCGAAAAAGAACTAATATTGATACTTGGGTATGAATTCAATTCCTTCTGAAAACCTACATTGATACTTTAGCATGACATGGCGCAAATATTATGAGACATACAAGATAAAGAAAGCCACTCATCGAAAAAGAATAAAATACGTAATTCATTATTCCATTGCCAAGTAGTACACTCATTGAAATATTTGTAGATTTATCACACTAATACATATATGAGTAAACAATATAATTCAGGCATGCCCACATAGACTTTCTATAATTATTAATGCATGGCGACCGATATCACACTCGCTCACTTTATTCAATCGATTCTAGCCTTTAATAATAAAGGCACAAAAGATAAAGCTTGCCATGTAAGGCAGACTAGCTAGCCAATGTATGGAGCAGGAGCAACAACCACATATGTATTAGGCGCCGGGCCGACACCGTTGTAAATGATAACGCGTACTTGGTCTTGTGGTGGTGGGGATGGAGCCTCTCCTGGAGGGAGTACTCGGGCAATTCTGACATCAGGCCTCTCCTGATGGATGATCTGAACTGCTGCATTCAGTTCAGTACCAATCAAACCCGGCCACGATTCAGGCACCGGACCAGGCATGACTACCCTTATCACGCAATAACCCGAGCCTTCCTCCCTTTTGAAACTGTTAATTAACGACAAGCATCAATAATGGAGAAATACATAGGTAATCAAGAGAAACATGCATGGTGTTTCGTTTTTATAGTAATAATAATAATAATAACATGTCATAATAATCTCTGGTATTAACTGATAAAGAGATGGGAAACATGCTCTAAGCCTATAAGATGTCATAATCGAAAGCATTATCTGCTAACCAAACAGTAATGAGTCTACTGAAATATTTAATGGAATATGTGTGCGATAATAAAAAATGCATGTCAACCTTTAGGGAAGAAGAGGCTGCTATACCTAACAGAACCTTTGCTTTTCTGGTGGTGATGATCTTGTGTTCAAGGTATGTGTGTGTATAAATACAAATGTATGAGTGCTCTCCCATTTGCATAGCTTACGCCCAGTCGATTATAACAATGCATGCATTTTGTTCATAGTTAATTTATAAGAAGCATCAGCATATGCACTCCTTGTCCAAATTAAGGATGTCGATGATAACAATGCATTAATTTGTCTTCATTAATCAAGAAACATCAGCATATCCACTGCTTGTCGAGATTAGCGGTGTTGATTACAAGGACCCATGCATTTTACTTGATTGATTAAGAAACATCAGCATATCCCCCTTTTGTAGAGAGTAACGATGCCGATGCCACAATAAGGCATGCATAATCGTGTAAGTTGAAAGAGCATGAACGCGTTTGATATTAGATGTACGTATGCAGAGCATCCCCACACAGAAACCTGTTTGTTTAAATAAATGCATCTTATTGCAGCATACTTTTGCTCAATTTATTTTTTTCAACACAGATTATTGTCCCATTGATACAGAAAGTCATCACTAGAAGTTGCTTTAGATCTGCGGTTTATATAGAGGTATCACTGTCGATTCATAGGAAATAATGCACCGTTGTGCGCTTTTAGAAGGAATTGAAGTCATACTCAAGTATCAACGTCAGTTATTTTTAAAGAATTGGTTAGTGATCAGGCTTGTGGAAACTACGTAGAATCCTTTGATGTCCCGACCGCAGCCGCATGTCCCAACCCCTAGTGTGCTATCTTGCCTGTTTCTACATTTCTCTCACTTATGTCCTCAATGGATATCTCTCATCGCTTAGTAAGCCCGATGCCCCTCAACATAAAAAATCGTCGCTTTGTAACAAGCATTTACAATTTATTAATTAAATCCATTATCAGAATTTGGCATAAAATAGTATGGGACCAATAAACCAGGACGAGAAGGTAGTAGCTACCTAGGGTTCTCAGTAGAATTAAGACTTAAGAGGGCGAGGTTGGTCGGCTGGAACATGGAGTGCAATTATTAATTTCTTAACAAGTGCCCGAGATGGACTACTATATATGAGCCTCGCGCTTCCCGGACAATGCCACGTTGCATAGAAATAGTAGAAAAGTCATTTTCAGCTCACCCAGCTGCCAGCTTTGCCTGATTTTGTCGATCAAGAATGTTTCTTCATTCCATTTTTTCTTTCAAAAACACAGACGCAGACACAGACATACACATGCATGCAAAAGGAAATGCTCATCCACCACTCGGCGTGTTGCATGAGCAAGACGCCGAGATTGAGTTGGGCAAATAATGATCGATCAATCCAGACGGCAGTGGTGATGCGGTGGTTAATTAATCAATTAAGGGAGGGAGGGTGATAGGGAGGTGGGAGCTACCCGAATACAAATAATTCATGCATGCCCCATCCATGATGGATGTGTACGTGGACACTCAATTGTTGATCTCTCTCCCCATGTTGTTCCTTCACCGACGAAACCTGCCACGTGATTATGACGCAACTTCTTTCGTTGCATTGAGGAGGCATCTACCGGAAAACGTTCGATTAGTCATTGTGAAGCTATGTGCATTCCTCAATGCAATTTCTCAGAAGGTAATCGATCTAGAAATCACACCAAGGTTAGAGAATGATTTGGTGCAATGTCTTGTCAGTTTCAAGTTGGTGTTCCCACCATCCTTCTTCAACATCATGACGCATGTCCTATTTCACCTATGCGAAGAGATTAATGTTCTGGGTCCTATATTTCTACACAATATGTTCCCCTTTGAGAGGTTCATGGGAGTCTTAAAGAAATATGTTCATAATCGTGCTAGGCCAGAAGGAAGCATCTTCAAGGGCCATGAAAATGAGGAGGTCATTGAATTTTGTATTGACTTTATTCCTGACCTTAAGCCAATTGGTGTTCCTGAATCGCGGCATAAGTCAGATTGGGTGAAAATGGCACGCCAGGATCGAAACAAATAACATGTATGGACGCGCATTCTCTCACTCAAGCACACTGCACAGTTCTACGAAATTCCGCCTTGGTGGCTCCGTATATGGAGGAACACAATAATATTCTACACTCAAAATACCCAGAGTAGTCTGACGACTGGATTACACGTGAACAAACGGGAACTATCACCGGTTGGTTGCAGACACGTGCCATGCATGACGCCGCTGTTGAAGATGACTTGTACTTGCTGTCCCAGTTACCATCTTCGAATATAATGACTTTCCTCAAGGGTACGAGATAAATGGGAATACTACTAGTAGAAAATAGGGCTTTGGTCACAGCTCAATATACACATTAGTCCCGGTTGCATTATGAACCGCGACTAATGTGAGTATTAGTCCCGGTTCGAGCGGCTAACAACATTAGTCCCGAAGCCCTTTAGTCCCGGTTTGAGACACGAACCGGGACTAAAGGGTGGGATGCCCTCTAGTCCCGGTTCGTATCTCAAACCGGGACTAAAGATTATGACGCAACTGCTTTCGGTTGCATTGAGGGGGCGTCTACCGGAAAACGTTCGATTAGTCATTGTGAAGCTATGTGCATTCCTCAATGCAATTTCTCAGAAGGTAATCGATCTAGAAATCACACCAAGGTTAGAGAATGATTTGGTGCAATGTCTTGTCAGTTTCAAGTTGGTGTTCCCACCATCCTTCTTCAACATCATGACGCATGTCCTATTTCACCTATGCGAAGAGATTAATGTTCTGGGTCCTGTATTTCTACACAATATGTTCCCCTTTGAGAGGTTCATGGGAGTCTTAAAGAAATATGTTCATAATCATGCTAGGCCAGAAGGAAGCATCTTCAAGGGCCATGAAAATGAGGAGGTCATTGAATTTTGTATTGACTTTATTCCTGACCTTAAGCCAATTGGTGTTCCTGAATCGCGGCATAAGTCAAATTGGGTGAAAATGGCACGCCAGGATCGAAACAAATAACATGTATGGACGCGCATTCTCTCACTCAAGCACACTGCACAGTTCTACGAAATTCCGCCTTGGTGGCTCCGTATATGGAGGAACACAATAATATTCTACACTCAAAATACCCAGAGTAGTCTGACGACTGGATTACACGTGAACAAACGGGAACTTTCACCGGTTGGTTGCAGACACGTGCCATGCATGACGCCGCTGTTGAAGATGACTTGTACTTGCTGTCCCAGTTACCATCTTCGAATATAATGACTTTCCGAGGGTACGAGATAAATGGGAATACTACTAGTAGAAAATAGGGCTTTGGTCACAGCTCAATATACACATTAGTCCCGGTTGCATTATGAACCGCGACTAATGTGAGTATTAGTCCCGGTTCGAGAGGCTAACAACATTAGTCCCGAAGCCCTTTAGTCCCGGTTTGAGACACGAACCAGGACTAAAGGGTGCGATGCCCTTTAGTCCCGGTTCGTATCTCAAACCGGGACTAAAGATTAGAGCTTTAGTGCCAGTTTGAGACACGAACATGGACTAAAGGGTGCGATGCCCTTTAGTCCCGGTTCGTGTCTCAAACCGGGACTAAAGGGATTCGTGTCTCAAACTCTAGCGCCCCCACCCCCCTGTGTATCTCCATTTCAGTTTTGAAAAAAAAACAAAAGAAAAGGATAAAAACTTTAAAAAATAAAATCCTTGAAGATGTAGTTATATTACTACATCTACTAGTTAGGAAATTTAAAAACATAAATTTGGACATGTTTTGCAAAAAAGTGTTACGAAAAAGTAAAACAGCTATAACTTTTGCATACTATGACGGAAAAAACATATAATATATCAACATGTTCACCACGAAATCCTGCATTATCACTACCGGTTCTCGAAAAAGAACTAATATTGATACTTGGGTATGAATTCAATTCTTTCTGAAAACGTACATTGATACTTTAGTATGACATGGCGCAAATATTATGAGACATACAAGATAAAGAAAGCCACTCATCGAAAAAGAATAAAATACGTAATTCATTATTCCATTGCCAAGTAGTACACTCATTGAAATATTTGTAGATTTATCACACTAATACATATATGAGTAAACAATATAATTCAGGCATGCCCACATAGACTTTCTATAATTATTAATGCATGGCGACCGATATCACACTCGCTCACTTTATTCAATCGATTCTAGCCTTTAATAATAAAGGCACAAAAGATAAAGCTTGCCATGTAAGGCAGACTAGCTAGCCAATGTATGGAGCAGGAGCAACAACCACATATGTATTAGGCGCCGGGCCGACACCGTTGTAAATGATAACGCGTACTTGGTCTTGTGGTGGTGGGGATGGAGCCTCTCCTGGAGGGAGTACTCGGGCAATTCTGACATCAGGCCTCTCCTGATGGATGATCTGAACTGCTGCATTCAGTTCAGTACCAATCAAACCCGGCCACGATTCAGGCACCGGACCAGGCATGACTACCCTTATCACGCAATAACCCGAGCCTTCCCCCCTTTTGAAACTGTTAATTAACGACAAGCATCAATAATGGAGAAATACATAGGTAATCAAGAGAAACATGCATGGTGTTTCGTTTTTATAGTAATAATAATAATAACATGTCATAATAATCTCTGGTATTAACTGATAAAGAGATGGGAAACATGCTCTGAGCCTATAAGATGTCATCATCGAAAGCATTATCTGCTAACCAAACAGTAATGAGTCTACTATAATATTTAATGGAAAATGTATGCGATAATAAAAAATGCATGCCAACCTTTAGGGAAGAAGAGGCTGCTATACCTAACAGAACCTTTGCTTTTCTGGTGGTGATGATCTTGTGTTCAAGGTATGTGTGTGTATAAATACAAATGTATGAGTGATCTCCCATTTGCATAGCTTACGCCCAGTCGATTGTAACAATGCATGCATTTTGTTCATAGTTAATTTATAAGAAGCATCAGCATATGCACTCCTTGTCCAAATTTAGGATGTCGACGATAACAATGCATTAATTTGTCTTCATTAATCAAGAAACATCAGCATATCCACTGCTTGTCAAGATTAATGATGTTGATTACAAGGACCCATGCATTTTACTTGATTGATTAAGAAACATCAGCATATCCCCCTTTTGTAGAGAGTAACGATGCCGATGACACAATAAGGCATGCATAATCGTGTAAGCTGAAAGAGCATGAACGCGTTTGGTCTTAGATGTACGTATGCAGAGCATCCCCACATAGAAACCTATTTGTTTAAATAAATGCATATTATTGCAACATACTTTTGCTCAATTTATTTTTTTCAACACAGATTATTGTCGCATTGATACAGAAAGTCATCACTACAAGTTGCTTTAGATCTGCGGTTTTATAGAGGTATCACTGTCGATTCATAGGAAATAATGCATCGTTGTGCGCTTTTAGAAGGAATTGAAGTCATACTCAAGTATCAACGTCAGTTATTTTTAAAGAATTGGTTAGTGATCAGGCTTGTCGAAACTACGTAGAATCCTTTGACGTCCCGACTGCAGCCGCATGTCCCAACCCCTAGTGTGCTATCTTGCCTGTTTCTACATCTCTCCCACTTATTTCCTCAATGGATATCTCTCATCGCTTAGTAAGCCTGATGCCCCTCAACATCAAAAATCGTCGCTTTGTAACAAGCATTTACAATTTATTAATTAAATCCATTATCAGAATTGTGCATAAAATAGTATGGGACAAATAAACTAGGACGAGAAGGTAGTAGCTACCTAGGGTTCTCAGTAGAATTAAGACTTAAGAGGGCGAGGTTGGTCGGCTGGAACATTGAGTGCAATTATTAATTTCTTAACAAGTGCACGAGATGGACTATTATATATGAGCCTCGCGCTTCCCAGACAATGCCACGTTGCATGGAAATAGTAGAAAAGCCATTTTCAGCTCACCCAGCTGCCAGCTTTGCTTGATTTCGTCGATCACGAATGTTTCTTCATTCCATTTTTTCTTTCAAAAACACAGACGCAGACGCAGACATACACATGCATGCAAAAGGAAATGCTCATCCACCACTCGGCGTGTTGCATGAGCAAAACGCCGAGACTGAGTTGGACAAATTATGATCGATCAATCCAGACGGCAGTGGTGATGCGGTGGTTAATTAATCAATTAAGGGAGGGAGGGTGATAGGGAGGGAGGGAGCTACCCGAATACAAATAATTCATGCATGCCCCATCCATGATGGATGTGTACGTGGACACTCAATTGTTGATCTCTCTCTCTCCCCCATGTTGTTCCTTCACCGGACGAAGCCTCGCCACCGTACTGGTGATGATGTACATGATATGGTCAATAATTTGAAGGTAATTTTTGGAAAGGGTCCTCGCGGACAATCTGTTCTGAATGACGTTGACGGACGGGCACCCATGTGGAAGAAGAAATCTATATTTTGGGACCTGCCCTATTGGAAAGACCTAGAGGTCCGCTCTGCAATCGACGTCATGCACGTGACAAAGAATCTTTGCATGACCCTGCTTGGCTTCTTGGGCGTGTATGGGAAGACAAAAGATACACCGGAGGCACGGGAGGACCAGCAACATATGCACAGAAAAGACATCATACATCAGGGTCATGCCAGCTACGCTCTTACCAAGCAAGAGAAGGAAATATTTCTTGAATGTCTGCTTAGTATGAAGGTCCCATCTGGCTTCTCGTCGAATATAAAGGGAATAATAAATAGGGCAGAGAAAAAGTTGCAGAACCTAAAGTCTCATGACTGCCACGTGATTATGACGCAACTGCTTTCGGTTGCATTGAGGGGGCTTCTACCGGAAAACGTTCGATTAGTCATTGTGAAGCTATGTGCATTCCTCAATGCAATTTCTCAGAAGGTAATCAATCTAGAAATCATACCAAGGTTAGAGAATGATTTGGTGCAATGTCTTGTCAGTTTCAAGTTGGTGTTCCCACCATCCTTCTTCAACATCATGACGCATGTCCTATTTCACCTATGTGAAGAGATTAATGTTCTGGGTCCTGTATTTCTACACAATATGTTCCCCTTTGAGAGGTTCATGGGAGTCTTAAAGAAATAGGTTCATAATCGTGCTAGGCCAGAACGAAGCATCTCCAAGGTCCATGAAAATGAGGAGGTCATTGAATTTTTATTGACTTTATTCCTGACCTTAAGCCGATTGGTGTTCCTGAATCGCGACATAAGTCAGATTGGGTGAAAATGGCACGCTAGGATCGAAACAAATAACATGTATGGACGCGCATTCTCTCACTCAAGCACACTGCACAGTTCTACGAAATTCCGCCTTGGTGGCTCCGTATATGGAGGAACACAAGAATATTCTACACTCCAAATACCCAGAGTAGTCTGACGACTGGATTACACGTGAACAAACGGGATCTTTCACCGGTTGGTTGCAGACACGTGCCATGCATGACGCCGCTATTGAAGATGACGTGTACTTGCTTTCCCAGTTACCATCTTCAAATATAATGACTTTCCAAGGGTACGAGATAAATGGGAATACTACTAGTAGAAAATAGGGCTTTGGTCATAGCTCATTATACACATTAGTACCGGTTGCATTATGAACCGCAACTAATGTGAGTATTAGTCCCGGTTCGAGCGGCTAACAGCATTAGTCCCAGAGCCCTTTAGTCCCGGTTTGAGACACGAACCGGGACTAAAGGGTGTGATGCCCTTTAGTCCCGATTCGTATGTCAAACCGGGACTAAAGATTAGACCTTTAGTGCCGGTTTGAGACACGTACATGGACTAAAGGGTGCGATGCCCTTTAGTCCCGGTTCGTGTCTCAAACTGGGACTAAAGGGATTCGTGTCTCAAACCCTACCGCCCCCACCCCCCTGTGTGTGACGCCCTCGATTTAATCATACACTAATCATACAAGCAAATGTGTACGATCAAGATCAAGGACTCACGGGAAGATATCACAACACAACTCTAGACACAAAATAAAATAATACAAGCTTTTTGTTACAAGACAGGGGCCTCGAGGGCTCGAATACATAAGCTCGAAATCACAAGAGTCAGCGGAAGCAACAATATCTGAGTACAGACATGAGTTAGACAAGTTTGCCTTAAGAAGGCTAGCACAAAAGCAACATCGATCGAAAAGGCAAGGCCTCCTGCCTGGGAGCCTCCTAACTACTCCTGGTCGTCGGTGGCCTCCACGTAGTAGTAAGCATCGGCGGTGGCATCTGGCTCGTGGGCTCCGACATCTGGTTGCATCAACCGGAAAGAAGAAGAAAGGGGGAAAGGGGAAGCAAAGCAACCGTGAGTACTCATCCAAAGTACTCGCAAGCAAGGATCTACACTACGTATGCAACATTATCAAAGGAAGGTTGTATATGTGGACTGGGCTGCAGAAATGCCAGGATAGAGAGAAGGCCTAGTCCTACCGAAGACTAGCATCTTCTGGAAACCACCATCTTGCAGCAACAGGAGGGAGTAGAGTAGCATAAAGTAAAGTAGTAGTAGTGTTATCAACCTCGGCCAGAGATCCTTTCTCGACTCCCTGCGAGAAAGAAAACCCAGAGCCATACTATCCAGTTATCATCACAATTCAGTTCTCATCACCATCCAATTCCCATCACAAGTATCCAGTTCTAGTTGTATCGATCGGGATACAACTCCAAGTGTCCGTTACCGTAGGACAGGCTATCGATAGATGTTTTCTTCCCTGCAGGTGCACCAACTTACCCACCACGCCGGTTAACTCCGGCGGACACACTTTCCAAGGTCATGCCCGGCCTCGGCCAAACAATACGCCGCAACCCGACCTAGGCTTAATAGAGAGGCCAGCACGCCGGACTAAACCTATGCCCCAGGGTCATAGGCCATCTCCCGAACTCCTGCACGCTATGCGTCTGCGCCGGTGAGCAGACCTAGCTACCTCCTTCAACAAGGCAGCGCGACACGCAGTCCAACCCGGCGCGCGCCACTCAGTCGGTGACGTCTATTAAGCTTCGGCTGATGTATACGACGCAGAATGCCCATACTATGCCCACGTGATGGTTAGTGCTATCAGGCCAGAGGCCCCTCGGATCAAATATCCAAATCGTAGTGGATTAGGAACGCGCGGTAACAAGCAGAGACTCACGAAAGATGTGACCCCGTTGCCCCGTCTCGAGGACTTGCGGCAAGGGCTAGGAATGCCCGGCCGCGCCTCGTAATTATCTCGCGGGCACCCTCCAGGTCAACCCGTCTCCACATCACTTGCAATTAAGCTCGCACGGGTACCCCTCAGGGTCGACCCGTCTTTAGCAACATGGCTCAGTGTAAAGTCATAGAAATCATAGTAACTGTGTGTCTAAACATCAAGGGGAAAGCCCGAGGAATCACCCCCGATGAATTCCACTCGATGTAATCATCAAGGTGAACGTAAGAGGATTCACCCTCGAGGTCCACACTTGAGGGGTTGCACGACAGAGTCGTATCAGAAGTGGTTAAAGAGGAAATCACCCTCGATGACCACGACCGAATAGCTACACTACAGGGTTAACATCAGGAGTACTGATGAGGACTCACCCTCGGTACTCGATAGTAACCTAGTATTGTCGAGCAACTAAGGGGAAAGTGATGTGCGGTGTCGGGGCCTGGTCTTCGATCCCGTTGATCGGGTCTTCAATGATGAAGCAGGGACAACAAGGACAAGGTGGGGGTCACTGATGGATCACTAACCAACCTATACTAAGCAGTTTAGGATAAGCAGGTAAGGTACAACAGCAGATACAAAAGCAGGCTATGCAACAGAATAGGAGCAAACAATAACAGTAGCAAAATCTAATGCAAGCATGAGAGAATGGAATGGGCGATATCGGGATGATCAAAGGGGGGGCTTGCCTGGTTGCTCAGACAAGAAGGAGGGGTCGTCGTCGACATAGTCGATCACAGGGGCAGCATCGGTCTTGGGGTCTACCGGAGAGAAGAGGGGGAAGAAACAGTAAATATAAAGCAAACATAGCATCACAAAGCAGAACATGGCAAAATGTTGTGCCGGGAGTGACCTAACGTATGGCTACACGATAAAGGTGAAGGGGGGGAATCAACCGGGAATGTTTTCCCGATTCCGGACCTGTGTCAGACAGATGACTGGAGGGGGAATGTCCCATGTTCAGCATGCTAGGGGCATGTGACAGATGAACGGACCGGGTATTCGGATTCGTTGGATTTTTCTGAGCAACTTTCATATAAAAAACATTTTCATCGGAGTTACGGATTGTTTTATATGAATTTTTAAAGATTAAACCATTTTCTGGGATTACTAAATTAATAGAAAAGGGATATGACGTCAGCATGACGCCATGCTGACATTAGCAAGTCAACAGCGGTTGTACAGGTCAAACCTGACATGTGGGTCCAACGGGACCCACATGTCAGCCTCTGTGACTTTAACAGTGTTAATTTAGACTAACAGAGGGTTAATTAGGGGGTGGGCCCCGGGCGTCAGTGAGTGTTTTAGGTTAACTAATCATTTTTATTTATAAAACGTTATTAGACTAATATAACAAAGGGGGGCCCACATGTCAGTGGCTGGGGGCTGCCCCGTCAGCACGGTTGACTGGTTAAACCAGTCAACGTGGGTCAGCGGGTCCACTGGGGGCCACCAGTCAGTGGCACGGGACGGTGCCACGTGGGTGCCAGCTCGGCACCGGCCGGAGACGCGCCGGAGCTAACTCCGGCGACCATTTCGACGGCCGAGCGAACGGGAGAGCGGCGGGATTCGTCCATAGGTGGTCGTTTCACGCGCGAGAGGGCGCGTTCGAACGAGCGGAGCTGGCCGCGTCGAACCGTGGTGGTTATGTGGCCGGAGGTGGCCGGAAACGAGCCCGACGACGAGCTACGGCGGCGGCGCGTATGGGACCTCGACGGAAACTAGGCTAGGAAGCACGGGGAGGCACGTGCTCAGGCTCGTTGCGCTCCTGGGAGCTCCAGGAGTTCAACGGTGGCCTCAGGTGGCGGTGACGTCGACCACAAAGACGGCCACGATCTCGTCGGCGGCGAGCAGGGCACGGAGGCAGCGACCGCTAGCTACGGCACGGGAAAGAGCACGGGGAGAGAGGGAGAGGGAGGCGGAGCTCACTGGGCGCCTGTAGGTGTGCAAACGTGGGCTCGGGGGAGGCTCGGCAGAGCGAACCGACGGCGGCGAGCTCGGGTGTCCCGAGGAGGAAGACGGGGTGGATCCAGCGCTGCGGGGCCTTCCGGCTCCAACGGTGGGCACCGTTCGACGTGGAGAACGGTGGCGGACGCCTACGGCATGTTGGCGACGCGAGGCAAAGACGGTGGCCACGGGATCGACGCGGCGACGGCGGCGGGCGCGCTCGGGTCAGAGAGAGGGGAGTGCTCGAGGGGGATCTGAAGGGGAGTGGGAGAGGCGGAGGTGAGTGGGGGTAGCTGGGGAGGAGGCCGAGGCGTCGAGGGGACGTCGCCCTTATCCCTTCCCCGACGGGGACGGCGACAGGGTTCAGTGGCGACCAGCGAGCGCGGTCGCTGGGTCGGGTGAAGAGAGAGGAGGGAGGCGACCGAGGGAGGTGGGCTGCTGGGTTGGGCCGCCCAGATGACAAAGGCCCAGGGGGGTCAGGGGGTTTTTTTCTTTTACCTCTGCTCTTTTCTTTTTACAGAAAAAGCATGGTAATATTTGGGCTGCCAAAAGGATTTTGTAAAATGTGGGACTTGGCCACATAATTACATTGCAATAGTTAGCACTGCCACAAAAAGGCTGTGAGGCTTTTGAAATAGTTTGAAATTTTTATAAAGTAAAAAGGCATTTAAACTATTGTTTTAGCCACTCCTTTAATTGCTTTAGGCCAATTAAACACCTTGCAAAAATGTTGGTTCACCACCAATATTAACAAATGACTATTTGCAACAAGATGAACATTTTAGATCTCCTGTCTGACAAATAAGAGTTTTTGACTTTAGATTGGATTTGAATTTGAATCGGTGATTTGGATCAAGTGAAGATTAGCAACAGTAACAATGATGACAAGGAATCATTGGAAGGGGATTACTGTAGCATGATTCTCGGGGTGTTACACTGTGTATCGCAATTTCAGTTTAAAAAAAAACAAACGGAAATGATAAAAACTTTAAAAATAAAATCCTTGAAGATGTAGTTATATTACTACATCTACTAGTTAGGAAATTTAAAAACTTAAATTTGGACATGTTTTGCAAAAAAGTATTATGAAAAAGTAAAACGGCTATAACTTTTGCAAACGATTTCGGAAAAAATATATAATATATCAACATGTTCAGCACGAAATCCCGCATTATCACTATCGGTTCTCGAAAAAGAACTGACATTGATACTTGGGTATGAATTCAATTCTTTCTGAAAACGTACATTGATACTTTAGTATGACATGGCGCAAATATTATGAGACATACAATATAAAGCAAGCCACTCATCGAAAAAGAATAAAATACGTAATTCATTATTCCATTGCATAGTATACTAATTGAAATATTTGTAGATTTATCACACTAATACATATATGAGTAAACAATATAATTCAGGCATCCCACATAGACTTTCTATAATTATTAATGCATGGCGACCGATATCACACTCACTCACTTTATTCAATCGATTCTAGCCTTTAATAATAAAGGCACAAAAGATAAAGCTTGCCATGTAAGGCAGACTAGCTAGCCAATGTATGGAGCAGAGCAACAAGCACATATGTATTAGGCGCCGGGCCGACACCGTTGTAAATGATAACGCGTACTTGGTCTTGTGGTGGTGGGGATGGAGCCTCTCCTGGAGGGAGTACTCGGGCAATTCTGACATCAGGCCTCTCCTAATGGATGATCTGAACTGCTGCATTCAGTTCAGTACCAATCAAACCCGGCCACGATTCAGGCACCGGACCAGGCATTTCTACCCTTATCACGCAATAACCTGAGCCTTCCTCCCTTTCGAAACTGTTAATTAACGACAAGCATCAATAATGGAGAAATACATTGGTAATCAAGAGAAACATGCATGGTGTTTCGTTTTTATAGTAATAATAATAATCATATGTCATAATAATCTCTGGTATTAACTGATAAAGAGATGGGAAACATGCTCTAAGGCTATAAGATGTAATAATCGAAAGCATTATCTGCTAACCAAAAAGTAATCAGTCTACTGAAATATTTAATGGAAAATGTATGCGATAATAAAAAATGCATGGCAACCTTTAGGGAAGAAGAGGCTGCTATACCTAACAGAACCTTTGCTTTTCTGGTGGCGATGATCTTTTGTTCAAGGTATGTGTGTGTATAAATACAAATGTATGAGTGCACTCCCATTTGCATAGCTTACACGATGTCAATTATAACAATGCATGCATTTTGTTCATAGTTAATTTATAAGATGCATCAGCATATGCACTCCTTGTCCAAATTAAGGATGTCAGTGATAACAATGCATTAATTTGTCATCATTAATTAAGAAACATCAGCATATCCACTGTTTGTCAAGACTAACGATGTTGATTACAAGGACCGATGCATTTTACTTGATTGATTAAGAAACATCAGCATATCCCCTTTCGTAGAGAGTAACGATGCCGATGACACAATAATCCATGCATAAGCGTGTAAGTTAAAATAGCATCTACGCATTTGATCTTAGATGTACGTTTGCATAGCATCACCACATAGAAACCTGTGTGTTTAAATAAGTGCATATTATTGCAACATATTTTTGCTCAATTTATTTTTTTCAACACAGATTATTGTCCCATTGATACAGAAAGTCATCACTACAAGTTGCTTTGGATCTGTGATTTATATAGAGGTATCACGGTCGATTCATAGGAAATAATGCATCGGTGTGCATTTTTAGAAAGAATTGAAGTCATACTCAAGTATCAACGTTAGTTATTTTTAAAGAATTGGTTAGTGATCAGGCTTGTGGAAACTCCGTAGAATCCTTTAACGTCCCGACCACAGCCGCATGTCCCAAACCCTAGTGTGCTATCTTGCATGTTTCTACATCTCTCTCACTTATGTCCTCAATGGATATCTCTCATCGCTTAGTAAGCCCGATGCCCCTCAACATAAAAAAGCGTCGCTTTGTAACATGCATTTACAATTTATTAATTAAATCCATTATCAAAATTTGACCTTAAATAGTATGGGACCAATAAACCAGGACGAGAAGGTGGGTAGCTACCTAGGGTTCTCAGTAGAATTAAGACTTAAGAGGGGGAGGTTGGTCGGCTAGAACATGGAGTGCAAATAATAATTTCTTAACTAGTGCACGAGATGGACTATTATATATGAGCCTCGCGCTTCCCGGACCATGCCATGTTGCATGGAAGTAGTAGACATGTCATTTTCAGCTCACCCAGCTGCCAGCTCTGCTTGATTTTGTCGATCATGAATGTTTCTTCATTCAATTTTTTTTGTTTAAAAAACACAGACGCAGATGCACGCATACACATGCATGCTAAAGCAAATGCTCATCCACCACTCGGCGTGTTGCACGAGCAAGACGCCGAGATTGAGTTGGACTAATTATGATCGATTAATCCACACGGCAGTGGTGATGCGGTGGTTAATTAACCAATTAAGGAAGGGCGGGCGATAGGGAGGGAGGGAGCTACCGAAATACAAATAATTCATGCATGCCCCATCCATGATGGATGTGTACCTCGACACTCAATTGTTGATCTAGAAATCATACCAAGGTTAGAGAATGATTTGGTGCAATGTCTTGTCAGTTTCAAGTTGGTGTTCCCACCATCCTTCTTCAACATCAGGACGCATGTCCTAGTTCACCTATGTGAAGAGATTAACGTTCTGGGTCCTATATTTCTACACAATATGTTCCCCTTTGAGAGGTTCACGGGAGTCTTAAAGAAATATGTTCATAATCGTGCTAGGCCAGAAGGAAACATCTCCAAGGGCCATGAAAATGAGGAGGTCATTCAATTTTGTATTAACTTTATTCCTGACCTTAAGCCGATTGGTGTTCCTGAATCGCGACATAAGTCAGACTGGGTGGAAATGGCACGCTAGGATCGAAACAAATAATATGTATGGATGGGTATTCTCTCACTCAAGCACACTCATAGTTCTACGAAATTCTGCCTTGGTGGCTCCGTATATGGAGGAACACAAGAATATTCTACGCTCCAAATACCCAGAGTAGTCTAACGACTGGATTGCACGTGAACAAACGGGAACTTTCACCGGTTGGTTGCAGACACGTGCCATGCATGACGCCACTGTTGAAGATGACATGTACTTGCTGTCCCAGTTACCATCTTCGAATATAATGACTTTCCAAGGGTACGAGATAAATGGGAATACCACTAGTAGAAAATAGGGCTTTGGTCACAGCTTAATATACACATTAGTCCCGGTTGCATTACGAACAGGGACTAATGCTAGCATTAGTCCCGGTTCGAGCGCCTAACAGCATTAGTCCCGGTTCAAATGAGCCCTTTAGTCCTTGTTTGAGACACGAACCGGGACTAAAGAGTGTGTTTCCCTTTAGTCCCGGTTTGTATCTCAAACCGGAAGTAAAGATTAGACCTTTAGTGCTGGTTTGAGACACTAACCGGGACTAAAGGGTGTGATGCGCTTTAGTCCCGGTTCGTGTCTCAAACCGGGACTAAAGGTATTCGTGTCTCGAACTCTACCCCCCCCCCCCCCCTCCCCGCGTGTATCGCCATTTCAGTTTTGAAAAAAACAAAAGAAAATGATAAAAACTTCAAAAAATAAAATCCTTCAAGATGTAGTTATATTACTACATCTACTAGTTAGGAGAATTAAAAAACTTAAATTCGGACATGTTTTGCAAAAAAGTGTTATGAATAAGTAAAATGGCTATAAATTTTGCATACGATGTCGGAAAAAACATATAATATATGAAAATGTTCAGCACGAAATCCCGCATTATCACTATCATCGGTTCTCGAAAAAGAACTGACATTAATACTTGGGTATGAATTCTATTCTTTCTGAAAACGTACATTGGTACTTGAGTATGACATGGCGCAAATATTATGAGACATACAAGATAAAGCAAGCCACTCATCGAAAAAGAATAAAATACATAATTCATTATTCCATTGCCAAATAGTACACTCATTGAAATATTTGTAGATTTATCACAGTAATACATATATGAGTAAACAATATAATTCAGGCATGCCCACATAGACTTTCTATAATTATTAATGCATGGCGGTCGATATCACACTCGCTCACTTTATTCAATCGATTCTAGCCTTTAATAATAAAGGCACAAAAGATATAGCCTGCCATGTAAGGCAGGCTAGCTAGCCAATGAATGGAGCAGGAGCAACAACCACATATGTATTATGCGCCGGGCCGACACCGTTGTAAATGATGACGCGTACTTGGTGTTGTGGTGGTGGGGATGGAGCCTCTTTTGGAGGGAGTACTCGGCAATTCTGACATCAATAAACCAGGATGAGAAGGTAGTAGCTACCTAGGGTTCTCAGTAGAACTAAGACTTAAGAGGGCAAGGTTGGTCGGCTAGAACGTGGAGTGCAATTATTAATTTCTTAACAGGTGCACGAGATGGACTATTATATATGAGCCTCGCGCTTCCCGGACAATGCCACGTTGCATGGAAATAGTAGACATGTCATTTTCACCTCACCCAGGTGCCAGCTCTGCTTGATTTTGTCGATCACGAATGTTTCTTCATTCCATTTTTTTCTTTCAAAAACACAGACGCAGACGCAAACATACACATGCATGCAAAAGGAAATGCTCATCCACCACTCAGCGTGTTGCACGAGCAAGACGCCGAGATTGAGTTGGACTAATTATGATCGATCAATCTAGACGACAGTGGTGATGCAGTGGTTAATTAACCAATTAAGGGAGGGAGGGCGGTAGGGAGGGAGCTACTCGATTACAAATAATTCATGCATTCCCCATCCATGATGGATGTGTACGTGGACACTCAATGGTTGATCTCTCTCTCTCTCCCCCCCATGTTGTTCCTTCACCGGACGAAGCCTCTCTACCGTACTGTGATGATGTACATGATATGGTCAAGGATTTGAACATAATCTTTGGAAAGGGTCCTGGCGGACAATCTGTTCCGAATGACGCTGACGGACACGCACCCAGGTGGAAGAAGAAATCTATATTTTGGGACCTTCCCTATTGGAAAGATCTTGAGGTCCGCTCTGCAATCGACTTGATGCACGTGACGAGAAATCTTTGCGTGACCCTTCTTGGCTTCTTGGGCTGGTATGGGAAGGCAAAAGATACACCGGAGGCACGAGAGGACCAGCAACGTATGCACGGAAAAGACGGCATACATTAGGGTCATGCCATCTACGCTCTTACCAAAAAAGAGAAAGAAATCTTCTTTGAATGCCTACTCAGTATGAAGGTCCCATCTGGCTTCTCGTCGAATATAAAGGGAGTAATAAATATGGTAGAGAAAAAGTTCCAGAACCTAAAGTCTCATGACTGCCACGTGATTATGATGCAAATGCTTCCGGTTGCATTGAGGGGGCTTCTACCGAAAAACGTTCGGTTAGCCATTGTGAAGCTATGTGCATTCCTCAATGCAATTTCTCAGAACGTAATCGATCCAAAAATCATAACAAGGTTAGAGAATGATTTGGTGCAATGTCTTGTCAGTTTCAAGTTGGTGTTCCCACCATCCTTCTTCAACATCATGATGCATGTCCTATTTCACCTATGCGAAGAGATTAACGTTCTGGGTCCTGTATTTCTACACAATATGTTCCCCTTTGAGAGGTTCATGGGAGTCTTAAATAAATATGTTCATAACCATGCTAGGCCAGAAGGAAGCATCTCCAAGGGCCATGAAAATGAGGAGGTGATAGAATTTTGTATTCACTTTATTCCTGACCTTAAGCCGATTGATGTTCCTGAATCGTGGCATAAGGGCAGACTGGGTGGAAATGGCACACTAGGATCAAAACAAATAATATGTATGGACAGGCATTCTCTCACTCAAGTACACTGCACAGTTCTACAAAATTCCGCCTTGGTGGCTCCGTATATTGAGGAACACAAGAATATTCTACGCTCCAAATACCCAGAGTAGTCTGACGACTAGATTACATGTGAACAAACGGGGACTTCCGCCGGTTGGTTGCAGACACGCGCCATGCATGACGCTGTTGTTGAAGATGACCTGTATTTGCTGTCCCAGTTACTATCTTCGAATATAATGACTTTCCAAGGGACGAGATAAATGGGAATACCACTAGGAGAAAACAGGGCTTTGGTCACAACTCAATATACACATTAGTCCCGGTTGAATTACAAACCGGGACTAGTGTGAGCATTAGTCCCGGTTCGAGCGGCTAACGGCATTAGTCCCGGTCCAAATGAGCCTTTTACTCCCGGTTTGAGACACGGACTGGGACTAAAGGGTGCGATACCCTTTAGTCCCGGTTCGTATCTCAAACCGGGATTAAAGACTAGACCTTTAGTCCCGGACTGAGACACGAACCGGGACTAAAGGGTGCGATGCCCTTTAGGGTTCGTGTCTCAAACTCTACCTCCCCGTGTATCGCCATTTCTGTTTTGAATAAAACAAAAGAAAATGATAAAAACATCAAAAAATAAAATCCTTCGAAATGTAGTTATATTACTACATCTACTAGTTAGGAAAATTAAAAACATAAATTTGAACATGTTTCGCAAAAAGTGTTATGAAAAAGTAAAACGGCTATAACTTTTGCATATGATGTCGGAAAAAAACATATAATATATCAAAATGTTCAGCACGAAATCCCACATTATCACTACCGGTTCTGGAAAAAGAACTGACCTTGATACTTGGGTATGAATTCAATTCTTTCTGAAAATGCACATTGAGCCACTCATCGAAAAAGAATAAAATACATAATTCATTATTCGATTGCCAAATAGTACACTCATGGAAATATTTGTAGATTTATCACACTAATACATATATGAGTAAACAATATAATTCAGGCATGCCCACATAGACTTTCTATAATTATTAATGCATGGCGATTGATATCACACTCGCTCAATTTATTCAATCAATTCTAGCCTTTAATAATAAAGGCACAAAAGATAAAGCCTGCCATGTAAGGCAGGCTAGCTAGCCAATGTATGGAGCAGGAGCAACAACCACATATGTATTAGGCGCCGGGCCGACACCGTTGTAAATGATAACGCGTACTTGGTCTTGTGGTGGTGGGGATGGAGCCTCTCCTGGAGGGAGTACTCGGGCAATTCTGACATCGGGCCTCTCCTGATGGATGATCTGAACTGCTGCATTAAGTTCTGTACCAATCAAACCCGGCCACGATTCAGGCACCGGACCAGGCATGACTACCCTTATCACACAATAACCCGAGCCTTCCTCCGTTTCGAAACTGTTAATTAACGACAAGCATCAATAATGGAGAAATACATAGATAATCAAGAGAAACATGCATGGTGTTTCGTTTTCATAATAATAAGAATGATAATAATAATATGTCATAATAATCTCTTGTATTAACTGATAAAGAGATGGGAAATATGCTCTAAGCCTAGGAAGATGTCATAATCGAAAGCATTATCTGCTAACCAAATAGTAATCAGTCTACTGAAATATTTAATGGAAAATTTATGCGATAATAAAAAACCTTTAGGGAAGGAGAGGCTGCTATACCTAACAGAACCTTAGCTTTTCCGGTGGCGATGATCTTGTGTTCAAGGTATGTGTGTGTATAAATACAAATGTATGAGTGCACTCCCATTGGCATAGCTTATGCCATGTCGATTATAACAATGCATGCGTTTTGTTCATAGTTAATTTATAAGAAGCATAAGCATATGCACTCCTTGTCCAAATTAAGGATGTCGATGATAACAATGCATTAATTTGTCTTCATTAATTAAGAAACATCAGCATATCCACTGCTTGTCAAGATTAACGATGTTGATTACAAGGACCCATGCATTTTACTTGATTGATTAAGCAACATCAGCATATCTCCCTTTCGTAGAGAGTAACCATGCCGATGACACAATAATGCATGCATAAGCATGTAAGTTGAAATAGCATGTATGCATTTGATCTTAGACGTACTTATGCAGAGCATCACCACATAGAAACCTATTTGTTTAAATAAGTGCATCTTATTGCGACATACCTTGTCTCAATTTATTTATTTCAACACAGATTATTGTCCCATTGATACAGAAAGTCATCACTACAAGTTGCTTTGGATCTGTGATTTATATAGAGGTATCACTGTCGATTCATAGGAAATAATGCATCATTGTGCGTTTTTAGAAAGAATTGAAGTCATACTCAAGTATCAACGTCAGTTCTTTTAAAGAACTGGTTAGTGATCGGGCTTGTGGAAACTACGTAGAATCCTTTGACGTCCCAACCGCAGCCGCATGTCCCAAACCATAGTGTGCTATCTTGCCCGTTTCTACATCTCCCTCACTTATGTCCTCAATGGATATCTCTCATTGCTTAGTAAGCCCGATGCCCCTCAACATCAAAAATTGTCGCTTTGTAACATGCATTTAAAATTTATTAATTAAATTCATTATAAAAATTCGGAATAAAATAGTATGGGACCAATAAACCAGGATGAGAAGGTAGTAGCTACCTAGGGTTCTCAGTAGAACTAAGACATAAGAGGGCGAGGTTGGTCGGCTAGAACATGGAGTGCAATTATTAATTTCTTAACAGGTGCACGAGATGGACTATTATATATGAGCCTCGCGCTTTCCGGACAATGCCACGTTGCATGGAAATAGTAGACATGTCATTTTCAGCTCACCCAGGTGACAGCTCTGCTTGATTTTGTCGATCATGAATGTTTCTTCATTCCATTTTTTTTGTTTCAAAAACACAGACGCAGACACAGACATACACATGCATGCAAAAGGAAATGCTCGTCCACCACTCGGCGTGTTGCACGAGCAAGAAGCCGAGATTGAGTTGGACTAATTATGATCGATTAATCCAGACGGCAGTGGTGATGCGGTGGTTAATTAACCAATTAAGGGAGGGAGGGCGGTAGGGAGGGAGGGAGCTACCCGAATACAAATAATTCATGCATACCCCATCCATGATGGATGTGTACGTGGACACTCAATTGTTGATCTCTCTCTCCCCCCCCTTGTTGTTCCTTCACTGGACGAAGCCTCGCTACCGTACTGTGATGATGTACATGATATGGTCAAGGATTTGAACGTAATCTTTGGAAAGGTTCCTGGAAGACAATCTATTCCGAATGACGCTGAGGGACGCGCACCCATGTGGAAGAAGAAATCTATATTTGGGACCTGCCCTATTGGAAATACCTAGAGGTCCGCTCTGCAATCGACGTGATGCGCGTGACGAAGAATCTTTACGTGACCATTCTTGGCTTCTTGGGCGTGTATGGGAAGACAAAAGATACACTGGAGGCACGGGAGGACCAGCAACGTATGCACGGAAAAGACGACATACATTAGGGTCATGCCAGCTATTCTCTTACCAAAAAAGAGAAGGGAATCTTCTTTGAATGCCTGCTCAGTATGAAGATCCCATCTGGCTTCTCGTAGAATATAAAGGGAACAATAAATATGGCAAAGAAAAAGTTCCAGAACCTAAAGTCTCATGACTGCCACGTGATTATGACGCAACTGCTTCCGGTTGCATTGAGGGGGCTTCTACCAAAAAACGTTTGATTAGCCATTGTGAAGTTATGTGCATTCCTCAATGCAATTTCTCAGAAGGTAATCGATCCAAAAATCATACCAAGGTTAGAGAATGATTTGGTGCAATGTCTTGTCAGTTTCGAGTTGCTAATCCCACCATCCTTCTTCAACATCATGACGCATGTCCTATTTCACCTATGCGAAGAGACTAACGTTCTGGGTCTTGTATTTCTACACAATATGTTCCCCTTTGAGAGATTCATTGGAGTCTTAAAGAAATATGTTCATAACCGTGCTAGGCTAGAAGGAAGCATCTCCAAGGGCCATGAAAATGAGGAGGTGATTGAATTTTGTATTGACTTTATTCCTGACCTGAAGCCGATCGGTGTTCCTGAATCATGGCATAAGGGCAGACTGGGTGGAAATAGCACGCTAGGATCGAAACAAACAATATGTATGGACGGGCATTCTCTCACTCAAGTACACTGCAAAGTTCTACAAAATTCCTCCTTGGTGGCTCCGTATATTGAGGAACACAAGAATATTCTACGCTCCAAATACCCAGAGTAGTCTGACGACTGGATTACACCTGAACAAACGGGGACTTTTGACGGTTGGTTGCAGACACGTGCCATGCATGACGCCGCTGTTGAAGATGACCTGTACTTGCTGTCTCTGTTACCATCTTCGAATATAATGACTTTCCAAGGGTATGAGATAAATGGGAATACCAGTAGTAGAAAACAGGGCTTTGGTCACTGTCAGTGTCAAAACCAGCGGATCTCGGGTACGGGGTCCCGAACTGTGCGTCTAGGCGGATGGTAACAGGAGACAAGGGACACGATGTTTTACCCAGGTTCGGGCCCTCTTGATGGAGGTAAAACCCTACGTCCTGCTTGATTAATATTTATGATGTGTGTTACAAGAGTGGATCTACCACGAGATCAAAGAGGCTAAACCCGAAGCTAGCCTATGGTATGATTGTTGTTCGTCCTATGGACTAAAGCCATCCGGTTTATATAGACACCGGAGAGGGCTAGGGTTACAGAGTCGGTTACAATGGTAGGAGATCTACATATCCGTATCGCCAAGCTTGCCTTCCACGCCAAGGAAAGTCCCATCCGGACACGGGACGAAGTCTTCAATCTTGTATCTTCATAGTCTTGGAGTCCGGCCGATGATGATAGTTCGGCTATCCGGACACCCCCTAGTCCGGAACTCCCTCAGTAGCCCCTGAACCAGGCTTCAATGACGACGAGTCCGGCGCACATATTGTCTTCAGCATTGCAAGGCGGGTTCTTCCTCCGAATAATTTATAGAAGATTGTGAACACCAGGATAGTGTCCGGCTCTGCAAAGATAAATTCCACGTACCACCGTAGAGAGAATAGTATTACACAAGTTCAATCTGCTGACGCATTTAGTGGCGTGACGTCATGCCATTACCAAGCCTTTACTCGTTTCTATGGTTCCACCTCCGTGCGTTTAGCGAGGCGGTTTCCTTGGCACGTCTTGTCGAAGCAGAGATCGTGTTCCCCTTATTCCGGGATTCCCATCAATACGGACGTGGGTAACCCAACCGCGCCATTGATTGTGACGCTTGGGGGATAAGCGAGTTTTACCAGGCCGGCGGGGATACATGTTTTTGTCCGCCCATATAAGGGGATAAAGATCCAACCCTTTTACCTGCGCCTTCTTCCTCCTTGGCTTATCCATCTCCGCGAACTCGAGCTCCAGCGCCCAAGTCCGCACTTCTTACCTCAACCTTCTCCAACTATGTCCGGAGCGGGAGGCAAGTGGATGGCCTCCTCCTTCACGGAGGGGCAGATCCAGAAGTTGCGCGACGCCGGATATTTGTCCAGCAAAAACGCGCATCGGCTCCCCGACGAGGGAGAGCTTGTCCCCAACCACAGGCCTCATGAGAGGGTAGTATTTCTTCCCCATTTCCTCCGCGGACTGGGCTTCCCGCTTCATCCCTTTGTCCGGGGTCTCATGTTCTACTACGGCTTAGATTTCCATGATCTGGCCCCGAATTTCATCCTCAACATCTCGGCGTTTATCGTCGTGTGCGAGGCCTTCCTCTACATCCAGCCCCACATCGGCTTGTGGCTCAAGACCTTCAGTGTCAAGCCGAAGGATGTGAAGGGCATGTTGGAAATATGCCCTAGAGGCAATAATAAAAGCATTATTATTATATTTCCTTGTTCATGATAATTGTCTTTTATTCATGCTATAATTGTATTATCCGGAAATCGTAATACATGTGTGAATACATAGACCACAATACGTCCCTAGTGAGCCTCTAGTTGACTAGCTCGTTGGTCAATAGATAGTCATGGTTTCCTGGCTATGGACATTGGATGTCGTTGATAACGGGATCACGTCATTAGGAGAATGACGTGATGGACAAGACCCAATCCTAAGCATAGCACAAGATCGTGTAGTTCGTTTTGCTAGAGCTTTCTCAATGTCAAGTATCTATTCCTTAGACCATGAGATCGTGTAACTCTCGGATACCGTAGGAGTGCTTTGGGTGTACCAAACGTCACAACGTAACTGGGTGACTATAAAGGTGCATTACAGGTATCTCCGAAAGTGTCTGTTGGGTTGACACGGATCGAGACATGGATTTGTCACTCCGTATTACGGAGAGGTATCACTGGGCCCACTCGGTAGTGCATCATCATAATGAGCTCAAAGTGACCAAGTGTCTGGTCACGGGATCATGCATTACGGTACGAGTAAAGTGACTTGCCGGTAACGAGACTGAACGAGGTATTGGGATACCGACGATCGAGTCTCGGGCAAGTAACATACCGTCTGACAAAGGGAATGGTATACGGGGTTGCTTGAATCCTCGACATCGTGGTTCATCCGGTGACATCATCAAGGAGCATGTGGGAGCCAACATGGGTATCCAGATCCCGCTGTGTGTTATTGATCTGAGAGCGTCCCGGTCATGTCTGCATGTCTCCCGAACCCGTAGGGTCTATACACTTAAGGTTCGGTGACGCTAGGGTTATTAGGAAGACTTGTATGTGATTACCGAATGTTGTTCGGAGTCCCGGATGAGATCCCGGACGTCACGAGGAGTTCCGGAAGGGTCCGGAGGTAAAAATTTATATATGGGAAGTTGTCAAACGGACACCGGAAAAGTTTCGGGGCATATCGGTATTGTACCGGGGTCACGGAAGGGTTCCGGATGTCCACTGGAGGGGCCACCCCTCTCGGGGGCCACTTGGCTGCGTGGGAAGGGGCCAGCCCCGGTGGGCTGGGCGCACCCTCCTTGGGCCCTTGCTCCTAGGGTTGAGGGGAACCCTAGAGGGGTGCCCCTGCTTGGGGGCAAGTCCCCTTGGCCGCCCCCCCCTCTAGATGCATCTAGAGGGCCGCCCTCTCTCCCTTCCCCCTATAAATAGAGGGGTGAGGGGAGGGCAGCCGCACCCAAGCCAAGGCGCAGCCCCTCCCCTCCCCAACACCTCTCCTTCTCCGTTGTGTGCTCGGCGGAGCCCTGTCGGAGTACTGCTTCTCCACCATCATCACGCCGTCGTGCTGCCGGTGGAGCTGTCTTCCTCAACCTCTCCTTCCTCCTTGCTGGATCAAGACAGAGGAGACGTCACCCGTACCGTGCGTGTGTTGAACGCGGAGGTGCTGTCCGTTCAGCACTTGGTCATCGGTGATCTGAATCACGTTGAGTACGACTCCATCATCACCGCTCCCTCGAACGCTTCCGTAAGCGATCTACAAGTGGTATGTAGATGCAAACTCACTCCCTTGACTCGTTGCTTAGATGAACTCATAGATGGATCTTGGTGAAACCGTAGGAAAATTTTTAATTTTCTGCAACGTTCCCCAACAGTGGCATCATGAGCTAGGTCTATGCGTAGTTCTCTATTGCACAAGTAGAACACAATTTAGTTGTGGGCGTAGATCTTGTCAACTTGCTTGCCGCTACTAGTCTTATCTTGCTTCCGCGGGATTGTGGGATGAAGCGGCCCGGACCAACCTTACACGTACGCTTAGGTGAGACCGGTTCCCCCGACTAACATGCACTTGTTGCATAAGGTGGCTGGCGGGTGTCTGTCTCTCCCACTTTAGTTGGAGCGGATTCAATGAAAAGGGTCCTTATGAAGGGTAAATAGAAGTTGACAAAATCACGTTGTGGTTATTCGTAGGTAAGAAAACGTTCTTGCTAGAACCCAATTGCAGCCACGTAAAAGATGCAACAACAATTAGAGGACGTCTAACTTGTTTTTGCAGCAATTGTCATGTGATGTGATATGGCCAAGTTGTGATGAATGATGAATGACATATTGTGATGTATGAGATCATGTTCTTGTAATAGGAATCACGACTTGCATGTCGATGAGTATGACAACCGGCAGGAGCCATAGGAGTTGTCTTTATTTTTGTATGACCTGCGTGTCATTGAAGAACGCCATGTAAACTACTTTACTTCATTGCTAAACGCGTTAGTCATAGAAGTAGAAGTAGTCGCTAGCGTGACAACTTCATGAAGACACGATGATGGAGATCATGATGATGGAGATCATGGTGTCATGCGGTGACAAGATGATCATGGAGCCCAAGATGAAGATCAAAGGAGCTATATGATATTGGCCATATCATGTCACTACTTTATATAATTGCATGTGATGTTTATTATGTTTTATGCATCTTGTTTACTTAGAACGACGGTAGTAAATAAGATGATCCTTACAACAATTTCAAGAAGTGTTCTCCCTAACTGTGCACCGTTGCTAAAGTTCGTCGTTTCAAGCACCACGTGATGATCGGGTGTGATAGATCCTTACGCTCACATACAACGGTGTAAGACAGTTTTACACATGCAAAACACTTAGGGTTAACTTGACGAACCTAGCATGTACAGACATGGCCTCGAACACGGAGACCGAAGGTCGAACACGAGTCGTATAGAAGATACGATCAACATGAGAATGTTCACCGACGATGACTAGTCCGTCTCACGTGATGATCGGACACGGCCTAGTCGACTCGGATCTTGTAACACTTAGATGACTAGAGGGATGTCAAATCTGAGTGGGAGTTCATTCAATAATTTGATTAAGATGAACTTAATTATCATGAACTTAGTCTAAATCTTTTTGCAAAATATGTCTTGTAGATCAAATGGCCAACGCTCATGTCAACATGAACTTCAACGCGTTCCTAGAGAAAACCAAGCTGAAAGATGATGGCAGCAACTATACGGACTGGGTCCGGAACCTGAGGATCATCCTCATAACTGCCAAGAAGGCATATGTCCTAGAAGCATCGTTAGGTGACCCACCTGCTCTCCCAGCACTGCAAGACGATTTGAACGTTTGGCAGACACGTACTGATGATTACTCCCTCGTTCAGTGTGGCATGCTTTACAGCTTAGAACCGGGGCTCCAAAAACGTTTTGAGCAACACGGAGCATATGAGATGTTCGAAGAGCTGAAACTAGTTTTCCAAGCTCATGCCCGGGTCGAGAGATATGAAGTCTCCGACAAGTTCTACCGTTGTAAGATGGAGGAAAACAGTTCTGTCAGTGAGCACATACTCAAAATGTCTGGGTTGCACAGCCGCCTGTCTCAGCTGGAAATTAACCTCCCGGACAAGGCGGTCATTGACATAATCCTTCAGTCGCTCCCACCAAGCTACAAGAGCTTCGTGATGAACTACAATATGCAGGGGATGGTGAAGACCATTCCTGAAGTATTTTCAATGCTGAAGTCAGCAGAGGTTGAAATCAAGAAAGAACATCAAGTGTTGATGGTCAATAAGACCACTAAGTTTAAGAAGGGCAAGGGTAAGAAGAACTTCAAGAAGGACGGCAAGGAGGTTGCCGCACCTGGTAAGCCAGTTGTCGGGAAGAAGTCAAAGAATGGACCCAAGCCCGAGACTGAGTGCTTTTATTGCAAGGGGAAGGGTCACTGGAAGCGGAACTTCCCCAAATACTTAGCGGATAAGAAGGCCGGCAACACTAAAGATATATTTGATATACATGTAATTGATGTGTACCTTACCAGTACTCGTAGTAACTCCTGGGTATTTGATACCGGTGCCGTTGCTCATATTTGTAACTCACAGCAGGAGCTGCGGAATAAGCGGAGATCGGCGAAGGGCGAGGTGACGATGCGCGTCGGGAATGGTTCCAGAGGCGATGTGATCGCCGTCGACACGCTACCTCTACATTTACCTCTGGGTTAGTTTTGAACCTTAATAATTGTTATTTGGTGCCAAGTTTGAGCATGAACATTGTATCTGGATCTCGTTTAATGCGAGATGGCTACTCATTTAAATCCGAGAATAATGGTTGTTCTATTTATATGAGAGATATGTTTTATGGTCATGCTCCATTGGTCAATGGTTTATTCTTAATGAATCTCGAGCGTAATGTTACACATATTCATAGCGTGAATCCAAAAGATGTAAAGTTGATAACGATAGTCCCACATACTTGTGGCACTGCCGCCTTGGTCACATTGGTGTCAAGCGCATGAAGAAGCTCCATGCTGATGGACTTTTGGAGTCTCTAGATTATGAATCATTTGACACATGCGAACCATGCCTCATGGGCAAGATGACCAAGACTCCGTTCTCCGGGACAATGGAGCGAGCAACCAACTTGTTGGAAATCATACATACCAATGTATGCGGTCCAATGAGCGTTGAGGCTCGCGGAGGATATCGTTATGTTCTCACTCTCACAGATGATTTGAGTAGATATGGGTATGTCTACTTGATGAAACACAAGTCCGAGACCTTTGAAAAGTTCAATGAATTTCAGAATGAAGTAGAGAATCAACGTGACCAAAAGATAAAATTCTTACGATCGGATCGTGGAGGAGAATATTTAAGTCACGAATTTGGTACACACTTAAGAAAATGCGGAATCGTTTCACAACTCACGCCACCTGGAACACCTCAGCGTAACGGTGTGTCCGAACGTTGTAATCGCACTCTATTAGATATGGTGCGGTCTATGATGTCTCTTACCGATTTACCGCTGTCATTTTGGGGATACGCTCTAGAGACAGCTACATTCACTTTAAATAGGGCACCGTCTAAATCCGTTGAGACGACACCGTATGAATTATGGTTTGGGAAGAAACCTAAGCTGTCGTTTCTAAAAGTTTGGGGATGCGATGCTTATGTCAAGAAACTTCAACCTGAAAAGCTCGAACCCAAGTCGGAAAAATGCGTCTTCATAGGATACCCTAAGGAAACCATTGGGTATACCTTCTACTTAAGATCCGAGGGCAAGATCTTTGTTGCCAAGAACGGATCCTTTCTGGAAAAGGAGTTTCTCTCGAAAGAAGTAAGTGGGAGGAAAGTAGAACTCGATGAAGTACTACCTCTTGAACAGGATAGTAGTGCAGCTCAGGAAAATGTTCCTGTGATGCCTACACCAACTGAAGAGGAAATTAATGATGATGATCAAGGTACTTCGGATCAAGTTGCTACTAAACTTCGTAGGTCCAAAAGGACACGTTCCGCACCAGAGTGGTACGGCAACCCTGTCCTGGAAATCATGTTGTTAGACAACGGTGAACCTTCGAACTATGAAGAAGTGATGGCGGGCCCAGATTCCAACAAATGGCTAGAAGCCATGAAATCCGAGATAGAATCTATGTATGAAAACAAAGTATGGACTTTGACTGACTTGCCCGATGATCGGCGAGCGATAGAAAACAAATGGATCTTTAAGAAGAAGACGGACGCGGATGGTAATGTCACCATCTATAAAGCTCGACTTGTCGCTAAGGGTTATCGGCAAGTTCAAGGGATTGACTACGATGAGACTTTCTCTCCCGTAGCGAAGCTTAAGTCCGTCTGAATCATGTTAGCAATTGCTGCATACTATGATTATGAGATATGGCAGATGGACGTCAAAACAGCGTTCCTTAACGGTTATCTTAAGGAAGAGCTGTATATGATGCAGCCGGAAGGTTTTGTCGATCCTAAGAATGCTGACAAAGTATGCAAGCTCCAGCGATCCATTTATGGGCTGGTGCAAGCATCTCGGAGTTGGAACATTCGCTTTGATGAGATGATCAAAGCGTTTGGGTTTATGCAGACTTATGGAGAAGCCTGCGTTTACAAGAAAGTGAGTGGGATCTCTGTAGCATTTCTCATATTATATGTAGATGACATACTTTTGATGGGAAATGATATAGAATTCTTGGACAGCATTAAGGCCTACTTGAATAAGTGTTTTCAATGAAGGACCTTGGAGAAGTTGCTTATATATTAGGCATCAAGATTTATAGAGATAGATCGAGACGCCTCATAGGTCTTTCACAAAGCACATACCTTGATAAGATTTTGAAGAAGTTCAAAATGGATCAGTCCAAGAAAGGGTTCTTGCCTGTCTTGCAAGGTGTGAGATTGAGCTCGGCTCAATGCCCGACCACGCAAAAGATAAAGAAGAGATGAGTGTCATCCCTATGCTTCAGCCATAGGATCTATTATGTATGCCATGATGTGTACCAGACCTGATGTAAACCTTGCCGTAAGTTTGGTAGGAAGATACCAAAGTAATCCCGCAAGGAACACCGGACAGCGGTCAAGAATATCCTGAAGTACCGAAAAGGACAAAGGACATGTTTCTCGTTTATGGAGGTGACGAAGAGCTCGTCAGAAGGGTTACGCCGACGCTAGCTTCGACACAGATCTGGATGACTCTAAGTCACAAACCGGATACATGTATATGTTGAATGGTGGAGCAGATGGCTGGTGCAGCTGCAAGCAGAAAGGTCGTGGCAGGATCTACATGTGAAGCGGAGTACATGGAAGCCTCGGAGGCAGCGCATGAAGCAATTTGGGCGAAGGAGTTCATCACCGACCTAGGAGTCATACCCAATGCGTCGGGGCCGATCAAACTCTTCTGTGACAACACCGGAGCTATTGCACTTGCCAAGGAGCCCAGGTTTCACAAGAAGACCAGGCACATCAGCGCCGCTTCAACTCCATCCGTGAAAATGTTCAAGATGGAGACATAGAAATTTGCAAAGTGCATACGGATCTGAATGTCGCAGATCCGTTGACTAAACCTCTTCCGCGGGCAAAACATGATCAACACCAGAACTCTATGGGTGTTCGATTCATCACAATGTAACTAGATTATTGACTCTAGTGCAAGTGGGAGACTGTTGGAAATATGCCCTAGAGGCAATAATAAAAGCATTATTATTATATTTCCTTGTTCATGATAATTGTCTTTTATTCATGCTATAATTTTATTATCCGGAAATCGTAATACATGTGTGAATTCATAGATCACAATACGTCCCTAGTGAGCCTCTAGTTGACTAGCTCGTTGGTCAATAGATAGTCATGGTTTCCTGGCTATGGACATTGGATGTCGTTGATAACGGGATCACGCCATTAGGAGAATGACGTGATGGACAAGACCCAATCCTAAGCATAGCACAAGATCGTGTAGTTCGCTTTGCTAGAGCTTTCTCAATGTCAAGTATCTATTCCTTAGACCATGAGATCGTGTACTCCGGATACCGTAGGAGTGCTTTGGTGTACCAAACGTCACAACGAATCGGGTGACTATAAAGGTGCATTACGGTATCTCCGAAAGTGTCTGCTGGGTTGACACGGATCGAGTCAGGATTTGTCACTCCGTACACGGAGAGGTATCACTGGGCCCACTCGGTAGTGCATCATCATAATGAGCTCAAAGTGACCAAGTGTCCGTCACGGATCATGCATTACGGTATTTAGTAAAGTGACTTGCCGGTAACGAGACTGAACGAGGTATTGGGATACCGACGATCGAGTCTCCGCAAGTAACATACCGTCGACAAAGGGAATGGTATACGGGTTGCTTGAATCCTCGACATCGTGGTTCATCCGATGACATCATCGAGGAGCATGTGGGAGCCAACATGGGTATCCAGATCCGCTGTTGGTTATTGATCCGAGAGCGCCCCGTCATGTTCAGATGTCTCCCGAACCCGTAGGGTCTACACACTTAAGGTTCGGTGACGCTAGGGTTATTAGGAAGACTTGTATGTGATTACCGAATGTTGTTCGGAGTCCCGGATGAGATCCCGGACGTCATGAGGAGTTCCGGAAGGGTCCGGAGGTAAAGATTTATATATGGGAAGTTGTCAAACGGACACCGGAAAAGTTTCGGGGCATATCGGTATTGTACCGGGGTCACCGGAAGGGTTCCGGAGGTCCACCGGGAGGGGCCACCCCTCTCGGGGGGCCACTCTGGCTGCGTGGGAAGGGGCCAGCCCCTGGTGGGCTGGGCGCACCCCTCCCTTGAGCCCTTGCGCCTAGGGTTGAGGGGGGAACCCTAGAGGGGGCGCCCCCCTTGCTTGGGGGGCAAGTCCCCTCCCTTGGCCGCCGCCTCTAGATGCATCTAGAGGGGCCGCCCCTTCTCCCTTCCCCCTATAAATAGAGGGGTGAGGGGAGGGCAGCCGCACCCAAGCCAAGGGGCAGCCCCTCCCCTCCCCAACACCTCTCCTTCTCCGTTGTGTGCTCGGCGGAGCCCTGTCGGAGTACTGCTTCTCCACCATCATCACGCCGTCGTGCTGCCGGTGGAGCTGTCTTCCTCAACCTCTCCTTCCTCCTTGCTGGATCAAGATGGAGGAGACATCACCCGTACCGTACGTATGTTGAACGCGGAGGTGCTGTCCGTTCAGCACTTGGTCATCGGTGATCTGAATCACGTTGAGTACGACTCCATCATCACCGCTCCCTCGAACGCTTCCGTACGCGATCTACAAGTGGTATGTAGATGCAAACTCACTCCCTTGAATCGTTGCTTAGATGAACTCATAGATGGATCTTGGTGAAACCGTAGGAAATTTTTTAATTTTCTGCAACGTTCCCCAACAGGGCAGCCAAGCGGAGTGCGGAGGTGCCATGGTGGGTAGGATGTCCCACGTTACGTGGCTGGAGGGCACTTTAGTGGAAATCATCAAGGGGTGGCAATCAGGGTGGTTCTACATCACCGAGCCGCGTGACCATGATTGGGCAGCGACCCCCGAATTCAGATCTGGCATCCCTACACGGCTCACCTCCTGGAAAGAGAGTGGCCGGATTTGGGGAGATTCGGAGGAGCTGACCGGACTCCAAGCCTGTATCCAGAAGCTGGTGGACAAGAAGCTCAAGCTTGTCAACGTAGTCCAGGTCATGCTCATCCGCCGGATTCTCCCGTGCCAGCGACGGGGCTTCAACATGTGGGAGTTTGATCCGGCGCAGCACCAGACCCTGAGCGGGCTCTTCGACACTACGTACGAAGATGTCTGGAAGGTGCTGTTCAAGGGCGCCGAAGCTCCCGCATCCGCTACCGAAGATCGCGGATTCCGCTCGCAGCATCCAGCTGACGAGGTAAGTGATTTCACCACTTGTTTTCCATAGTTTGGCTCTATGCGGGATCTAAACTCCCTTTACCTTTGACAGGAATGGTTGGCGAAGGCCGAACGGACTATCTGTCCGGCCCCATTGCCAGAGGACCCAGTGGACGCCCGCCTAATGGGGCTGCTGGCTCCGGCACCCCACGTGGTGCCGGAGAAGAAGGCCAAGAAGACAGCCACGGGACTCGAAGAGTTCCCTGCCAGGTGCTATCGGATGATGAATCAGAGGCCGACTCCTCCCACCAAGGCGAGGAGGAGAAGAAGAAAGCCTCTCCACCAGCGGGGAGGGAAGAAAGGAAGGCCTCCCCAACAAGGAGGCCAAGGGTCCAAGAAGGAAAAACTCTTCCCCGGACTGCTTCGCCAACGCCAAAGGATTTACGACGAGGACTGGCCTCCAAGGGCCAAGCCCCTGGCGAGATCGTAAGTATCCGGACTCCCGAATAACTTCAAGGTTTTTTCTTTTCGCCACATAATGTCTTTCTAATGCCGCATACAACCCTGCAGTCCGCCCAAGGATGATCTTCCCGCTTGCCGAAGGGTCCTTGGGTGCGTCGGATATGGATTCCCTTCCGACTGCCTCCACCCCCCGTGCCGCGGACGACGCCGAGGTGGGGTCCCAGGAAGGGACCCACCAGGAGGAGAAGGCCCCAGAGGTGTCACAGGACACCCTCCCGGACTTTGCACCGGACTCATCCCCGGAGGCCACAGTGGCTCCGGAGTCCGGCGGGTGACCCCTTCATAAGAAGGGCAAGACCGTGATGCCGGCTGCCTCCGTCCAACCGGAGGTGCCGGATAATTTGCTGGAGGCGCTCAACGGCGCCTCCATCAAAGAGGAACACCGCACTGTTATGAGTGCGGTGATTTAGAAGGTTCAGCTCGCCAAGAGCGGGCTGTCCGAAGCCTGCAGCAGCCTTCTAACAGGCTTTGAGGTAAGAATTTCAATATATGTAAAATGGTACCGCATAGACAGTATCCCTTGATGCTCGGTTCGGTGTTCGGAAAGAAAAGACGGACTAAGGATCTTTAGAAAGATAAACGCAGGAGTCATAAAAAATATGTCAATATGGGATTGCAGGCTGTGCTGCTGACCTCCGCCAAGACCGATCGTGGAGGTCAATACTTTGAAGGAAAACCTCGAGCGGTCCAAGAACGAGCTCGGCCATGCCAAGAAGCAGCTCGAGGAAAAAGAAGGTGAGTAATACCTTATGAAAATTGTACCTTACAGAAAAGGATTTGGTTGCAAGAAAAATGACAAGGATAACGTGGGTATTGTAGGGGCCACTAACGAGGTGGCGACCCTGAAGGAGGCGGTGGCCGCGGCCGAACGTAATGCGGCCGCGGAGCGCACCGAGCGAGAGAAGCAGGAGGCGCGGGTGGCGGAGGTACAGCAAGAGCTCCAGGATCTCGTGAAAAAACATGAGAGCTTGGAGCGTGACTCGAAGACCCGAGAGTCTGAGCTTGCAACGGCTCTTGAGAGTGCCAAATCCGCTAAGGCCGAAGCCTACAAGGCCCTCCAGGAGGTTGAGGCGGTGAAGAAAATAGCAGCGGGTAAGGCATTGTTCATGCAAAGTAAGCATGTGAGTGTTAATTACCTGTTGCTTACCCGAATTCGGAGCTCTCCAGGAGCGTTCGTAGATCTTCCTCACAGCGTGTCCGATGCTGCCGCATTCTACCGGGCCGAGGAGGGGAGCTCGACGGAGAAGGTCTTCCGGTCTCAGTATACTGAGGCCGGACATCCGGTGCCCCTTAGCGACCAGCTGAAGCAGCTGGTCGAGCTCCACAAGGCGGCCGAACAGGCCATGAAGGGCCTCATAGTTCGGCTGTGGCCTAAGGAGGCCATGCCTCGGAGCTACTTCGGCTTGGTGCGGCGGCTGATGGATGCGTGCCCGTGGGTAGAAGTCATCAAGCATTCCGCTTGTATTGAGGGTGCCTGTCGGGCCCTTGCTCGCAGCAAAGGTGCACCGGGCAAGATGGATGCCTAGAAGCTCGTGACGGACCCGCCACCAGAGGGTAAGGAGCATCGCACGCCCGAGATGTATTATAAGAGTGTGCTGAAGGGCGCCCACACTATTGCGGGTGAGTGCTCCAAAGATGTAATATTTGAGTAGACTCGCATTTTGTTAACCTGTGCGCTGAAAACTTAGTTCATATGCGCTAAGCAACGCTTGTTAATTTAAAATATTACCTTCAGGCGGCTGTTTATCGATCCGAGAGATGGCAAGTCGTCGGCTTCAGCCCCCATGCCACGAGTGCTGGGGTGTTCGGGATAAACTTGAGCGCTCTTGTTCCCATTTTTGGGTCCATCTAGGGAGGCGCTCAACACAGCGAACAAGGCAATTGGACTTATAATGCTTGAACACTCTCACTTAGCCATAGAATTCTATAATTTTAAATTTCGATGAAGCCCCTAGTCTTCGAAGGTCAATTTGGGGCGCTATCCACGCCTTGGCCGACATTATCCGCCCTCGCCTAAGCGCATAAGTCTTTAAGGACTCGCAAAAACCTCTCGAACAGCGATCGGCTCTCGCCTCATCATGACGGTCAGTTTTAGCTTTCCATCGAGGCGTTAACCCAGCTCAATCAAGGCGGAATCGCAGTGGTTCTCCCAGTGCTACCTTAGCCGATATAACGGAACGTAAGGTACCAAAACATGGGAGCCAGGCAAACCCAACTATTGACCCAAGACATGATTCGGAGCCGATGCATATAGTGCTATAAGTTCGGGGTGCCGCACTTGTGAAAGTGTTCAGACTCATCATACCATAATGCGGGAAACATAAGCCCCTGGTGTATATTAGCCGTACCAAAGTGTACGGATGAAACATGCCGTGAATGAACATATGTATGAAAAAGAAATACAATTATAAGCAAAAAGGTGCTGCATTGTTTTATTCAATAAGTGTTGCTACTAATGCAGAACGATACAAATAGTGCGATAAGCAAGGTATGGGACTGTTAAACATGTCCCCCTCCAGGGGTAGGCTGCAGATTGGTGTATAAAAATGCTCGAAATGGAGACCACCTGTATATTCGTTGTAGCCTTTATCCTTCCCTGGCTGTTGCATCGTGAGATCGGCAGGTCTGCTGCCGGACAGGGCCTCTGACAAACAGAGTCCTGTGGGAAAAAAAGTAAAAGGTAAAAAGAAAAGAAAAAGGAACGACACACTTGAGAGCCCCTAGTGTGGTTGAGCCGCAGTCTGGGTTTATCGTGGTCGTGCCCCTCTCCCCATGCCCATGGTATCTTCAGAGCGTAATGGTGTACGCGAAGGACCTGCTTTGACGTTTCGCAGGAGCTGGGATTGGGGCCGCACTACTACGCGTGCTCGGAACGTGCCAGGTGGTCTTGTTGTAAGTTACTCCGGGCGCGCTTAGCTATGTCCGGCCGCTTAACGGCCGGACTCGAGAATTGCCTTAAGAGGCTGCATTGCACTTCTGCCGCGAGAGCCGCTGTATGTTCCTCCGTGCGGAGAGAACGTTCAGTGTTTCCGTTGACCGTGATGACTCCTGGAGGGCCTGGCATCTTGAGCTTGAGGTATGCGTAGTGCGGCATCGCGTTGAACTTTGCAAACGCGGTACGTCCGAGCAAGGCATGATGGCCGCTGCGGAACGGGACAATGTCGAAGATTAACTCCTCGCTTCGGAAGTTATCCGGGGATCCGAAGACCACTTCCAGTGTAATTGAGCCTGTACAATTGGCTTCTACACCTGGTATGATGCCTTTAATGGTCGTTTTGGTAGGTTTAATCCTTGAGGGTTCTATACCCATTTTGTGCACTGTATCCTGGTAAAGCAAGTTCAGGCTGCTGCCGCCGTCCATCAGGACTCTGGTTAGGTGAAATCCATCGACGATTGGGTCTAAGACCAGTGCGGCGAATCCGCCATGGCGGATGCTGGTGGGGTGGTCCCTTCAGTCAAAAGTGATCGGGCAGGAGGACCATGGATTGCACTTCGGGGCAACTGGCTCCATCGCGTAGACATCCCTGAGTGCATGCTTCTGCTCCCTTTTGGGTATGTGTGTTGCGATATCATGTTCACCGTCCGCACTGTGGGGAAACCCTTCATCCTCTATTGTTCGGGCGGTTGGGTCTCGCCCTCGCCATCGCTATGCAGCCCTTGTCATTGTTTTCGCAATTAACTTGCCTGCCTATTTGAATACCCAACAGTCCCTGTTGGTGTGGTTAGCTGGCTTTTCGGGGGTACCGTGTATCTGGCACAAGCGGTCGAGTATTCGGTCCAAATTGGACGGACCCAGAGTAGTTCTTTTGAATGGCTTTTTCCGCTGACCGGGTTTAGAGCCTCTGAATCCGGCATTGATTGCCGTATCCTCAATATTGTCGTCGTTAATGCGGTGTTTGTTTTTTTTACGACGTGGCCTGCCATTTCGGTCCTTGAAGTCCAGCCTGCCAGTATTTTTGCTGAGGTTGTTGCTGCGTGCTAGCCAGCTGTCCTCACCCGCGCAGAAGCGGGTCATGAGTGATGTGAGAGCTGCCATGGATTTCCGCTTTTCCTGTCCTAGGTGCCGGGCAAGCCACTCGTCGCGGATGTTATGCTTGAAGGCCGCGAGGGCCTCCGCATCCGGACAGTCGACGATTTGGTTTTTCTTTGTTAAGAACCGTGTCCAGAATTGTCTGGCCGATTCGTCTGGCTGCTGAATTATGTGGCTTAGGTCATCAGCGTCTGGTGGTCGCATATAAGTGCCCCGAAGTTATCGAGGAATGCGGCTTCAGGTCCTCCCAGCTCCCAATTGACTCTGCGGCAAGCTGTTGAGCCAATGTCGGGCTGGTCCTTTAAGCTTGTGGGGAGGTATTTGATGGCGTGAAGATCGCCACCGCGGCCATGTGGATGTGAAGGAGATAGTCTTCGATCCAAACCGCGGGGTCTGTTGTGCCATCATAGGATTCAATATTGACAGGTTTAAACCCTTCGGGGATTTGATGATCCATTACTTCGTCTGTGAAGCATAGTGGGTGTGCGGCGCCTCTGTACTGGGCGATATCACGACGGAGCTCAAAAGAGCTTTGTCTGTTTTGTTCGCCCGCCGGACTTACTGTGTCCGGCGTGACGGTTGTCGTCACGTATCGTGGGGCGCCCACGCGATCCATAGATAGATCTTGATTGTCTTTCCTTGTCCTCCAATATATCTCGCAGGTCCGGAGCGCCTCGTGGCCGTGTGCTTTTGAGCGATGCCGGGTACGGTTCTAGTGAAGGGCCTAGAGGCCTCTCCGCCGCGACCACGGGTGGTCGGTCAGCCGTATTGTCTCCTGGTGATGCGGGTTCGTAAGGCTCCTCCTCTAATCGGGGAGCAGCTTGCGTTAGGGTAGCTTTTGAGGGGCGTTCGAGCTCGTGTTTTCGGCCGCGAGGACTTCAGTCCATCCGCCGGCTAGAAGATCCTGATCAGCTCTAAGCTGTTGCTGCTTTTTCTTGAGGCTGTTCGCCGTGGCCATAAGCCTGCGTCTAAAATGCTCTTGTTCGACGGGATCCTCAGGCACGACGAATTCATCGTCGTCGAGGCCTGCTTCGTCTCCGGAGGGAGGCATATAATCCTCTACCTCTTCTTCTGCCGCCTCTCATGAGGGTTGGCGTCTCCATCCTCCCCGCTACCGGATCTTGCCGGAGTGGATTATCTTCGCACCGTCCGTGTATTGTTATCTCCGGTGCCGGAATCTTCATTCTTGCTGTGGCGGGATTGAGAGCGCGCCACCGACGCCGGGCGCTTGGGCTGTTTCTTGAGGGTCATCCTCCTCTGCTCCTTCGCCATGCCCATCCTTTGGGATATCCACCATGTATATGTCATATGATGAGGTGGCTTTCCGAGCGCCCGTAGGCGCTGGTTCTTGTTCGCCTCCGCATCGCCGCCCATACCGCCGATGTCTTGAGTCGTAGTCTAGCATGTCGGTTAGATCGCCGACAGCTGCTACAAAGTGGGTGGCGGTGGGCTTTGAGTTTCTTCATCGTCCGCATCCCAACCTTCCCGACCGCAGTCCGCCAGGCTCTCCGATAACGAGAGGTACTTTAGCGAACTCAAGATGTCGCCAAAAGGTGAGAGTTGAAAGATGTCCGCTGCGGTGAACTCCATGACCGCGACCAATCGGATTCGATCGGAGGGGCGCGGAGGTTCGAGTCCGCAAGGAGTCCGGTACCTGAGTCGCGAGCTTTATGAGGGACAAGATCAGTGTTCGCTCTATCGCCAGAGAGGTTGCAGCCCACGAGGCGGTGTTCAGCCATCCGCCCCGATCTGCGCAGCCGCTCAATTGAAGATCGGAGCGGGTTCGAGTGTGGCCTCCAGGGTACTGTCCGGCTGCAGAGCTAAATCATGCTCGCCGTGACAGTGCGGCACGCTCGGCTGTGGATTGACTCCATCGAGGATCAAGTCCCCGCGGATGTCAGCCGTGAAGTTCAAGCTTCCAAATCTGACCTGACGGCTAGGGCCGTAGCTTTCAATCTGCTCCAGATGGCTGCTTAATCGCCCGCAGCAGAAGCCGCCGAATCGAAGATCTGTCCGGGAGAAAAGTCTCACCTGGACTGCGCCATTGATGATGGTCGAAGAAGCCATCGAGCCTATCGGTGACGATACGGAGGAACTCTCAATGAAAGCACCAATGTCGGTGTCAAAACCGCGGATCTCGGTAGGGGGTCCCGAACTGTGCGTCTAGGCGGATGGTAATAGGAGACAAGGGACACGATGTTTTGCCCAGGTTCGGGCCCTCTTGATGGAGGTAAAACCCTACGTCCTGCTTGATTAATATTGATGATGTGTGTTACAAGAGTGGATCTACCACGAGATCAAAGAGGCTAAACCCTAGAAGCTAGCCTATGGTATGATTGTTGTTCGTCCTATGGACTAAAGCCATCCGGTTTATATAGACACCGGAGAGGGCTAGGGTTACACAGAGTCGGTTACAATGGTAGGAGATCTACATATCCGTATCGCCAAGGAAAGTCCCATCCGGACACGGGACGAAGTCTTCAATCTTGTATCTTCATAGACTTGGAGTCCGGCGGATGATGATAGTTCGGCTATCCGGACACCCCCTAGTCCGGAACTCCCTCAGTCACAACTCAATATACACATTAGTCCAGGTTGAATTATGAACCGGGAGTAATGTGAGCATTAGTCCCGGTTCGAGCGGCTAACGGCATTAGTCTCGGTCCAAATGAGCCCTTTACTCCTGGTTTGAGACACGAACCGGGACTAAAGGGTGCAATGCCCTTTAGTCCCGGTTCGTATCTCAAACTGGGACTAAAGACTAGACCTTTAGTCCCGGTTTGAGACACGAACCCGAACTAAAGGGTGCGTGATACGTCTCCAATGTATCTACTTTTCCAAACACTTTTGCCCTTGTTTTGGACTGTAACTTGCATGATTTGAATGAAACTAACCCAAGACTAACGCTGTTTTCAGCAGAACTGCCATGATGTTGTTTTATGTGTAGAAAAGAAAAGTTCTCGGAATGACCTGCAAATCCACGGAGGCACTTTTTGGAATTAATAAGAATTTATTGGCGAAAGAAATACACCAGGGGGCCCAGGGCCTGTCCACGAGACAGGGGGGCGCCCCCCCCCCCTGTAGGGCACACCCCCTATCTCGTGGGCCCCCTGGACCTCCACCGACCTCAACTCCAACTCTATATCTTCCGTCTCGGGGAGAAAAAAATCACGGAGAAAGTTTCATCGCGTTTTACGACACGGAGCCGCCGCCAAGCCCTAATCTCTCTCGGGAAGGCTGATCTGGAGTCCTTTCGGGGCTCCGGAGACGGGGATTCGTCGCCGTCGTCATCATCAACCATCCTCCATCACCAATTTCATGATGCTCACCGCAGTGCGTGAGTAATTCCGTCGTAGGCTTGCTGGACGGTGATGGGTTGGATGATATTTACCATGTAATCAAGTTAGTTTTGTTAGGGTTTGATCCCTAGTATCCACTATGTTCTAAGATTGATGTTGCTATGACTTTGCTATGCTTAATGCTTGTTTCTAAGGCCCGAGTGCCATGATTTCAGATCTGAACCTATTATGTTTTCATCAATATATGTGTGTTCTTGATCCTATCTTGCAAGTCTATAGTCACCTATTATGTGTTATGATCCGACAACCCCGAAGTGACAATAATCGGGATACTTCTCGGTGATGACCGTAGTTTGAGGAGTTCATGTATTCACTATGTGTTAATGCTTTGGTCCGGTTCTCTATTAAAAGGAGGCCTTAATATCCCTTAGTTTCCATTAGGACCCCGCTGCCATGGGAGGGTAGGACAAAAGATGTCATGCAAGTCCTTTTCCATAAGCACGTATGACTATTTACGGAATACATGCCTACAATACATTGATGAATTGGAGTTACTTCTGTCTCACCCAATGTTATAGCTATTACATGAGGAATCGCATCCGGCATAATTATCCATCACTGATCCATTGCCTACGAGCTTTTCATATATTGTTCTCCGCTTATTTACTTTCCCATTGCTACTGTTACAATCACTACAAAACACCAAAAATATTGCTATTACTATCTTTACCTTTTACCACTGTTACCATTACTATCATACTACTTTGCTACTAAATACCTTGCTACAGATACTAAGTTATCCAAGTGTGGTTGAATTGACAACTCAACTGCTAATACTCAAGAATATTCTTTGGCTCCCCTTGTGTCGAATCAATAAATTTGGGTTGAATACTTTACCCTCGAAAGCTGTTGCGATCCCCTACACTTGTGGGTTATCAAGACTAATTTCTGGCGCCGTTGCCGGGGAGCATAGCTCTATTCTCTGAGTCACTTGGGATTTATATCTGTTGATCACTATAAAGAACTTGAAAGACACTAAAACCAAGATTTTGCCCTCAACTACAAGGGGAGGTAAGGAACTGCCATCTAGCTTTGCACTAGATTCTCCTTCCGTTATTAGTAGGCTTGCGACACCTAAACCTGCTACCGCTATGAATTTTGATATGTCACATGTTATTGATGATGCCACTTCTGCTTTGCATGATACTTATGATGAAACTACTTCTGTGCGTGATACTACTGTGCCATTAGGTGAATTTCTTGATGAACAACTTGCTAGGGCTAGAGAGAATGAAATTATTGAAGATGCTATTATTGATGATAGTGATGATGAAGGTTCTCCCAATGATTATGTATTGCCCGTTGTTCCTGAGGGTTATGTTATGAATAAAGAAGCTGCTGAAGCTATTTTTGCTTGCAATGAAAGAAATGATCTTAAGAAATTATTAGCTAAATGGAAGCATCAATCTCTTAATGCTAGAATGAAACCTGACCCTGCTTTTGCTGCTTCACCTTTCTGTGTTACTGATAAGGATTATGAATTCTCTGTTGATCCTGAGATTATTACTTTAGTTGAATCTGATCCTTTTTATGGCCTTGAATCTGAAACTGTTGTGGCACATCTTACCAAGTTGAATGATATAGCTACCCTGTTTACTCATGATGAGAAGTCTTGCTATTTTTATATCCTTAAGATATTTCCGTTCTCATTAAAGGGTGATGCTAAAACTTGGTATAATTCTCTTGCTCCTGGTTGTGTGCGTAGTCCCCAGGATATGATCCCTGCTCATAAGAAACAAGCTGCCTTGCGGGAAATATATAATTTTGTGCAAATCAAAGAAGAGAGTCTCCCACAAGCTTGGGGGAGGATCCTCCGATTACTTAATGCTTTGCCTGATCATCCACTTAAGAAAAATGAAATACTTGATATCTTCTATAATGGACTAACCGATGCTTCCAAGGACTACTTGGATAGTTGTGCTGGTTGTGTTTTCAGGGAAAGAACAGTCAACGAAGCTGAATTACTATTGAATAATATGTTGACTAATGAAAATAATTGAACTCTTCCTGAGCCAATTCCTGATGCAATCCCTGAACCAATTGACCCAACTCCTGAGCCTATTCCTAAACCCACTCCGAAGAAGAGAGATGTTTTATTTCTCAGTCCTGAAGATATGCAAGTGGCAAAGAAATCAATGAAAGAAAAAGGTATTAAAGCTGAAGATGTTAAGAATTTACCTCCTATTGAAGAAATACATGGTCTTAATATACCACCTGTTGAAGAACCATATTGTCTTGATAACCCGACACATGTAGTAAAGGTAAATTCTCTCTATAGATATGATAAAGATGAAATCCCATCTAACAAATTTCATAGCCCTTGCTTAGATGAATTTGATGATTTCATGAATAGACAAGCAGATTTCAATGATTATGTTGGTAGATAATTGAAGAATAATGCTTATACGATAGTACGCTTGAATGATTATGTAGCTAGAGTTAAAGGTGAACTTAAACTCACTAGCAAACATGCTTCCATGATTGCTACTCAAGCTGAACAAGTACTTAAGGCTCAGAATGAATTGCTTGCTGAATTAAATAATAAAAATGACTTTGCTGTTAGAGTGGCTACTAGAACTGGGAGAATGACTCAGGGACCTTTGTATCCTGAAGGCCACCCTAAAAGAATTGAACAAGATTCTCAGAATAATAATCTAGATGCTCCTACTTCTTCTAAGAAGAAGAAAAAGAAGAATGATAGGACTTTGCAAACTTCTAGTGAACCTAATGTAGAAACACCTGAGAATCCTAATAATACTTCTATCTCTGATGCTGAAACACAATCCGGAGATGAACATGAACCTGATGATAATGCTAATAATGATGTTCATGTAGATGCTCAACCTAGTAATAACAATGATATAGAAATTGAACCTGCTGTTGATCTTGATAACCCACAGTCAAAGAATCAACGTTATGATAAGAGATATTTTGTTGCTAGGAAGCACTGTAAAGAAAGAGAACCATGGGTTCAGAAACCCATGCCCTTTCCTCCTAAACCATCCAAGTCAAAGGATGATGAGGATTTTGAGCGCTTTGCTGAAATGATTAGACCTATTTTCTTACGCATGCACTTAACCCATATGCTTAAAACAAACCCTTATGCTAAATATATGAAGGATATCATCACTAATAAGAGGAAAATACCTGAAACCGAGATTTCCACCATGCTTGCCAACTATACCTTTAAGGGTGGAATACGTAAGAAACTTGGTGATCCCGGAGTACCCACTATACCTTGCTCTATTAAAAGAAATTATGTTAAAACCGCTTTATGTGATCTTGGGGCCGGTGTTAGTTATATGCCTCTTTCCTTGTACCGTAGACTTGAATTAAATAAGTTGACACCTACTGAAATATCTTTGCAAATGGCTGACAAATCAACTGCTATACCTTTCGACATTTGTGAGGACGTGCCTGTTGTTGTTGCGAATGTTACTATCTTAACAGACTTCGTTATTCTTGATATTCCCGAGGACAATAGTATGTCTATTATTCTTGGTAGACCTTTTTTAAATACTGCAGGAGCTGCCATTGATTGCAACAAAGGCAATGTCACCTTTCATGTTCATAGCATAAATACTATTGAGAAAGTTCCAACTATTATTTTTGGAGGCTTTGAATTTCCTCTCCCTACTGTCAAAAAAAGTATGATATTCTTATTGTTGGGGATTTTCATATCCCCGTTGAGGTAACTTAGTGTTATTCGAAATTTCTCCCATTCCGTGCTATTCGGAATGAGTTTGTTAACAAGACTTCATCAACCTTGTTAGTGGGTTCATTTTGACGATCACGAGATGGATGAAACTAGAAGGCACAACCTTATGTACCCTCTTTTTACTTTCTGTTATTTAGATTAAATAAATTAAAAATAGTATTATCCGTCTGTTTTCTGAATTATCCGTGTATTAAAAAAATAGTCTGAAAATAAAAGTGCTCCAAATGCCCCTGCAAATTTAGTATGATTTTTTCTGGAATATTTGAGAATTTTAGGCACTGAAAACACTGCAGGAGGGGCAAGCACTAGGACACGAGAGTGGAGGGCGCCCCCCCTATAGGGCGCGCCCCCTATCTCGTGGGCCCCTGGTGGCCCCCTCCACTTATGCCAGCACCCACACACTCCATCTTCTACCCAAAAAAAATCCCCATCCAGCTCAAGCACGAGTTCTAGCTCATTTTGCTGCGATTTTCGATCTCTTAGCTCAAAGCTCCATTCATAAAACTGCTTTCGGAGATCATTGCTTGGTATGTGACTCCTCCATTGATCCAATTAGTTTCTGTTCTAGTGCTTTATTCATTGCAAATTTTTGCTGCATAGGTGACCATGTTATTGAGCTTGCATGTTAAATTTTTGAGGTCCCAAGCAATTCCAATGCATGATATAGGCTCTGGGCACTTGTAGGAGTAGTTGCTATCAATCTTGTTTAGTTTTATGCACTTTTATTTTGAAGTAACTAATAATTTCAGAAATTTTCAGAAAAATGTTGAGGAAACTTTTGAGGGGCTCTTCTAGCCAAAGCTCCCAGGAAAAACAAGCCAAAGAGAAGGAAAAAGCTAAGTATAATCTTCCTCGCTTAGTGGAAGTACGGTCGTGCGAATGGCCATGCGAGGATTTCTTGAAAGAGGCTGGAATTCATGAAGACTTTCATGCTTTAATCGAGACTGCAGGCCTCACCGGGTTCATCAACGACCGAATCGATCAGTATCTCTTACTCACCAATACTTTCGTGCAAAACTTTTATTTTTATCCTAAGAAGTCACCGCCTACAGTATCATTTCATTTATATGATGAGTTCAAAGAAATGTCTTTACGTCATTTTTGCGCGGTATGTAGGATACCTTATGTGGGAGAATTAGAGGAACCCCATCGTGAAGATGTGGCGGGCTTTCTTAATACTATTGCTGTAGAGGAGCCAAAGAAGGGTTCCAAGGCAAAAGTCTCTAGCATACACTTCCCTGTTTTACGCTACTTTGCCATTAGTAGAAGCTTGATTGGTCGTGGAAATAGTGGAAACTTGAGCGTTCCTGATATTATCATTCTTCAACATGCTTTGCTTGGAGACAATACTTTTAGTATGGGTGTCGTCGTTGCTAAACCGCTAGCCCTGAATCATACAAAAGGCCCCATATTTGGAGGTATCTATGCTGCACGTCTTGCTAGACATTTTCAGATACCCATTATGCACCATGAGGAAAAGGGGACAATCTTGCCTCCTCACATTTTAGTTTACAAGAGCACGGTAGCACACAAGTTTATTGTTGACAAAGAAGATATGATGCTCTTGTATAAACTTAGATTCAATAAGAAACACTTTGAGATTATTATTTTGCCTGCTCCTTTGTTGTTTGATTTGCTTGCAGAAAATTTTCTCGTCACACCGGAAGCGGTGAACAATCATCGAGCCCAAGCTTTTACTCCAGAACCTGAACCTGAGTCGGAACCTGAACTGGACCCTTATCGTGCATCATCTGTCCAATGGGATCTGGAGATGACCAGCCAGTGGTATCCTGATTACACCTCTCATTACACCGGGGAGAGTAGCGGCGGTCCTTGGTATTAGACCAACTTAGGCCAAAAGTCTAAGCTTGGGGGAGTACGTATTTCTCACCGACTTTACATTCATGTTCACACACTAGTCGTCGGTGCTCATACTCTTTCATTTTATTATCCATGCTAGTTTAAATTCCTTTTTCTAGTTTTCTTCTTGTGTGTTTGATAAACCTTGAGAAAAACAAAAAATATTAGTTAGCTTAGTTTCCATGCTTGTAGTAGATATTAAAACGAAAATCCAAAAGGATTTCTAGTTCTTCTTCTTACCTGTTGGGAGTTTTCCCGTGTAAATAGTTTAATTTTCTTTTCGTTCCTTTGGGGGATCGAGAAGACCATATTGAAAATGCTTAGCGGCTCTCATATGCATGATTGTTTATTCAATTTAGAGCCCATATTACTTGTCTTCTCTTTTGAGTTGAATGCTTGCAGATTCCAGCTTAGTCCAATGCACGTGCACTCTTATTATTATACACATCTTTCGGTCGTGCAAGTGAAAGGCAATAATGACGATATATGATGGACTGATTGAGATGAGAAAAGCTGGTATGAACTCGACCTCTCTTGTTTTTGTAAATATGATGAGTTGCATATTATGAAGTAAACATATTTGCAATGACATTTAGAGATTATAGTTGCTTGTGCCATGCTTGATTAGCTTTGAGTTATGATGGTTTACCTTGCGTGCCAACATGCTATTAGAATGATTATGATGTGATATGATGGGATGGTATCCTCCTTTGAATGAATGGACGGGCATTCTCTCACTCGAGTACATTGCACTGTTCTACAAAATTCTGCCTTGGTGGCTCCGTATATTGAGGAACACAAGAATATTCTACACTCCAAATACCCAGAGTAGTCTGACGACTGTATTACACCTGAACAAACGAGGACTTTCGCCGGTTGGTTGCAGAAACATGCCATGCATGACGCCGCTGTTGAAGATGACCTGTACTTGTTGTCCCTGTTACCATCTTCAAATATAATGACTTTCCAAGGGTACGAGATAAATGGGAATACCAGTAGTAGAAAACAGGGCTTTGGTCACAACTCAATATAGACATTAATCCAGGTTGAATTACGAACCCTCTTCAACAAGGATTTGCGGCTCCAATCCCTTTATTTTTCCAAAGGTAAAAGATGGAACAGACTGAATCCAAAATGGAGGGGGTGTCCTTTCCTAATGCTTTCAGTAGCTTTTGCTCAGATCGTCGGAATCCGAGCTCTATGGGTATTCAACAAGAACCCAGCTGGGATAAATAAAAAGGGTATACTTTATAATGATCATGCGCTTCATTCATCTCTTTTCAAACTAGGAATACATCATGGAATAGAATTGAGCATTTATTTATCATTGTATTATAGAGGTTGTTAGCGGAATTATTGCATTCGTAGTCAAATAACTTGCTATAATGATACTAGTACCTATTACGGCATAACGCATTTTTGAAGGTTCATCATTGAGTGCGTATTCACTCTGTGGAAGTATATTACAAAAGGGGTACTTATTTCGATATATCGATATAACTCTATCAACCAAATCATCATGTGGAATGATCTAAACTAGCCTAAAAAGTAAAAGAAGCCCTCATACCCACTCCTCTTTCCCCACCAAACCAACAAGTAGTAGGTTGGTGGGCCTCGGTATTTCTATTTGCTAAGATGGATACCTACACCACTCAATAGTTCCAATTCATTGTTTTTTCTCCCATAGGAAAGAAAATGCTTCAAGCAATTTATTCCTTTCCTCCTCCGTCATACGACGGTCTTCACAACCTTCCATCGGAGGCTTTCTCGGTTTTCCTCCTATATCATACGACGGTCTTCACAACCTTCCACCGGAGGCTTTTCTCTGTTTTCCGCCACTTTAGCCATTTCTTCTTTAATCATATCTTTGATCTTCTATAGGGGCAATTTAAACATGTTCGCAACCCGCGGGAAGCGGAAAGCCAGAAAGAGAATTTCCTCCGATTTAAGAACCAGGAGTTTATCCAGATTTGGTACCAAACCCGAGAAAAACCCTAAATGTTGTCTTAAAAAAATTTATATAAGCAGGGTTATAGGAATCAATAGATTCCCCTCCCTCCGCTTCGGAGGAGCAGCTTCTTCTATGGCTATGGCCAAAAGGAGAAATAGTCCTGTTCATTATATGGCTCCTAGAATCCAGGCATTTCGTCGGAATACATCCTGTATTTTCACCTTTGTAGTCCTATGCATAGTAAGTACTATAGCCCCAATCATAGCAACTAATAAAATCAGACTAGAAACCAAAAATCAGACGGAATAGTAGGTATAAAGTAAATAGCCCAACGTTTCCAAATTAGTCCAACTTCGTACCTTTCCGGCATAAACCGTATATCTCAGAGAGGTCGTATTTCTATGGGTTGGTAGTAATGGAATGGTTTCATTATCTAAAATGAAGAACATTTCCCACTAAAAGATCAGTCCAATAATACCACTCACTGGTAAATAGCGCAATACTTCTTCGTGAATCTCCGCTATTTGAATATTGAACATCATAACCACGAATAGGAATGAAACGGCAATAGCTCCTATATGAACTACTGGGGAGATCATAGTGGAGAAGTCGAGACCTAACAAAATAAGTAAACCAGAAGTGTCGCAAAAGACTAGGATGGGAAACGAAACTAAATGTACCGGATTTTTAGCACGTACAACCATCAAACCAGAGACCATAGTAGGGCTCGACAAAACAGAAAGTATCATGGTACATCGTCCTCCCTTGAAATGGAACTTGAATGCTGGAGCAAGAAGACGCATTCAAGTCGATCTATTACAACCAGCGCGGTTGTTCGTATTTCATTTTCTTCTTCCAAGCCGACGCTCTTCTTTTAAAAGAAAGCACTCACTGAATTACTTACTGAATATCGTCTTTCTCTCGGCGCCGAGAATTTTTTACGTGTCCGGGTCGATCAGAGGTTCGGCTTGCTTCTCCCCCAACCTCTCCTATGAAATGGATAACCCTTGCTGCCATAGCAGCAGGATTTTAAGGGCTTCTATTGAAGCGGAATAGGAGGAAGCCATGCATTCTTGAAAGAATCTCCAACCCCCCCTTACCTTATCTTTCTATTCTATAAAAGGCAAACATCTAATCTAGGCCCGGTCGCCTTTCTGTGAAGGCGAGTAGCCCCAACCCCCTTGTTGAAATTTGGATATTAAGGAAGCTGTATTTCGCAATAGCAGCTCCGAGAAGCTGGGCTTATGGTGCGCCTCCTGCGGTCGTTTCAAGACTCAATTGGCTGGCTTCCTCAGCTTAGACTGGTGTCGCCACCTCTCCCGGACCGAATGATTATCCTGCCCGATGGGTCTACATTCATCCTCGAATGTCGCTGGTACTCTTCACTTCCCCGCCATTCTTGTAACCGTCACCTGTAATCCGTGCAGGTGTGTCCGCACCCCTAGAGTGGACGAGAAAGAAAGGATTACTTATCGGAGCAACCCTTCCGCACCCAGGAGTTCGCTTTCCCGTATGAGCATTCAAACATATATAAGTCGGTGGAAGAGTCAAAGGGTCACCAAGATCGAGGATCTCCCCTTATCTTAGAAGGGTCGCCCGAGGGTTCACCGCGGTTCATTGCTGTGCTTACACACTAGGCTACCCTTCTCCAAAGCTCCAGGACCACCTATCACTAGTCTTCGCCGGAGGGGTTTATTGCACAAAAGGCCGGGACGCGGGCTCCCGCAGAGGAAAGCCCAACGAATGTCAGATGCAAAGCCCCGCACCTCATTAAGATCATATTAGCATACTCTCCTAAAAAAAGAGCAGACCCCATTAAAGACGGGAGTGAGGTACAACAAGGCCATTTTCGTCCACCTTCTCACGGAGCCGTATGTGGACGTTACCGCTCATACAGCTCCCAGCCAGCAAGTAGTTAGCTTTCCTCTAGAAGTCATGGAAGTGTTGATAAATCGACATAAGGTTTTTATTTCTTAAAAAATCGCCCTAACCGTCCTGAATATGGACGGAGAGCGGTCTCGAGTTTTTCGGGGTCCTCGAGATGGCATTTTAGGTCGAGTAGAGACGCTAGGGAGTCTGTGGGCTTCCCTTGGCATTTCAAGATGGCCTCTATCGTCTTTTCGAGAGCCTCCTGCTTGCTCGTCAAGGGCATTTGACATCCGAGACAAAAGCAGTCCCACACCTAAATCGGGAATTTTCCCCAATGGACGAATTCAGCTCTGCTTTCATGCGGTCTCAAAAGGAGAAGCCCCGAACGCTTGCAGTTGCTTTTTTCTCTTTATTCCTTCTAAGCGAGCCTCTAAAGACTCTACTCCTACTTTAAACTTAGAGTCCGATTCTTCCAATTCTTCCAAAGACAAAGTAGAATTTCATTTTGAGGAGTTTGCCCCCCGTTCGCCGCCGTCCAGCCGACGGCTACTCTGGGATGGATCGAGGTTTAGACCAACAGAGGGGGCTGGCTCCCTTTCTTATGGAGCTAAGGAAGGACCTGCGGGTGGCGTTTCCGGTTAAGGGGGAATCTCAAGGAGGGTATCCAGACCTTCGAAGTGCCCCACCACCAGGGTTGGCGTTGTGTCGATGGCCCCCTCTGGCTCCAGGCTAGAGGTAATTTCGATGATCTCCCCGGCCCTTAGTTCCTCGTCACCATCGCAATAACAATAAGGAGACGCGGTGATGTCGTCATCCAGAAGGAAAAAGAAAACCCCAAAGGTACCAAACGGAATTCTACTTGTCGGGCTTGGATTCGTTTCATTTATCAAAAATTGAAATAATAAATAACAACCCATAAATCAAAGAGAAATTACGATAAAAAAAGTCTAAAGTGAAGCCAATCTCTTATAAAAATAAACCAGTCTCCTTTTAAAAGGAACTGGCCAATTCACTTCGAAAAACTACGTTCTAACTTGAGCAGAAAAATTGGTGGCATTTGACATCTAAAGTTTCACCACCCCTACTACTGCCCGAAATCCTGCTTTGGTGAGCTTTCCCCAAGGTGACACCGAAGGTCTACCTCCTTTCGTGCGCCCCTCACCTCCTCCGTGAGGATGATCCACTGGATACATTGCAACATCATGAACAATGGGGCATCTGCCTAAGCACCGGCACCCCCACCACGCTTACGGCTCTATACCTACTATACCTGTATTCGGTAAAGCTTTCTTTCTATATGCTAATTCTCATGCAGTTCATATTTCCGATATGAGTATAATTGCCTCGAGAAATAGATAAGAATTCCTTCCTTTACCGGTAAATGAATAGGAATCAGGTTAATAAAACCAGAACTGTTTCCGCCTTCCTCTCGAACTGAGCTATTTCTCTGAAATATACAGTTTCACATCATTACAGTAAATCGTACACCTGTGTATTACCACCCGGTATGGAGCCATCATCGTCTTCGGCGTAGCGTGAAGACCTTCCCACGGTCTTCGAGTCGTTCTTGACTGGCTAGCAAGCACAAGTGGAACCCGGGACCAGAGCATGTCGTGGAAGACGCACACGGGGCGGGCGTGCTTCGACCGTGTCTCCGGGGCACAGTTGAATGTAGATATCTTGAACGCGAGGATAAGGATACTAGGCCGAGAAACCCGGGCAAGTACTTCCCTAATGTGCCGATCGCTAGCGGATACAGGGCCCCGGCGCCCAGCTCTGTTGGAGAGGCCGTCACTAATCTGAAAAGTGCGTCTGCGGTTCGGATAGACTGATTCTGCGAACGCCTAGCCCCAGGAATCAATAAATAAACAAGTGCTAAGTTTCATTTCAGATCAGTGAATAAACCAAAAAAGAGACCTTTCACTAGTAGAAAAACACCTATTAGTCCCGGTTCATAAGGGCCTTTAGTCCCGGTTCATGAACCGGGACTAATGGGTCGTTACTAATACCTCCTCCCTTTAGTCCCGGTTCTAACACGAACCGGGACAGATGGTCCTCCACGTGGCCGGTGCGCCGAGCCCAGGCAGGGGGCCTTTGGTCCCGGTTGGTAGCACCAACCGGGACAAATAGTCATCCACGCGTCAGCATTTCTGTGGCTGGGGTTTTTGTTTTTTTTTGAAAAGGAGGGGGGGTTTGGGGGTTTGGGGGGGTTAATTTAGGTGTTTCATATATTGTGTTAGCTAGCTAATTAATAGAGAGAAGTGTCCTCTATTTTGTCCGTGCTTGGTCGACGCTACGTACTATACATACGTATAGAGAGGACTAGCTAGACACGCTAGCTAGCTAGTAAGCAAACGAAGGAAGAAGAAGATCGTCATGAACATATATGCATACAGAGGGAAGTGATGATATCGACCACCTCTCCTTCTCCGAGAGATTGGTCGAACAACAAGTTCTCGTATATCTATCCGACACTACCGGCTACATATATACAATAATTATCTTTTACAAAAATAATCTCCTAACATACGGACGCGTGGTCCACATAGTATTCTCCGTCTTCAGCGATCACGTGGTCAAGAAAGAATGCCGCCAATTCCTCTTGAATTGCTCGCATGCGATCTGATGCTAGTAGTTCATCCCGCATCCGAAACACCTAATTTTAAGAAGGGGTCAATACATATATATATGAATGAATGAAACTCAACACAAATGATGGTAATAAAATATAATTGTGAATATTGTTATTTACGCACTTCATATTGTTTGTGAGAGTAGCCCCGCTCACAGGTCGTGTGGCGGATGGACTCGCAAATGTAGTATCCACAGAAATCATTCCCTTGTTCCTGCCACAACCACTTTACAAGAAATAGAGGTCAATCAAACTGATAATTAGCAAGCATGTTAAATGGTATTGATGAAACTAGCGCTTGAATCACTAGGAGATCGTGGAATATGCTACTATAGTACTTACTTTGGTGTCTAAATTGCAGCTTCTTCAGCAGTCCCGGAGCTTTTTTGGTGAATTTTCTCCAAACCCTGCCATACAAAGAAAACAATTACTTGATATCAGAAATGAACAAAGTTGCTGATATGGTGGATAATGATCGATTTAACTTACTTCTCGAGCATTTCAGTCATGTCCGCATACTCCTTGGGATCTTTTCGTCTCGAGTCTAAGACAGTTACTACACCCTGCTCAAGCTTAATCTCTAGGAGAATATAGTGGTACCTGCGCATGCATGCATAACTCATCAATATTACATTACTATAACCTGGACTAATAAGGGAAACCGAATATGCCACAAGACAGTAACACTCACTTGAAGTTGTAAGGAAAGAGTATTATATCCTTGTGTTCATTTATTACCAACGATTGTAGCAAGTTGGCCTCGGTATTTTCGGCATGAAATTCAACCTTAGTTGCATCTATGAGATTTGTGTTAATGAACCCAATGGAACCCACTTGTTTTTTCTTCAATTCGGCGATCTTCAATCTGCATAATATAGTGAGGATAATTATAAATACATGCAATGAAAGAGCCGAGTTATATAGAGAGACTTAATGACAGAAGTAGTACTACTTACAGACAGTAGCAGGTGACCGTTGCTTTGTCGAGGGCCAATTGATTGAAAAACTGATAGAAGTCCTCAAATGGAATAGGCAACAGTTCAATTTCAACGAGGTCATGCTCCTTTTTAACTCTCACATACAAAGTACTCCTCCCCTCAGACTCTCTGCAGGTTTTCATGTACCAATCATGCAGTCTTCGCATCATCATTGATAGAGAGCTTTCATCTTTGACGAGAGGCTTCCCGTACTCGTATCTTTGTATCTGCACCTCCAAGAAATCATAATGTACATCGTCGGGCAGGTAATCTTCAGGATTGCCATAACCGGGCACCATCCTCGGATCGACGATGTCGCTAGCGTGCACCTTGAGCGGGGGCACGATTGCTTCTTGTTCACCGAGCTGGGAAATTTGTTTCCCAGCTCGTCGTTCTTTCATTCTTTGATCACTTCTAGTACGTCCCGACCTCTCCGCTTCGGCAAATGCCTTTCCAATAATGCGCTCATAGTTGGTTCTCGGCGGAGACTTTGCCGGTTTCCTCAGGGTAGCCAGAGTGCGCTTCGCTTTCACCGAATCTACCTTCTCTTCCGGAGGTGGACGTCTCTTTGCTTTCAACCCTGCAAACCAGTCATCCACTTCGGTCCGCGCGATCTTCACGTTTTCCTCCTCGGTCCTCTCGTACGGTAACTTCTCCGAGTCTTCAGAGAAGGACCATATCTGATTTCCTCCGCCTTTGGCTGTACTGCTAGACGCCGGCAGAGAGCGAGCGGAGCGGATGTCTTCTTTGCTTGCTTACGAGGCGGAGGAGAAGGACTACGACGCCGGGAGCAGCCTGAGCGGGCGGCGGTCTCTTCCGCCCTTGCCGATGACGTGGAGAAGGAGGAGGCTGGCTGCTCGGCGCGCCGGGCGCAGCGCGGAGAAGGAGGCAGAGTGCCGCCACGCGCGGAGAAGGAGGCGGAGTGCCGCCACGCTGCCCTCTGATCGCCACTCGCGGAGGAGGAGGCGGTGGAGGAGGCGTAGTGCCCTGACTCGCCGGAGGAGGAGGAGGAGGCGGAGGCGTCCAGTTCGGAAGGTTGAAGAGCTCCTTCCGCCATAGGCATGGAGTCTTCAGAGCAGAACCCAGCCTAGTCTCCCCTTCACCGGTAGGGTGGTCAAGCGGGAGGTCCTCAAATCCCTCCGTTATTTCATCCACCATCACCTTAGAATATCCTTCTGGAATCGGCTAGCAGTGATAAGTTGTGCCAGGTCCACTAGGATAAACTTGGCCAACAGCTGCCTTGACCTTCAACGTCATCCATCGCGCCATAATGTGGCAACTTTGAGACTCCGTGATACCATCCACGGGATAGACGGCAGGAGCCGTCAAAACATGCTCCGGCTGAAGCAGCTCGGTGGAAGCTGTTGGAAATATGCCCTAGAGGCAATAATAAATTAGTTATTATTATATTTCCTTGTTCATGATAATCGTTTATTATTCATGCTATAATTGTATTGACCGGAAACAGCAATACATGTGTGGATACATAGACAACACCATGTCCCTAGTAAGCCTCTAGTTGACTAGCTCGTTGATCAATAGATGGTTACGGTTTCTGACCATGGACATTGGATGTCATTGATAACGGGATCACATCATTAGGAGAATGATGTGATGGACAAGACCCAATCCTAAGCCTAGCACAAAGATCGTAGTTCAGATGCTAAAGCTTTTCTAATGTCAAGTATCTTTTCCTTAGACCATGAGATTGTGCAACTCCGGATACCGTAGGAATGCTTTGGGTGTACCAAACGCCACAACGTAATCGGGTGGCTATAAAGGTGCATTACAGGTATCTCCGAAAGTGTCTGCTGGGTTGGCACGAATCAAGATGGGATTTGTCACTCCGTGTACGGAGAGGTATCTCTGGGCCCACTCGGTAGGACATCATCATAATGTGCACAATGTGACCAAGGGGTTGATCACGGATGATGTGTTACGGAACGAGTAAAGAGACTTGCCGTAACGAGATTGAACAAGGTATCGGTATACCGACGATCGAATCTCGGGCAAGTACAATACCGCTAGACAAAGGGAATTGTATACGGGATCGATTGAGTCCTTGACATCGTGGTTCATCCAATGAGATCATCATGGAACATGTGGGAGCCAACATGGGTATCCAGATCCGCTGTTGGTTATTGACCGGAGAACGTCTCGGTCATGTCTGCATGTCTCCCGAACCCGTAGGGTCTACACACTTAAGGTTCGGTGGCGCTAGGGTTATAAAGGAAGTTTGTATGTGGTTACGAATGTTGTTCGAGTCCCGATGAGATCCCGGACGTCACGAGGAGTTCCGAATGGTCCGGAGGTAAAGATTTATATATGGGAAGTCCTGTTTTGGTCACCGGAAAAGTTTCGGCGATTTGGTAATGTACCGGACCACGGGAGGGTCCCGGGTCCACCAAGTGGGGCCACCAACCCGGAGGCTTGCTTGGGCCAAGTGTGGTGAGGACCAGCCCCTAAGTGGGCTGGTGCGCCCCACAAGGGCCCAAGGGCAGCTAAGAGAAAAAAGGGGGAAACCCTAGGCTTAGATGGGCCCTAAGGCCCACCCTAGGGGCGCCTCCTCTCTCCCTCTTGGCCGCCCTTGTTTCCCATCTAGGGCTGCCGCCCCCCCTAGGGGTGGGAACCCTAGAGGGGGCGCACCCTCCTCCCTCTCCCCTATATAAATAGAGGCCTGGGGCTGCCCATGAGACATGAGAACTTCTCCTCTGGTTGGTGCAGCCCTGCATCTCTTCTTCCTCCTCTCCCTTGGTGCTTGGCGAAGCCCTGCGGGATTGCCACGCTCCTCCATCACAACCATGCCGTTGGGCTGCTGCTGGATGGAGTCTTCCTCAACCTCTCCCTCTCTCCTTGCTGGATCAAGGCGTGGGAGACGTCACCGGGCTGTACGTGTGTTGAACGCGGAGGTGCCGTCCGTTCGGCACTTGATCATCGGTGATCTGAATCACGACGAGTACGACTCCTTCAACCCCGTTCTCATGAACGCTTCCGCTTAGCGATCTACAAGGGTATGTAGATGCACTCTCCTTCACCTCGTTGCTAGTTTCTCCATAGATAGATCTTGGTGACACGTGGAAAATTTTGAATTTCTGCTCGCTCCCCAACAAAGGCATCATGAGCTAGGTCTATTGCGTAGATTCTTTGCACGAGTAGAACACAAAGTAGTTGTGGGCGTTGATGTTGTTCAATATGCTTACCGTTACTAGTCCAATCTTGTTTCGACGGTATTGTGGGATGAAGCGGCCGGACCGACCTTACACGCATTTCTTCGTGAGACAGGTTCCACCGATCGACATGCACTTGGTGCATAAGGTGGCTAGCGGTGCCGTCTCTCCCACTTTAGTCGGAACAGATTCGATGAAAAGGGTCCTTATGAAGGGTAAATAGCAATTGGCATATCACGTTGTGGTTTTGCGTAGGTAAGAAACGTTCTTGCTAGAAACCCATAGCAGCCATAAAACATGCAAACAACAATTAGAGGACGCCTAACTTGTTTTTGCAGGGTATGCTATGTGATGTGATATGGCCAAGAAGAATGTGATGAATGATATGTGATGTATGAGATTGATCATGTTCTTGTAATAGGATTCATGACTTGCATGTCGATGAGTATGACAACCGGCAGGAGCCATAGGAGTTGTCTTTATTTATTGTATGACCTGCGTGTCATTGAACAACGCCATGTATTTACTTTACTTTATTGCTAACCGGTAGCCATAGTAGTAGAAGTAATAGTTGGCGAGACAACTTCATGAAGACACGATGATGGAGATCATGGTGTCATGCCGGTGACGATGATGCTAATGGAGCCCCGAAGATGGAGATCAAAAGGAGCAAAATGATATTGGCCATATCATGTCACTATATAATTGCATGTGATGTTTATTATGTTTATGCATCTTGTTTACTTAGAACGACGGTAGTAAATAAGATGATCCCTTACAACAATTTCAAGAAGTGTTCTCCCCTAACTGTGCACCGTTGCTACAGTTCGTCGCTTCTAAGCACCACGTGTTGATCGGGTGTGATGGATTCTTACGTTCACATACAATGGGTGTAAGACAGATTTACACACGCAATACACTTAGGGTTAACTTGACGAGCCTAGCATGTACAGACATGGCCTCGGAACACGGAGACCGAAAGGTCGAGCATGAGTCGTATGGTAGATACGATCAACATGAAGATGTTCACCGATGATGACTAGTCCGTCTCACGTGTTGATCGGACACGGCCTAGTTGATTCGGATCATGTAATCACTTAGATGACCAGAGGGATGTCTATCTGAGTGGGAGTTCATAAGATGAACTTAATTATCCTGAACATAGTCAAAAGACCTTTTGCAAATTATGTCGAAAGCTCGCGCTTTAGTTCCACTGTTTAGATATGTTCCTAGAGAAAATATAGTTGAAAGTTGAAAGTAGCGATTATGCGGACAGTAGAAAGCTTATGTCCTTAATGCACCGCTCAGTGTGCTAAACCCCAAACGTCGTCTGTGGATGTTGCGAACATCGGACATACACGTCTTGATAACTACGTGATAGTTCAGTTAAACGGTTTAGAGTTGAGGCATGAAAGATGTTTTTCGAAATGTCGCGGAACATATGAGATGTTTCGAGGGCTGAAATTAGGATTTCAGGCTCGTGCCCACGTCAAGAGGTATGAGACCTCCGACGATTTTCTTAGCCTACAAACTAAGGGAGAAAAGCTCAATCGTTGAGCTTGTACTCAGATTGTCTGGGTACAACAATCACTTGAATCGAGTGGGAGTTAATCTTCCAGATGAGATATTGATGTTTCTCCAAAGTCATTGCCACCAAGCTGCTAGAGCTTCGTGATGAACTATAACATATCAGGGATAGATATGATGATCCTTGAAGTGTTCGCGATGTTTGACACCGCGAAAGTAGAAGTCAAGTAGGAGCATCAATTGTTGATGGTTGATGAAACCACTAGTTTCAAGAAGGGCAAGGGCAAGAAGGGGCACTTCATGAAACGGCAAATCAGTTGCTGCTCCAGTGAAGAAACCCAAGGTTGAACCCAAACCCGAGACTAAGTGCTTCTGTAATAAGGGGAACAGCCACTGGAGCAGAATTACCCTAGATTCATGGTAGATAAGAAGGCAGGCAAGGTCGATAGAAGTATATTTGATATACATTATGTTAATGTGTACTTTACTAGTACTCCTAGTAGCACCAGGGTATTAGATACCGGTTCGGTTGCTAAGTGTTGGTAACTCGAAATAAAAGAGCTACGGAATAAACGGAGACTAGCTAAAGGTGAGCTGACGATATGTGTTGGAAGTGTTTCCAAGTTTGATTTGATAAAACATCGCACGCTCCCTCTACCAACGAGATTGGTGTTAAACCTAAATAATTGCATTTGGTGTTTGCGTTGAGCATAGACATGATTGGATTATGTCTATCGCAATACGGTTATTCATTTAAGGAGAATAATGGTTACTCTATTTATTTGAATAATACCTTCAATGGTCTTGCACCTAAAAGAATGGTTTATTGAATCTCGATCGTAGTGATACACATTTTCATGCCAAAAGTATAAGATAGTAATGATAGTACCACTTACTTGTGGCACTGCCATGTAAGTCATATTGGTGTAAAATGCATGAAGAAGCTCCATGTTGATGGATCTTTGGACTCACACGTTTTGGAAAAGTTTGAGACATGCGAACCATGTCTATTGATGTATACGCATGTTGAAACTCCATGCATATGGACCGTTTGGACTCACTTGATTTTGAATCACTTGAGACATGCAAATCATACCACATGGGCAAGATGACTGAAAAGCCTCGGTTTCAGTAAGATGGAACAAGATAGCAACTTGTTGGAAGTAACACATTTTGATATGTGCAGTCCAATGAGTGCTGAGGCATGCAGTGAATATCGTTATGTTCTTACTTCACAGATGATTCGAGTAGATGTTGAGTATATTTACTTGATGAAACACAAGTCTGAATTGTTGAATGGTTCAAGTAATTTCAGAGTGAAGTTTAAGATCTTCGTGACAAGAGGATAGAATGTCTATGATATGATCATAGAGATGAATATCTGAGTTACGAGTTTTGGCACACAATTAAGACATTGTGCAAATTGTTTCACAATTAATACCGCCTGGAACACCATAGTGTGATGGTGTGTCCGAACATCATAGTTGCACTCTATCGGATATGGTGCGTACCATGATATCTCTTATCGAATTACCACTATCGTTCATGGGTTAGGCATTAGAGACAGCCGCACTCACTTTAATGGGGCACCACGTAATTCCATTGAGACGACACCGTTTGGAGAAACCTAAGTTGTCGTTTCTTAAAAGTTTGGGGCTGCGATGCTTATGTGGAAAAGTTTCAGGTTGATAAGCTCGAACCCAAAGCGGACAAAATGCATCTTCATAGGACACCCAAAACAGTTGGGTATACCTCCTAATTCAGATCCGGAAGCAATAGGGATTGTTTCTTGAATCGGGTCCTTTCTCGAGGAAAAGTTCGTCTCGAAAAGTTGAGTGGGAGGATGGTGGAGACTTGATGAGGTCATTGAACCGTCACTTCAACAAGTGTGTAGCAGGCACGTGAAGTTGTTCCGTGGCACCTACACCAATTGGAGTAGAAGCTTATGATAGTGATCATGAAGTTTCGGATCAAGTCACTGACGTACCTCGTAGGGGTGACAAGGATGCGTACTACTTCAGAGTGGTACAGTAATCATGTCTTGAAGGTCATGTTGCTAGACAACAATGAACCTAGGAGCTATGGAGAAGCGATGGTGGGCCCAAATTCCGACAAATGGTTAAAAACCATGAAATCCGAGGTAGGATCCATGTATCATAACAAAGCATGGACTTTGGTGGACTTGCCCGATGATCGGCAAGCCATTGAAATAAATGGGTCTTTAAGAAGAAGAAGGACATGGACGGTAATGTCACCTTCTAAGAAGCTCGACTTGTGGCAAAGAGTTTTTCACAAGTTCAAGGAGTTGACTACGATGAGATTTTCTCATCCGTAGCGATGCTTAAGTCCGTCGGAATCATGTTAGCACAAGCTGCATTTATGAAATCTGGCAGATGGATGTCAAGACGAGTTTCCTTACCTTTACGTAAGGAAAGGTTGTATGTGATACAATCAGAAAAGTTTTGTCGATCCTAAGGATGCTAAAAGGTATGCTAGCTCCAGCGATCCTTCTAAGGACCGGAGTAAGCATCTCGGAGTTGGAATGTGCACTTTGATGAGATGATCAAAGATTTTGGGTTTATACAAAGTTTATGAGAAACTTGTATTTCCAAAGAAGTGAGTGGGAGCACTATAGAATTTCTGATGAGTATATGTTGTTGACATATTGATGATCAGAAATGATGTAGAATTTCTGGAAAGCATATAGGGTTATTTGAAAGATGTTTTCAATAGAAAACCTGGATTAAGCTATTTGAACATTGAGCATCGAGATCTATAAGGATAGATCAAAATGCTTAATAATACTTTCAAATGAGCACATACCTTGACATGATCTTGAAGGTGTTCAAGATGGATCACCAAAGAAGGAGTTCTTGCCTAAGATGTAAGGTATGAGGTTAAGAGTTAAAGCTCGACCACGGCAGAAAAGAGAGAAAGGACGAAGGTCGTCCCTATGCTTTAGACGTAGGCTCTATAGTATGCTATGCTGTGTACCGCACCGAAGTGTGCCATGCCATGAGTCACTCAAGGGGTACAAGAATGATCCAGAATGGGGATCATTGGACAGCGGTCAAAATTGTCCTTGGAGTAAATAAGGACATGTTTCTCGATTATGGAGGTGATAATGAGTTCGCGTAAAGGGTTACGTCGATGCAAGCTTTAACACCTATCCGAGTGACTCGAGAAGCAAACCGGATACGTATAGTGGAGCAACCATTTGGAATAGCTCCAAGTGGAGCGTGAAAGCAGCATTTACAATATGACATAGAGAATTATGAAGTACACACGGATCTGAAAGGTTCGGACCGTTGACTAAAACCTCTCTCACAAGCAAAACATGATCAAACCCCGTAACTCATTGAGACTTAATCACATGGTGATGTGAACTAGTTTAAGACACTAGTAAACACTTTGGATGTTGGTCACATGGCGATGTGACCTATCGATGTTAATCACATGGCGATGTGAACTAGATTATTGACTCTAGTGCAAGTGGGAGACTGTTGGAAATATGCCCTAGAGGCAATAATAAATTAGTTATTATTATATTTCCTTGTTCATGATAATCGTTTATTATTCATGCTATAATTGTATTGACCGAAACAGCAATACATGTGTGGATACATAGACAACACCATGTCCCTAGTAAGCCTCTAGTTGACTAGCTCGTTGATCAATAGATGGTTACGGTTTCCTGACCATGGACATTGGATGTCATTGATAACGGGATCACATCATTAGGAGAATGATGTGATGGACAAGACAATCCTAAGCCTAGCACAAAGATCGTAGTTCGTATGCTAAAGCTTTTCTAATGTCAAGTATCTTTTCCTTAGACCATGAGATTGTGCAACTCCCGGATACCGTAGGAATGCTTTGGGTGTACCAAACGTCACAACGTAACTGGGTGGCTATAAAGGTGCATTACGGTATCTCCGAAAGTGTCTCATTGGGTTGGCACGAATCAAGATCGGATTTGTCACTCCGTAAACGGAGAGGTATCTCTGGGCCCACTCGGTAGGACATCATCATAATGTGCACAATGTGACCAAGGGGTTGATCACGGGATGATGTGTTACGGAACGAGTAAAGAGACTTGCCGTAACGAGATTGAACAAGGTATCGGTATACCGACGATCGAATCTCGGGCAAGTACAATACCGCTAGACAAAGGGAATTGTATACGGGATCGATTGAGTCCTTGACATCGTGGTTCATCCAATGAGATCATCGTGGAACATGTAGGAGCCAACATGGGTATCCAGATCCGCTGTTGGTTATTGACCGGAGAACGTCTCGGTCATGTGCGATGTCTCCGAACCCGTAGGGTCTACACATAAGGTTCGGTGGCGCTAGGGTTATAAAGGAAGTTTGTATGTGGTTACCGAATGTTGTTCGAGTCCGGATGAGATCCCGGACGTCACGAGGAGTTCGGAATGGTCCGGAGGTAAAGATTTATATATGGGAAGTCCTGTTTTGGTCACCGGAAAAGTTTGGCGATTTCGGTAATGTCTGGGACCACGGGAGGGTCCTGGGTCCACCAAGTGGGGCCACCAACCCGGAGGCTTGCTTGGGCCAAGTGTGTTGAGGACCAGCCCCTAAGTGGGCTGGTGCGCCCCACAAGGGCCCAAGGGCAGCTAAGAGAAAAAGGGGGGAAACCCTAGGCTTAGATGGGCCCTAAGGCCCACCCTAGGGCGCCTCCTCTCTCCCCTCTTGGCCCCCTTGTTTCCCATCTAGGGCTGCCGCCCCCTAGGGGTGGGAACCCTAGAGGGGCGCACCTCCTCCCTCTCCCTATATAAATAGAGGCCTGGGCTGCCCATGAGACATGAGAACTTCTCCTCTGGTTGGTGCAGCCTGCATCTCTTCTTCCTCCTCTCCTTGGTGCTTGGCGAAGCCTGCGGGATGCCACGCTCCTCCATCACCACCATGCCGTTGGGCTGCTGCTGGATGGAGTCTTCCTCAACCTCTCCCTCTCTCCTTGCTGGATCAAGGCGTGGGAGGCGTCACCGGCTGTACGTGTGTTGAGCGCGAGGTGCCGTCCGTTCGGCACTTGATCATCGGTGATCTGAATCACGACAAGTACGACTCCTTCAACCCCGTTCTCATGAACGCTTCCGCTTAGCGATCTACAAGGGTATGTAGATGCACTCTCCTTCACCTCGTTGCTAGTTTCTCCATAGATAGATCTTGGTGACACGTAGGAAAATTTTGAATTTCTGCTACGTTCCCCAACAGAAGCCACGCTGCTTCTCCGCTGAGATGGCGGGGTAGCTTGGGGGGAAGCTTCGGTAGGTCGTTTGCTGCGATCTGCTGCTTCTCGTTCCTCTTCTCGTTCCTCTAGCCCCATTACCCTTTCGTGCAGCGCCTGCAGTTGGTCCTGCTCCAGTTTCTTCCTCTTCTCGTTCCTCTAGCCCCATTACCCTCTTCTTGTACCGGCATTAATGGGTCGAGGCCATCATGAACATAGCCCTCTTCTTCACCCAGTCCGCTGTCGTTGAGAAATGACGAAACTTCATCACTTCCTTGTGCGATTATGTGCCCCAACATCGCTTCTATTTCTTCGTCTCTGGAGTGCTCCATAGTTTCTGCAAATATTTACAACATGTCAATTATTATTCAAACATGGTACAGATGGATATACATATATATATTAGTGGCAAACGTAGAACTAGCTAGCTAATCACAATAAGGAATCATGTTAGTTTGGGTGGCCTCGAGAGAGTTAATTTGTCAGGTAGGGGCGCGCGGCGGGAGGGGGTAGGAGAACAACATCGTTTTCTCTCTAGGGTTTGGGGTCGCCTCGACACAACGCTTCAAGGGTTAATTAGGGTGGCCTCGAGAGAGTTAATTTGTCGGGTAGGGGCGCGGCGGGAGGGGGTAGAAGACCAACATCGTTTTCTCTCTAGGGTTTGGGTGTCCCCGAGAGTTTTGGTCGAGCGAGAGGGCCGAGAGGGGGGTGCTGCCGTTGTATAAGTTATCACGGTCGAGAGGGGGTATATATATCGACCGGCCCTCATGTCGAAGTTATCTTGAGGGGGTTATATCGACAACGACACGACATACATATACATGGGAAAAGTAATGTTATCGGGGAGGGGGTATCGGTACCCCCCCTCGTGTTGAAGTTTCCTCTTTCTCCTCTATTCCTTTCTTATTCTTCTACTCTTCTTTTTCTTATTCTCGCGAGAAAGGAAAATAAGGAAAAGGAAGAAAAGAGGAAGAAGAAAAAAAAGAGGAGAAGAAGAAAGGAATAGAGGAGAAGAAGAAAAATAGAAAATTTCTATTTTTCTTCTTCTCCTCTATTCCTTTGTTCTTCTCCTCTTCTTTTTTCCTATTCTTATTTATTTCTCCTCTTCTTCCTCTCCTCTTCTGCCTCTCGTCTTCTTCTCCTTTCTTCCTCTTCTTATTTTCCTTTTTCCTCTCATTCTTTTAGTATTGCTTGTTTTAAAAAAATGTTCAAATGGAAAATTTCGAAAAAAAACAAAGGTTTTGCCTAATCGTTGTTCATATGAATATACAAACATTTGCATATTCTAAAATAATTAATATCACCAAAAACAAGTCTATGAACAGAAAAAAACCTAACTTTTCTAAAATCTATCTTTTGCATATATGAAAACATTAATACACATATGAACAAAAACATGCTCTGAACAATTTTGAACATCTACATACATTATATATATATATATATATATATATATATATATATATATATATATATATATATATATATATATATATATATATATGAACAAAAACTAATTAAACTAATAAAATGAAAAACCAGAGCCGGTGCTATGCATGGCTCATAACGACAGTGGGGCGGCGAGATGACGATGGCGACGTGGGCGGCGAGGCGCGCGTGAGGCGGGATGGGTCGAGGGCTCGGCGCCCGGCCGGGGCGGACGGGCGCTGGGCTCGGGCAGGCAGCGGACGAGGACGACGCTGGCTCGGTGAGGCGACGGCTTGGCGGCGGCGGCGGCGACAATGAGGTGGAGCAACTGGCGGCGTCGAGGAGGGTCGGCGTCATCGGGGCAATGGCGATGGGATTCTGAAATTTTGCAAAGTGTTTGCTTATATAGCAAAGGCATTGGTCCTGTTCGTGAAACCAACGGGACTAATGCACCCTTTAGTCCCGGTTGGTGCCTCCTACGGGACCAAAACCTCCTTTTCGGCAGCCCAAAGGGCGGAAGCGGCGACCTTTGGTACGGTTGGTGCCACGAACCGTTCCAATCTCCCCTTTAGTCGGTTGGTGCCACCAACCGGACCAAAGGCCCCAATGCTGCCAGCGTTATCGCCAAAGTTTAGTCCCACCTCGCTAGTTGAGAGGCGTGCAGGGTTTATAAGCCCCACCGCCGCACCCATCTCGAGCTCCTCTCCACCGCAGCTTCGGCCTACTTGCTATGCTTTGCTGGTGGGCCTTCAGGCCTCTGCGGGCCTGAATCCTGGCCCATAGTAGGGTTTCTAGTCGTATTCAGGCCGTGGGGGCCCAGTAGGAGGCATTTTTTTGTTTTCTTTACTTGTTTTTGCTATTTTATTTTTTTCCAGTTGTTTTGTTTTATTTTCTGCATTATTTATTTTCTTTTTTTTGCTTTATTTTTAATTCTTTTTGCTTTTAGTTTTACTGAAAATTATAAACTTTCTCATTAGTGCCATTAGTTTTCGATAGGAGGCATTTTTTGTTTTCTTTACTTATTTTTGCTATTTTATTTTTTTCCAGTTTTTTTTTTTGTTTTCTGCATTATTTATTTTCTTTTGTTTTTTGCTTTATTTTTTAATTCTTTTTGCTTTTAGTTTTACGAAAATTATAAACTTTCTGTTAGTGCCATTAGTTTTCAGTAGGAGGCATTTTTTTGTTTTCTTTACTTATTTTTGCTATTTTATTTTTTTCCAGTTTTCTTGTTTTGTTTTCTGCATTATTTATTTTCTTTTGTTTTTTGCTTTATTTTTTAATTCTTTTTGCTTTTAGTTTTACGAAAATTATAAACTTTCTGTTAGTGCCATTAGTTTTCAAATTTGAAAACACTTTTTTTTGTTTTTTGCTTTATTTATTTTATTTTGTTTCTACTTACAACAAAATACGTATTGTTGCTATTTTTAATTATTACGAGGGCCGAACCATAAGACATTAAAGCATTTCAAATGAACTCTGAAAAAGTTGAAAGTTGGCATGGTACCATAAATTGACCCACATAGCATGTGCATGTACAAAACGGACAATGGTATCATACTCGTCAGTTACAAATTTAGCATGGTATCATCATAATAGTTGCGGGAGAAAGTCTTCACTTTTTCTTCGCTTGTGTCATTTGCTTATTGCGCCGTAACCATGGATAATCTTCATCGTTTATCAGGATGCTGGGGTCAGCCTTGACATTAAAGGGAGGAATTTCATGAAACTTTTCATAATCTTCAGACATGTCTGTCTTGTCCTCCACTCCCACGATGTCCCTTTTTTCCTGAAAGAACTATGTGGCGCTTTGGCTCATCGTATGATGTATTCGCTTCCTTATCTTTTCTTTTTCTCGGTCTGGTAGTCATGTCCTTCACATAGATAACCTATGCCACATCATTGGCTAGGACGAACAGTTCGTCAGTGTACCCAAGATTTTTCAGATCCACTGTTGTCATTCCGTCTCGTGGGTCTACATGCACCCGCCTCGACAGATTGACCCATTTGCACTTAAACAAAGGGACCTTAAAATCGTGTCCGTAGTCAAGTTCCCATATGTCCACTATGTAACCATAATATGTGTCCTTTCCTCTCGGTTGTTGCATCAAAGCGGACACCGCTGTTTTGGTTGGTGCTCTTTTGATCTTGGTCAATCGTGTAAAATGTATTCCCATTTATCTCGTATCCTTTCCAAATAAATACAGTCAAAGATGGTCCCCTGGACAACAAGTACAGCTCATCACAAACAGTGTTGTCACCTCTGATACGTGCTCCCAACCAACTGTTGAAAGTCCTGATGTGTTCACATGTAATCCGATCGTCGCCTTTGCTCCGGTGTTTGGAGCGCAGACTGTTCTTGTGTTTATCGACATACGGGGTCACCAAGGTAGAGTTCCGTAGAACTGCGTAGTGTGCTTGAGACCAAGAATATCCGTCCCTGCATATAATTGAGTCCCTTCCAAGCGTGCCTTTTCCAGTCAGTCTCCCCTCATACCGCGATTTAGGGAGACCTATCTTCTTAAGGCCAGGAATGAACACAAAACCCGATGACATCCTCTGTTTGATCGCCCATGGAGATGCTTCCTTCTGGCCTAGCGCGGTTACGGACATATTTCTTTAGGACTCCCATGAACCTCTCAAAGGGGTACATATTGTGTAGAAATACGGGGCCCAGAATGACAATCTCGTCAACTAGATGAACTAGGACGTGCGTCATGATATTGAAGAAGGATGGTGGGAACACCAGCTCGAAACTGACAAGACATTGCACCACATCAGTCCTTAGCCTTGGTATGATTTCTGGATCGATCACCTTCTGAGAGATTGCATTGAGGAATGCACATAGCTTCACAATGGCTAATCGGACGTTTTCCGGTAGAAGCCCCCTCAATGCAACCGGAAGCAGTTGCGTCATAATCACGTGGCAGTCATGAGACTTTAGGTTCTGGAACTTTTTGTCTGGCATATTTATTATTCCCTTTATATTCGACGAAAGCCGTCGGGAACTTCATCTTGAGCAGGCATTCAAAGAAGATTTCTTTCTCTTCTTTCGTAGAGCGTGGTGGCAGGACCTTCATCTTGCTTGGAGGCATGCCCTCTTTTTCGTGCAAGCGTTGCAGGTCCTCCGTGCCTCGGTGTATCTTTTGTCTTCCCATACACGCCCAAGAAGCCTAGCAGGTTCACGCAAAGGTTCTCGTCACGTGCATCACGTCGATCGAGAGCGGACCTCTAGGTCTTTCGGTAGGGTAGGTCCCAAAATATAGATTTCTTCTTCCACATGTGTGCGTGATTCTCGGCGTCATTCGAACAGCTAGTCCGCGGGACCCTTTCCAAAGATTACGTGTAAATCATTGACCATAGCAAGTACGTGATCACCGGTATGCATGGCGGGCTTCTTCCGTGATCTGCCTCGCCTTTGAAATGCTTGCCTTTCGTTCAACATTGATGGTTGGTCGAAAGAAATCGACGATAGCCCGGTACACATTCTTCCTGCAGCTTCCGGTATATACTATCGGTGTCAAGTAAACAGCGCGTGCATGCGTGGTATCCCTTGTTTATCATCACGAAGGTTCTTGAGAACGGGCCAATCGTTGATGGTCACGAACAACAACGCCTTTAGGTTAAATTCCTCCTGTTTGTGCTCATCCCACGATGTACACCGTTTCCATTCCACAGCTATAAAAGTTCTTCAACTAATGGCCTTAGGTACACATCAATGTCGTTGCGGGTTGCTCGGGGCCTTGGATGAGAACGGCATCATAATGAACTTCCGCTTCATGCACATCCAAGGAGGAAGGTTATAGATACATAGAGTCACGGGCCAGGTGCTGTGATTGCTCCTCTGCTCCCTGAAAGGATTAATGCCATCCGCGCTTAAAGCAAACCATACGTTCCTTGGGTCACGTGCAAACTCAGCCCAGTACTTTCTCTCGAATTTTCTCCACTCGACCCGTCGTGGGTGCTCTCAACTTCCGTCTTTCTTACGGTCCTCACTGTGCCATCGCATCAACTTGGCATGCTCTCCGTTTCTGAATAGGCGTTTCAGCGTGGTATTATAGGAGCATACCACATCACCTTCGCAGAACCCTCTTCCAGGGGCTCGCCAACATCACCGAGGTCATCTCGCCTTGATCTTATACCGTAATGCACCGCATACCGGGCATGCGTTCAGATCCTTGTACGCACCGCGGTAGAGGATGCAGTCATTAGGGCATGCATGTATCTTCTGCACCTCCAATCCTAGAGGGCATATGACCTTCTTTGTTGCGTATGTACTGTCGTGAAATTCGTTATCCTTTGGAAGCTTCTTCTTCAATATTTTCAGTAGCTTCTCAAATCCTTTGTCAGGCACAGCATTCTCTGCCTTCCACTGCAGCAATTCCAGTATGGTACCGAGCTTTGTGTTGCCATCTTCGCAATTGGGGTACAACCCTTTTTTGTGGTCCTCTAACATGCGATCGAACTTCAGCTTCTCCTTTTGACTTTCGCATTGCGTCCTTGCATCGACAATGACCCGGCGGAGATCATCATCATCAGGCACATCGTTTGGTTCCTCTTGATCTTCAGCATCTTCGCCCGTTGCAGCATCATCGTGCACATCGTCTGGTTCCTCTTCATGTTCAGTAGCATCACCGTATTCAGGGGGCACATAGTTGTCATCGTACTCTTCTTCTTCGCCATCTTCCATCATAACCCCTATTTCTCCGTGCCTCGTCCAAACATTATAGTGTGGCATGAAACCCTTGTAAAGCAGGTGGGTGTGGAGGATTTTCGGTCGAGTAAGACTTCAGATTCCCACATATAGGGCATGGACAACACATAAAAACATTATGCTTGTTTGCCTTAGCCACTTGAGAAAATCATGCACGCCTTAATGTACTCGGAGGTGTGTCTTGAACCGTACATCCATTGCGGTTCATCTGCGTGCATTATATATAATTAAGTGTGTCAAAAATCATTACAAAACATCATGAATAGATAATTAAGTGACCAAATTAATAGAAGTTCATCATCACATTAAAACCAAAGTACATACATAGTTCTCATCTAACAACATAAAGCTCTGCAGAGCATCTAAATTAATTAAACCATACACTGAAACTATGTAAAACATTTCAATGCGAAAACAAATGCGAACATAATCGCAACCAATGTAACAACTGATCCAACGGCATAATGATACCAAGCCTCGGTATGAATGGCATATTTTCTAATCTTTCTAATCTTCAAGCGCATTGCATCCATCTTGATCTTGTGATCATCGACGACATCCGCAACATGCAACTCCAATATCATCTTCTCCTCCTCAATTTTTCTAATTTTTTCCTTCAACAAATTGTTTTCTTCTTCAACTAAATTTAACCTCTCGACAATAGGGTCGGTTGGAATTTCCGGTTCAACAACCTCCTAAATAAATAAAATCTATGTCACGTTGGTCGGCATAATTCTCATAAACAATAAATGAACCACTAGTTATGAAAAGATAATATATATATACCACATCCGAATCATAAACAGGACGAGGGCCGACGAGGGCGGATACCAAAACCATCGCACTATATAATATGCAATAATAAAAGTAAGAAAATTATACAAGTATCTATATAAACATACAAGTAAGAATTTTTTCCTTTCGAGAAAGAAGATAAGAACAAGAGGCTCACCATGGTGGTGCCGGCGACGAGATCGGCGCAGAGCGATCGGCAGTGAAGACGGGGACGGGGCGTGACGGACCGCTAAACCTAGACAAATATTAAGGAAAATGGAGCTTGGAGGTCGAGCTTGGAGAGGAGAAAGCTTAAGTAGTGTGGCTCGGGCATTCCATCGAACACCTCGTGTGCATAGGAGGTGAGCTAGAGCACCACAAAGCTCTCCCTCGCCTGCCACGAAAAAAAACAGAGCACTGGGAGTGCTCTGCTCGCGGGCGAGGGGTATATATAGGCAACTAATTGGTCGGTTGGTGACTTGAACCGGGACTAAAGGGCCGCCTTTGGTCCCAGTTCAAGCCACCAACCGGGACCAATGGTGGTGGGCCAGAGCGAGGCCCATTGGTCCCGTTCGTCCCACCAACCGGACCAAAAGGTCCGGACGAACCGGGACCAATGGCCCACGTGGCCCGGCCGGCCCCCGGGGCTCACGAACCGGGTCCAATGCCCCCATTGGTCCCGGTTCTGGTTTGAACCGGGACTAATGGGCTGGACCGGCCTGGACCATTGGCCCCTTTTCTACTAGTGTTTCTCGCTCGACGCCACACTATGCTCCGCTTCAACAAATGAGAGTTTCGGTGGAACCGGTGAACCACGCGTGCTGGTTAGATGCGTGGGGCAGAGGGCTCATAGTACCTGATAGCGTAGCTATGCAGTGGAAGGGAAGGAGCCTAAATCGACCCCCTTCTTTCTTTTTTATTCAAAGACACAAAAGCAAGCACAAAAGAGATTGGACTCTCGGATGAGACTAAGCAGCTACCGTTCTGACGCGCCCCTGACCCTATCTTGATTCAAACCGAAAACCCTCTCTAAGGTGGAGCCTAGTTGAAGCTGTCATTCAAAGAATAAATGGGAATCCAAATCCACTTTTATGGATATAGATTAAGTCTCGCTTAGTAAAGAGAGTTGTATATTTGTAGAAGAGGATCAGAGTATGCGCGCTACAAAAGGCAGCTAGCCAATGAAAGTAAGTGGAAAGAATATAGTACTTTTGTACTGACCCTGGAGGGGTCCCCGGTTGTTTTGGCGCGCCCTACCCCAACGTTAGACTATTGCCTTTTTAGCCTACGCTTGCTGCTTGCAGCATGGATTCAATAGATCTATCGAATCCATGCTTCCCCCGCCCCGAAGCGAGACTTTATCCAGATCTCAAAGAATAACGAGCTAGGCGGCCGGCGGGCAAAGAAAGGGGGTGGGGCGTTTACTTGAAAATGGAAACCGCTGTTCGATGGTGGGGCCTTGCACGAAAGCAAACCTACGATTAAGTAGCATTGCTTTACCGATGGGCCCAAAGGAGGGGGGCATTGTCCCTCATTTCTTACCAACCTCAGGTGTGTACATCTAACTTATTATCTTCTTTTTTCATGCAAGCCTGACCTCAGCTGTCCATTTCTTATTCATTCAGGGTGCCCCTAGTGGACTTGGCGGTGCTCCTTTCTCAAACCAGAACAACTCTGAACGTTACGGAAAATAAGGGAAGACCACCTGAGCGAACTGATGGAATGGACTTTACTTATCCGAACCGAACGTTAGCGGCTTAAGCTAAGCCTATCAAGAGTTGCGTTGCTGCTTGATTGGCGGGGAGGAAGATCTCAAAGTATGGGGCAAAGGACCAAGCGCTTTGACTTTGCTTTGTCCCCCGGGAGCCACCACAGGTTGGGTTTGAGAGCCGTGTGATGGGTGACTATCTAGCACGGTTCAGAGAGCACGTGTATGTAGTCTGCGCTGGTGAATGGAAGCCCCCACCACAAAAAAGAAGCGGCTCTTCCCACGGCTCTGTCACCATTGACTCTATTTATTATTATGGTAAATCATTGTATCAAGATGTCAATATTAGATCTTATTTTAGTTCAATACGTCCACCTACGAAACTCGCCCTTGGCTTTCGTCTCGGTAGGTGTATTATTCTACATTTTCCCAAAAGGACATTCATTCATTTCTTTCTTCCCGGGCGATCACCATGACTAAGACGAAAACAACACAAGAAATCAAGACCCGTACTACAGGAAAAGGGCTAGTGGCCGACATTTGGGAAAGTCGGGCCGATCGGGTGTCTTCATTCAAGCGAGGGTACAGAGGTAGAACGAAACAAAGTGAGAGGCCGGGGGGCAGGGAAAAGAGTCGAGTCGATCGACCGGGAGAAGCAAAACGAAATCCGGATTTGGCCGAAAAAGATGGAACATTATGGATACCATGACCGATCACCATCGAGAAAGAAGAATTTTGATAAATCACTTCGGGTGAGCGGGGCCTTCAAGCGGGCTCAATACGCCGGGGTTGTAAATGACATACCTTTCCTTATGGGAAATGTCTCCTCCTTACTAAAAAGGAATAGAATCAAGTTATTTTTACCAAAGAAGTCCCACTCTGACGGCCCGACGAGTCATCTACTAAAAAGGACCCTCCCCGTTGTGAGCCCCTCCTTGAATTATTCGGTCATGCAATACTTTTTTAATACTAAGAATAAAATGTATTTTGACACCATCCTAGTTCTCAATCATTTCGTGGCACCGGGTGTGGCTGAACCATCTACGATGGAGGGAGCGAAGGGAAGAAGCTTGGATAAGAGAATACGCTCTCGCATCGCTTTTTTTAGAAAGCTCTACCAGCGAGAAAAAGTGTTTTGCCCAAGCCAAAAAGAGGTTGATCCACTTCATTCGCCAAGCGAATGATCTTCGCTTCGCGGGAACAACAAAAACCACCATATCGCTCTTTCCTTTCTTCGGTGCTACCTTCTTTTTTCCAAGGGATGGGGTTGGGGTGTATAATAACCCTTTTTTTGAGTATGCCCGGAAACAACTCCTAGCTCAATTTAGGATCAAATGTAGGAACCTCATGGGTAAGGATAAGGTAATGGAATTGCAAAGCGGAATCAATTGTATGGGCACAAGAGGAAAATAACTAGTTCTCTGAATTTTGCTCATGCGAACGAGAGGAGAATTGCGGAGGAGAATAGAGCTCAGCAGAATAAGGTGAGGGAAAAAATTATGATGGACTCTCAAATTGTGGTGACTACACTCAGGTAGGCCATGTCGCCTCAATACTGCTGCCCGTTGGATGCATCAAATTGGTATCGCAGATCTCGCCTCGCACTCGTTTAGAGGTCGTGTCCTTTCTCTTCTCTTGCTCTTGCGGCGGACACAGTGATTCTTTGTTCTCTGGTTGATGGCTTTCAAAAGTCAATTCCAGAAAGAGCCATTTGATCCCCATCAAAGTCTGCATTGAAACCCTTACACACTAATATACTTGATACTCGATCTATTTCACCATACTTCTACTTCCTAACATTAAGAAAGTTTAAAACAAGCTCCTTCAAGAAGAAAGGAAGCACATGCTTGAGACCATTACGATTCCTGTTAGTGATGGTGCACTTGCAGCTAATGTTAGCTGTATTCAGTCTCTGAGTGGTCTACCTGTTGCTGCATCATAACCGGTTGACTCCTCTATTGGTTGCTGCTGGTTTATACCTGCATTCCAATCCGGTTTGATTTAGAGAGAAATCTCAATCCAGCCTCAATATTTTGGATTGATCAGACTGCCTATTGTAGAAGAGATTGCTTGCTAAAAATAGTACCGCATTTGTGCTTAAGAAAAGGCTTCCTTGTCCGGGGTCTATATCCACTTTTAATACACCACGCGCCCCACTACCAAAGACTTCTCTTTCAATTCTAAACAAAGAGAAAGCTCAGGCAGCTGCTCAACGAGGAGGTTCATGCTCGTTAACTTACACTTACTTTTAGCACTTCTCTACCAGTTCTCTCTCATAGATAAGAATATCCTGCTCTTAGCACCGGGTTTCACTTCGTGTAGTAGCTTCTTCTTTTGTCTAATCAAAGACTTCATCCATGATAACCAAGTTTTGATCAATGATATATTCAAAAAGTAAGAGCTACTCTATTAATATACATACCTTGTCTCCAGCCACCATGTTTTCTTCGAAGGGTGAAGGCGGATTCTCTGAACTTAAAATAAGGGCGAAGGATACATACAATATGCCGGGTCTAAAGTAAAGTAGTACATACACAGGAAATCAGAGAAAAACTTAGAGAGTCTCCATAGTCTAGACTTCTTGGTTTCTTAATCGGTGTCTATCTTACTAAGATACTGGTGCAGCTTAAGGTGCTGGTGATCCACCCTGCTCTAAGAAGTATGACTGTGATTTGCCAATACCCAAATGGGTAGTGTACTGCTCGCTCCCCTTCTTCTTAATTCAGACTTGTTTGCGCACACAACCTTCCTATAACTTTCTGACCTGGATCCAACCAAAGAAGGAAGATGTATGGCCTCCCTCGAACAAATAAGTAAGTATGGGAGTTTACCGGTAGGCAATGAACACAACCGAAGTAAAGTGCTCAGCTCAAAGAAAGAAGGTGATGGGGGCTTCGAAGAGTGAATAAGTTCGTTCGCAGTGATGTGTAATCTCTTCAAATCGAGAGAAGAGGTGTCTAAAAGAAATGCTTTTAGGAAGGCTTACTTGCTTAGTATGTATTTTTTATACAATCAATGACCAAGGTCGTACGGATAGCAGTTCTAGACCATAGGCATAGCAGCACATAGGTATTCTCTCTTCTTTCTCAATTCAGGGAGGACACTATCTTAATTCTTGTGAAAAGGCAGAAGCAAGTGAAAGGGCAGCAGTATTATATGAGTTCTAAAAAGAAGGGCGAAAAAAAAGTCATGTATGATAGTGGTAAAAGGCCTTCAATAGAAGGGAATAGCAACCTGACTAGAAATTCATAGCTGACTAGCGTACGAACGAGTTGGTCAGGCTATGAATGAAGGCTACTACTCTTCAGGAAGAAGGTACTAATAGCTCGCTCAGAGGTTCAGTCAAGCTCCTCACTCTTGGTGTGGCGGGGCATATTATATATAGTAGTGGTGTTTTGAAAGCTTCTTATTTTTTCTAATACTATAGTAGGAGTAGGTCAGGTACAGCTTCTTATACTAGGGATGCTTTTTTGAATCATTGAAAAAGCTTTCAATAGTCTTAGTAAGTTTCAGAAAGGAGAATACCAAGGTTGAATGGAAGATAAAAGTCAAGCAGGTCACACCGCCGATGAGTTGTGTAGGAAGGATTGCTTGTAAAGCTCTTGCGGAATTTGGACTTATTATTTTGACTTATGGCTCTGAGAAAAACCCTTTTCTAGATTAGACTTTTAGAACTACGAATTACGAGAGAGATCTTCGAAAGTATAAGCGAGATGCTCTTACACCAGAAAGATAGTATAAGCTAGTTCTCACTAGCCGGGCCCTTACTCTTACTACTCACTAGCCGAGCCCTTACTCCCATCTACTACTTCTTATTAAAGCTGCAAGTGCAGAGGGGAATTTTGCAAGCTAGGAGGAATAGAAAATCCTAACTAAGAAACAATCAATTAGTCCACTAAGTCTGTTAAGTAAGAGTTATACGAAATACTCTGATTCAATGTACGAGTGACTCAATCCCAAAGGTCAATCCAGCCAGCCGATTTTCAACAACAAAGGAGTTCACCGTGGAAAGATAAAGTCTAATGACAGACACTGGTAATTCTCTCACTGGGCCAGCCACTAGATTCAGTCAATGAAAAAGCAAGCAAGGAGATGTCCTCACTGGACATTTATCCTATTTGTGAAATCCTTTCTATGTTTCTGAGACCCGGAAACATGTCAAGTAAGTAGGGATTTCTTTCTCCCCATCCATGGTTTCTTTTACTTTTTTATAGGCGCCCGGCGCATGCATATAACCATTCCTTCTTCTCCTTGGAACGTCAGGTCGGTCGGAAAGAAAGCGCGGTGTAGCTGGCATCAACATCTCTTGTTAGGTTCGCACACACAAGGGTGGTGGGTAGGTCTCTTTACATGTCCCGCGAGGCAAGGAATTCTTCGACCAATGATATCATGGTATCAGAGTCGCCGATCGAGATTTCTCATGGCTACCCATTATTTTCGCTTGAAAGATCTTCACATGTAGGCGGAGCCGTCCCTTTTGAAAAGTGGATCTTTAGTCCATTCATTCTAAGTACTTTATTATTTATTCTGTAGAATAAGAAGGTTTCGCAGGCATGTGCTTCATGGCGACAAGTCGTAAAGCATGGATAGGTGGAAATGCGCTATAAAGATTCGGCATCGCTCGATCAAACAAAGGGAAAAATCATCAAGAATCTGATCTTGCTCTGAATCATCTACCAAGGGTTCGCTGTCAATGCAATTTGAGTTGGCCAACTCCGGTGCCTCTAAGTCAGAAGTATCTCTATTGGCAAGCTCTCATTGACATAATCCGATGTAGGTGTAGGGAGCTGACTCTCATGTGGATCAAGAAATATCTCCGTAGTGCGCAGGACAGGCCGTGAGCATCTTATCTGCTTGGATCAGGTAACAGCTTCATTTTTTTTTCAGAAGCTCAAACACAGTGTTTTCCAATATAGAAGCGGAGTAGTTCTTGTGCAATCTAGGCATAGGGCTACTAGAATCCATCACCAAAAGAGGAGTTTTCCAAGCTCTATCGACACAACAGGACTCTAGATATTGGCAACAAAAGGGCACTTACCCCTAAACTAGAGTACTCTTTTTCTTCCTATGATAAAGCGGGGGCTGAAAGGGACTCTTTAAAGTACTTCAACGTTATCACTGGACTTTCGTGTCAATCCAACTGGAGGAGGGAAATCGGGAGAATAAAGAAGTCTTGCACGAGGGCGGCCTCTTTCCATGCCTTCAAATCCATTTGCCACACTTTCAGATCTCGGATATACAATGATGAATCCTAACGATCTACGATCACAGAACGCAGTAATATGAATGTCTCTCACGAGCCCCAAAGAGTCAATCAAGTATGCATGCTTTGTTGGCACAGGAAAGGTAGAACGACCTTCCGCCATGTCAACCGCTCACTAGGCATCTTGCTGCGGTGAAGTTGCTTCATCACCCGGCTCAACATCAGCCTCATGCCCCCATTTTATGCTTTGGTTATAGTATCCTTTAGTTCCACTTCTTCACCGATCTCTCCCGCAATCTTCTTTCCCCACTCCTCATCCAAGTGAGGAGCTACCCGAGATCATCGAAACCCACCTCACAAACCCTAACTGGCAAAACCGATCTACGAACACCAAGGGCGGGTAGAGGCGTCAGATGACAATTGAAGTAGGGGTCTTCCTCTTTCAAAGGGAAGAAAGAGTCTCATAGGGAAGGAGATCCTGCACAGACCAATCCCAATCAGGAAGAGAGTCTTGATGTCAATGGAAGCATTTTTTCTATGTCACATATCTGCCTATCTCGTGTTGTGAGCTATAAAGTACCCACCAGGGGGGTGGACCAAGAAAGAGGCAGGCGATTGGGTCCTTCCCATCCTCTATGATGTCAGTCTCTTTTTCATTCTTTCATCCTTGCTGAGTAGCGAAGTGAGCATGCTCAAGATCCAATTCATCAATCATTTGAGTTGGTACGAACATAGGAATCCAGACTCCGCTTGATTCGATCTTCAGTTTCGACCTTCAGTTTCGACCTTCATCAGTCAGGAAAAAGAATAAGGACCCACTTATTCCACTTGAAGAGACCGAACCAGGCAACAAACAAAAAGACAAACTGAAGGAAGTTCTCTTTCCATTCCAACTAAACTAAGTGAAACAAGGGGGAGAGCAAAACAGAAACATAGGAACAAAGAAACTATGTCCAAACCAACGAGTCCTTTGGTCGACTCTAAAGAATGTATCAGGAGTTGGGAGTTAGCCGTCTCATAGGAGTGATAGCTGGGTTTTTCACGGAGTTTCTTCGTACGATTCAAAAAAAGAGTGCTCTAGGTCGGAGAAAACAAGAAGAAGATTGTTCACCAGTCTGTCTCCCAACCTCTTTAAAGTAGCTATCTACCGTGATCTGGTCTTGGGACATCATTGACACCCCTGTTTGCTGATCTTCTAGGCACTCTAAAGCGCTTCCACGAGAGACAGATGGACTTTGAGTTATAGATGGAGAAGAGCCTTTAGAGGATCAAGAGTGATTCCTCAATAAAACCAGTGGAATTTTGAGGGAGGGCTGAACGCGATGTACTGAAGGGTTCTCTTTCGCTGATCGGCGCCAGTCTTTCCTGCTGTGAATTTCCCAGGCCGGGAGGGGCCCTTTCCTTCTACCTTACTGAACCCATTCACCAATGATTGGATCACTCAAAGCTAAAGACCAATTAGTCTCGGTTCGAGTGGCTAACGGCATTAGTCTCGGTCAAAATGAGCCCTTTACTCCCGGCTTGTGACACGAACCGGGACTAAAGGGTGCGATGCCCTTTAGTCCCGGTTCGTATCTCAAACCGGGACTAAAGACTAGACCTTTAGTCCCGGTTTGAGACACGAACCCGGACTAAAGGGTGCGTGATACGTCTCCAACGTATCTACTTTTCCAAACACTTTTGCCCTTGTTTTGGACTCTAACTTGCATGATTTGAATGAAACTAACCCGGACTGACGCTGTTTTCAGCAGAACTGCCATGATGTTGTTTTATGTGTAGAAAAGAAAAGTTCTCGGAATGACCTGCAAATCCACGGAGGCACTTTTTGGAATTAATAAGAATTTTGGGCGAAAGAAATACACCAGGGGGCCCAGGGCCTGTCCACGAGACAGGCCCCCAGAGGCGCGCCCCCAGAGGGCGCCCCTATCTTGTGGGCCCCCTGGACCTCCACCGACCTCAACTCCAACTCTTATCTTCCCTCTCGGGGAGGAAAAAATCAGGTAGAAAGTTTCATCGCGTTTTATGACACGGAGCCGCCGCCAAGCCCTAATCTCTCTCGGGAGGGCTGATCTGGAGTCCGTTCGGGGCTCTGGAGAGGGGGATTCGTCACCGTCGTCATCATCAACCATCCTCCATCACCAATTTCATGATGCTCACCGCCGTGCGTGAGTAATTCCATCATAGTCTTGCTGGACGGTGATGGGTTGGATGAGATTTACCATGTAATCAAGTTAGTTTTGTTAGGGTTTGATCCCTAGTATCCACTATGTTCTGAGATTGATGTTGCTATGGCTTTTCTATGCTTAATGCTTGTCACTAGGGCCCGAGTGCCATGATTTCAGATCTGAACCTATTATGTTTTCATCAGTATATGTGTTTTCTTGATCCTATCTTGCAAGTCTATAGTCACCTATTATGTGTTATGATCCGACAACCCCGAAGTGACAATAATCGGGATACTTCTCGGTGATGACCGTAGTTTGAGGAGTTCATGTATTCACTATGTGTTAATGCTTTGGTCCGGTTCTCTATTAAAAGGAGGCCTTAATATCCCTTAGTTTCCATTAGGACCCCGCTGCCACGGGACGGTAGGACAAAAGATGTCATGCAAGTTCTTTTCCATAAGCACGTATGACTATTTACGTAATACATGCCTACATTACATTGATGAATTGGAACTAGTTTTGTGTCACCCTATCTTATAGCTATTACATGAGGAATCGCATCCGGCATAATTATCCATCACTGATCCATTGCCTACGAGCTTTTCATATATTGTTCTCCGCTTATTTACTTTCCCGTTGCTACTATTACAATCATTACAAAACACCAAAAATATTGCTAATACTATCTTTACCTTTTACCACCGTTACCATTACTATCATACTACTTTGCTACTAAATACCTTGCTGCAGATACTAAGTTATCCAGGTGTGGTTGAATTGACAACTCAACTGCTAATACTCAAGAATATTCTTTGGCTCCCCTTGTGTCGAATCGATAAATTTGGGTTGAATACTTTACCCTCGAAAGTTGTTGCGATCCCCTACACTTGTGGGTTATCAGTGCGATGCACTTTAGGGTTCGTGTCTCAAACTCTACACCCCCCCCCCACCCGTGTGTATCGCCATTTCTGTTTTGAATAAAACAAAAGAAAATGATAAAAACATCAAACATAAAAATCCTTCAAAATATAGTTATATTACTACATCTACTAGTTAGGGAAATTAAAAACATAAATTTGAACATGTTTTGCAAAAAAGTGTTATGAAAAAGTAAAACGGCTATAACTTTTGCATACGATGTCGGATAAAAACATATAATATATCAAAATGTTCCGCACGAAATCCCGCATTATCACTACAGGTTCTAGAAAAAGAACTGACATTGATACTTGGGTATGAATTCAATTCTTTCTGAAAATGCACATTGAGCCACTCATCAAAAAAGAATAAAATACATAATTCATTATTCCATTGCCAAATAGTACACTCATTGAAATATTTCTAGATTTATCACACTAATACATATATGAGTAAACAATATAATTCAGGAATGCCCACATATACTTCCTATAATTATTAATGCATGGCGATCGATATCACACTCGCTCACTTTATTCAATCGATTCTAGCCTTTAATAATAAATGCACAAAAGGTAAAGCTTGCCATGTAAGGCATGCTAGCTAGCCAATGTATGGAGCAGGAGCAACAACCACATATGTATTAGGCGTCGGGCCGACGCAGTTATAAATGATAACGCGTACTTGGTCTTGTGGTGGTGGGGATGGAGCCTCTCCTGGAGGGAGTACTCGGGCAATTCTAACATCAGGCCTCTCCTGATGGATGATTTGAACTGCTGCATTAAGTTTTGTACCAATCAAACCCGGCCACGATTCAGGCACCGGACCAGGCAAGACTACCCTTATCACGCAATAACACGAGCCTTCCTCCCTTTCGAAACTGTTAATTAACGACAAGCATCAATAATGGAGAAATACATAGATAATCAAGAGAAACATGCATGGTGTTTCGTTTTCATAATAGTAAGAATAATAATAATATGTCACAATAATCTCTGGTATTAACTGATAAAGAGATGGGAAATATGCTCTAAGCCTAGGAAGATGTCATAATCGAAAGCATTATCTGCTAACCAAACAGTAATCAGTCTACTAAAATATTTAATGGAAAATGTATGTGATAATAAAAAAACCTTTAGGGAAAAAGAGGCTGCTATACCTAACAGAACCTTAGCTTTTCTGGTGGCGATGATCTTGTGTTCAAGGTATGTGTGTGTATAAATACAAATGTATGAGTGCACTCCCATTGGCATAGCTTACGCCATGTCGATTATAACAATGCATGCGTTTTGTTCATAGTTAATGTATAAGAAGCATCAACATATGCACTCATTGTCCAAATTAAGGATGTCGATGATAACAATGCATTAATTTGTCTTCTATAATTAATAAACATCAGCATATCCACTGCTTGTCGAGATTAACGATGTTGATTACAAGGACCCATGCATTTTACTTGATTGATTAAGAAACATCAGCATATCCCCCTTTCATAGAGAGTAACGATACCGATGACACAATAATGCATGCATAAGCATGTAAGTTGAAATAGCATGTATGCATTTGATCTTAGACGTACGTATGCAGAGCATCACCACGTAGAAACATATTTGTTTAAATAAGTGCATCTTATTGCAACATACTTTTGCTCAATTTATTTTTTAATTTCAACACAGATTATTGTCCCATTGATACAGAAAGTCATCACTACAAGTTGCTTTGGATCTGCGATTTATATAGAGGTATCACTGTCGATTGATAGGAAATAATGCATCGTTGTGCATTTTTCGAAAGAATTGAAGTCATACTCAAGTATCAACGTGAGTTCTTTTTAAAGAATTGGTTAGTGATCAGGCTTGTGGAAACTCCGTAGAATCCATTGACGTCCCGACCGCAGCCGCATGTCCCAACCCCTAGTGTGCTATCTTGCCTGTTTCTACATCTCTCTCACTTATGTCCTCGATGGATATCTCTCAGAGCTTAGTAAGCCCGATGCCCCTCAACATAAAAAAAATCATCGCTTTGTAACATGCATTAACAATTTATTAATTAAATCCATTATCAAAATTTGGCATAAAATAGTATGGGACCAATAAACCAGGACGAGTAGGTAGTAGCTACCTAGGGTTCTCAGTAGATTTAAGACTTAAGAGGGCAAGGTTGGTCGGCTAGAACATGGAGTGCAATTATTAATTTCTTAATAGGTGCACGAGATGGACTATTATATATGAGCCTCGCCCTTCCCGGACCATGCCATGTTGCATGGAAATAGTAGACACGTCATTTTTAGCTCACCCAGCTGCCAGCTCTGCTTGATTTTGTCGATCACGAATGTTTCTTCATTCCATTTTTTCTTTCAAAAACACAGACACAGATGCAAACATACACATGCATGTAAAAGGAAATGCTCATCCACCACTCAGCGTGTTGCACGAGCAAGACATCGAGACTGAGTTGGACTAATTATGATCGATCAATCCAGACGGCAGTGGTGATGCGGTGGTTAATTAACCAATTAAGGGAGGGAGGGCGGTAGGGAGGGAGGGAGCTACCCGAATACAAATAATTCATGCAAGCCCCATCCATGATGGATGTGTACGTGGAAACTCAATTGTTGATCTCTCTCTCTCTCTCTCTCTCTCCATGTTGTTCCTTCACCGGACGAAGCCTCGCCACCGTACTGGTGATGATGTACATGATATGGTCAAGGATTGAAGGTAATCTTTGGAAAGGGTCCTGGCGGCCAATCTGTTCCGAATGACGCCGACGAACGCGCACCCATGTGGAAGAAGAAATCTATATTTTGGGACCTGCCTAATTGGAATGACCTAGATGTCCGCTCTGCAATCAACGTGATGCACGTGACGAAGAATGTTTGTGTGACCCTACTTGACTTCTTGGGCGTGTATGGGAAGACAGAAGATACACCGGAGGCACGGGAGGACCAGCAACGTATGCACGGAAAAGACGGCATACATCAGGGTCATGCCAGCTACGCTCTTACCAAAGAAGAGAAGGCAACCTTTTTTGAATGCCTGCTCAGTATGAAGGTTCCATCTGGCTTCTCGTTAAATATAAAGGGAATAATAAAGTTCCAGAACGTAAAGTCTCATGACTGCCACGTGATTATGACGCAACTGCTTCCGGTTGCATTGAGGGGGTTTCTACCGGAAAACGTTCGATTAGCCATTGTGAAGCTATGTGCATTCCTCAATGCAATTTCTCAGAAGGTAATCGATGCATAAATCATACCAAGGTTAGAGAATGATTTGGTGCAATGTCTTATCAGTTTCGAGTTTGTGTTACCACCATCCTTTTTCAACATCATGACGCATGTCCTAGTTCACCTATGCAAAGAGATTAACGTTCCAGGTCCGGTATTTCTATACAATATGTTCCCCTTTGAGAGGTTCATGGGAGTCTTAATGCAATATGTTCATAACCGTGCTAGGCCAGAAGGAAGCATCTCCAAGGGCATGAAAATGAGGAGGTCATTGAATTTTGTATTGACTTTATTCCTGACCTTAAGCCGATTGGTGTTCCTGAATCGCGGCATAAGGGCAGACTGGGTGGAAATGGCACGCTAGGATCGAAACAAATAATATGTATGGACGGGCATTCTCTCACTCAAGCACACTGCACAGTTCTACGAAATTCCGACTTGGTGGCTCCGTATATGGAGGAACACAAGAATATTCTACGCTCCAAATACCCAGAGTAGTCTGACGACTGAATTACACGTGAACAAACGGGAACTTTCACCGGTTGGTTGCAGACATGTGCCATGCATGACGCCATTGTTGAAGATGACATGTACTTGTTGTCCCAGTTACCATCTTCGAATATAATGACTTTCCAAGGGTACGAGATAAATGGGAATACCACTAGTAGAAAACAGGGCTTTGGTCACAGCTCAATATACACATTAGTCATGGTTGCATTACAAACCGGACTAATGTGAGCATTAGTCCCGGTTCGAGTGGCTAAAGGCATTAGTCCCGGTTCGAGCGGATAAAGGCATTAGTCCCGGTTCAAATGAGCCCTTTAGTCCCGGTTTGAGACACGAACCGGGACTAAAGGGTGTGATGCCCTTTAGTCCCGGTTCGTATCTCAAACTGGGACTAAAGATTAGTCCTTTAGTCCCTGTCTGAGACACGAACCGGGACTAAAGGGTGCGATGCCCTTTAGTCCCGCTTCGTGGTACAAACCGGAACTAAAGGGGTTCGTGTCTCAAACTCTAACCCTCCCCCCCCCCCACCCCTCTCCCCCGACCCATGTATCGCCATTTCAATTTTGAAAAAAAAGAAAAGAAAATGATAAAAACTTCAAAAAATAAAATCCTTCAAGATGTAGTTATATTACTATATTTACTAGTTAGGAAAAAATTTAAAAAATTGGACATGTTTTGCAAAAACGTGTTATGAAAAAGTAAAATGGCTATAACTTTTGATTACGTTGTCGGAAAAAACGTATAATATATCAAAATGTTCAGCACGAAATCCCGCATCCGATTTTGACCGCCGTAGGCCATTTTGCAATTTTTTAAAATCCTCAAATTCTAAAAGGAAAAATAGATGTGCTCAAATTTCAGTTTTTTTGAATTTTTGTTAAATCTGTTCAAACTATGGTCAAACTACTTATTCAAGAAGTATTAGTGGTACTAAATAATTATTCAAGAATATTAGTATTACTAAATAATTATCTCAGTTTTTTTGAATTTTGGTCAAATTTGGTCAAACTATGGTCAAACTACTTATTCAAGAAATATTAGTGTTACTAAATAATTTTTGTTTTTTAGAATAGTAGTTTCAAACTCAAACACTGAAACATGTGACTTCATGCTCAAGCTAAATTCCTGAGGGTTAATAGGATTAACATCTTACTATTGTCAGGAAAACAACATGTGCAGACTTGGAAATGAGGGGGAATAGAACCCGGAAGTTAAGCTTGCTCAGGCTATCGTAGTGAGAGGATGGGTGACCGGCCGGGAAGTTAGATGATTTGGAATAATGAGGGGTGATTAGAGAATAGAGATTATAGATTAAATTGAGCAATGATGAGTGGTCATTAGAGATTAAATTAGAAAATAATTCATAAATTTGAAAATTGGGAAAAAAATTCAAAAAAATTCCTTTAGTCCCGGTTGGTGTTACCAACCGGGACCAAAGGTGGAGCTCCAGATAGCGGCCACGTGGATGGCCTTTAGTCCCGGTTCGTAACAAAACCGGGACTAAAGAGGGTGTGATGACCCACAAGTATAGGGGATCTATCATAGTCCTTTCGATAAGTAAGAGTGTCGAACACAACGAGGAGCAGAAGGAAATGACAAGCGATTTTCAGTAAGGTATTCTCTGCAAGCACTGAAATTGTCGGTAACAGATAGTTTTGTGATGAGGTAATTTGTAATAGGTAACAAGTTACAAAAGTAAACAACGTGCAGCAAGGTGGCCCAATCCTTTTTGTAGCAAAGGACAAGCCTAGACAAATTCTTATATAAAGGAAAACGCTGCCAAGGACACATGGGAATTATCAATAAGCTAGTTTTCATCATGTTCATATGATCCGCGTTCGTTACTTTGATAATTTGATATGTGGGTGGACCGGTGCTTGGGTGTTGCCCTTACTTGGACAAGCATCCCACTTATGATTAACCCCTCTCGCAAGCATCTGCAACTACGAAAGAATAATTAAGGTAAACCTAACCATAGCATGAAACATATGGATCCAAATCAGCCCCTTGGAAGCAACGCATAAACTAGGGTTTAAGCTTATGTCACTCTAGCAACCCATCATCTACTTATTACTTCCCAATGCCTTCCCCTAGGCCCAAATAATGGTGAAGTGTCATGTAGTCGACGTTCACATAACACCACTAGAGGAAAGACAACATACATCTCATCAAAATATCGAACGAATACCAAATTCACATGATTACTTATAACAATACTTCTCCCATGTCCTCAGGAACAAACGTAACTACTCACAAATCATATTCATGTTCACTATCAGAGGGATATTAATATGCATAAAGGATCTGAACATATGATCTTCCACCGAATCAACCAACTAGCATCAACTACAAGGAGTAATCAACACTACTAGAAACCCACGGGTACCAATCTGAGGCTTTGAGACAAAGATTGGATACAAGAGATGAACAGCTCCACCGGAGCCCTAGATTGGTTCTGCTCAAGCTCCGCCTCGAGACGGTGGCGCTTCGTCCCGAAAGCTTCCTTATGATTTTTTCCAGGGAGAAAGACTTCATATAGCAAAAGTTGGCACCGGAGGCCTGCCAGGGGGCCCACGAGGCAGGGGCGCGCCCAGGCTGGTAGGGCGTGCCCCCACCCTCGTGGATAGGGTGTGGCCCCCCTCTGGTGCTTTCTTTGTCCAATATTTTTAATATATTCCAAAAATGACTTTCGTGGAGTTTCAGGACTTTTGGAGTTGCGCAGAATAGATCTCTAATATTTGCTCCTTATCCAGCCTAGAATTCCAGCTGCCGGCAAGTCATTATGACATAAAATGTAACAACAGCCCATAATGCAATAAATATCGATATAAAAGCATGATGCAAAATGGACATATCAACTCCCCCAAGCTTAGACCTCGCTTGTCCTCAAGCGGAGTCCCAAATCGAAAAATATGTCCACATGTTTAAAGATAGAGGTGTCGATAAAATAAAATACGGACATGAGGGCATCATGATTATTCTCAGAATGACAACATATATATTGTCATATGATTTCTTATGCTCAAGTAACAATCTATTCACAATGTAAAGTATGAATCAGAAACTCCATTGAGAACTAACAAACTGTTATCTCAGTCATTAAAGCAATTGCAATTTATCATAACATTAGAAAGAGTCAGTATAAGAGCTTTTCAGCAAGTCCACATACTCAACTATCATTTAGTATTTCACAATTGCTAACACTCACACAATACTTATGGGTATGAAGTTTTAATCGGACACAGAGAAAGATAGGGGATTATATTTTCGCCTCCCAACCATTTAGCTCAAGGGTAATGTCAACAATAATGCTTCATGAAAACCCACATACAATTGGATATATATATCAGGATCTTTCCAACACATCGTGCTTGCCAAAAGATGAAATGTAAACAGGAAAGGTGAAGATCACCATGACTCTTGTATAAGGTATAAGACAAGAATAAAAGATAGGCCCTTTGCAGAGGGAAGCAGAGGTTGTCATGTGCTTTTATTGTTGGATGCACAAAATATTAATGCAAAAGAACGTCATTTATATTGCCACTTGTGATAGGGACCTTTATTATGCAGTCCGTCGCTTTTATTTCTTCCATATCACAAGATCATATAAAGCTTATTTTCTCCACACTAATAGCTCATACATATTTAAAGAACAATTTGTAACAATGAAAACTTACTTGAAGGATCTTACTCAATCCATAGGTAGATATATGGTGGAATCTCATGGCGAAACTGGGTTTAAGGATATTTCGAAGCACAAGTAGTATCTCTACTTGGTGCAAAGAATTTGGCTAGCATGAGAGGGATAGGAAAGCTCAACATGTTGAATGATCCATGACACTATAATTTATTTCGGATATAAGAGAACATAACCCATTACGTTGTCTTCCTTGTCCAACATCAACATTTTAGCATGTCATATTATAATGAGTGCTCACAACCATAAAATATGTCCAAGATAGTATATTTATATGTGGAAACCTCTCTTTCTTTATTACTTCCTATTAATTGCAACTCAACTCTCAACAACTTTTATTCATCATACACTTTATATGTGAAGTCATTACTCTCCATAAGATCAATATGATCTTTGTATTTCTTTTTACTCTTTCTTTTTCTTCTATTACATCAAGATCATAAGATAGCAAAGCCCTAGACTCAAAACTAATCTTTAGTATATAGCTCACGGACTTGATTACATAGATAAGGATCAACACAAAAACTCAAAGCTAGATTATACTCAAATTTATTCTACTAGATCAAGATAATACCAAAAGGATTGAACTAAGAAAAAGGTAAAGATAGGAGTGTAATGGTGATACGATACTGGGGCACCTCCCCCAAGCTTGGCGGTTGCCAAGGGGAGTGCCCATACCCATGTGATTATGTCTCCTTTTTCGAAGGTGGTGATGAGGAAGTTGTTGATGACGTAGGCTTGTGATCCATCTTCCAAGGCATAGGCTCACCATCATAGAAGGATGATTGAGTCTCTGGGATTCTCAGATCTGCAGCCAAACTCATCCTCTTGAATCTATATTCATACTCATAGTTTTGGTTTTGCAGGTCATATATTTGGGCTTGGAGATGTTCGATTTTCTCGTGAAGCTTGAAGATGGTCTTCCCAATATTCTTGGCATCCAGCTTGTGGTTGTTGGTGAACTCCGCGATCATCATGTGGCTGGCGCTGAGTCCGCGTTCCACCATCTCTTGGCACTTGAAAACTTGTTGCTCCATTGCTTCGAGCCTCGTCTCCACGCTCACGGTCCTCCTCGGTCCTTCAACATCGCGGATGTGCAACACCCCCTCACGCATCTCAATGGTTTGAGGGTGTCGCAGCACCTCCGCGAGGTAGGGGTTGATGACCTTCTCGAACAACTTGTCCTTGGGGGCGCTTGAAGACGTCATGGTGACCTAGATCTGTCAGAAAAACAGCTGAAAACAAAAATAGAGGCTTTTTCCACGATACGGTGATCAAAACCTTTGGGAGATTATATAATGAATTTTTACCGACCAAAAGAATTATCGTGCAAGAAAACGAAGTCCGGAGAGCACACGAGGTGCCCACGAGGCAGGGGCCGCGCCTAGGGGGTAGAGCGCGCCCTCCACCCTCATGGACGCCCCGTGTCCTTCTTGGACTGCTGTTGGGGAACGTTGCAGAAAATAAAAAAAATTCTGCGGTTTCACCAAGATCCATCTATGAGTTCATCAACCAACGAGTGATAGGAGTGCATCTACATACCTTTGTAGATTGCGAGCGGAAGCGTTCAAGAGAACGGGGTTGAGGGATTCATACTCGTCGTGATCCAAATCACCAATGACCAAGTGCCGAACGGACAGCACCTCCGCGTTCAACACACGTACGGAGCGGATGACGTCTCCCGCACGTTGATCTAGCAAGGAGGAGGGATAGGTTGAGGAAGAAGGCTCCAACAGCAGCACGACGACGTGGTGGTGATGGAGTGGCAGTTCTCCGGCAGGGCTTCGCCAAGCTCACGCGGAGGAGGAGAGGTGTTGGGGAGGGGAGGGGCTGTGCCTTGGATTGTGTGTGCAACCCTCCCCTCGCCCCTCTATTTATAAGTGAAGGGGGAAGGGGGGCCGGCCCCCTCTAGATGAGATCGAGAGGGGGGCGGCCAAGGAGGGCTTGCCCCCAAGCAAGGCGCCCCACTAGGGTTTCCCCAACCCCTAGGCACATGGGCCAAAGGGGATCGCCCAGCCCTCCAGGGCTTGTTCCTGCCCACCACGGCCCATGAGGCCCTCCGAGAGAGTGGCCCCTCCCGGTGGACCCCGGAACCCCTCCAAAGGCCCCCAGTACAATACCGATATGCCCCAAACTTTCCGGTGACCGTATGACAACTTCCCATATATAAATCTTCACCTCCGGACCATTCCGAACTCCTCGTGACGTCCGGGATCTTATCCGGACTCCGAACAACATTCGTAATCACATACAAGTCTTCCTAATAACCCTAGCGCCACCGAACCTTAAGTGTGTAGACCCTACGGGTTCGGAGACACGTAGACATGACCGAGACGGCTCTCCGTCAATAACCAACAATGGATCTGGATACCCATGTTGGCTCCCACATGCTCCTTGATGATCTCATCGGATGAACCACGATGTCGAGGATTCAAGCAACCCCGTATACAATTCCCTTTGTCAATTACGTTACTTGCCTGAGATTCGATCGTCGGTATCACAATACCTCGTTCAATCTCGTTACCGGCAAGTCATTTTACTCGTACCGTAATGCATGATCCTGTGACCAAATACTTGGTCACTTTGAGCTCATTATGATGATGCATTACCGAGTGGGCCCAGAGATACCTCTCCGTCATACGGGGTGACAAATCCCAGTCTCGATCCATGTCAACCCAACAGACACTTCCGGAGATACCCGTAGTATACCTTTATAGTCACCCAGTTACGTTGTGACGTTTGGTACACCCAAAGCACCCCTACGGTGTCTGGGAGTTACACGATCTCATGGTCTAAGGAAAAGATACTTGACATTGGAAAAGCTCTAGCAAACGAACTACACGATCTTGTGCTATGCTTAGGATTGGGTCTTGTCCATCACATCATTCTCCTAATGATGTGATCCACTACTGGAATCTGGCACTTTGCCATCTGCCATGGCAGATGGCAAAGGCATTGTCGGCGGATGGCAAAGGCTTTGCCATTTGCCAGCAGATGGCAAACAGTTTGTCTGAAACCCTGCCAGTAAAGGCTTCTTTGTCGTCTGCTGGCTGATGGCAAAGAGCTTGTGCCTTTGCCATCAGCTGGTAGATGGCAAAGCCTCTTAACGGGGTTAGCCCCATTAGAAGGCTAACGACATACTTTGCCGTCTGCCAGCAGATGGCAAAGGTTGCAGGCTCTTTGCCGTCTGCCAGCAGATGGCAAAGAGCCCAAATAGGCCAGCCCAAATTTTACATGTAGATGACACGTGGCCTCTTTGCTATCTGCCAGCAGATGGCAAAGTGACTATATTGCCCCATTTAATTTTGATTTTTCTTATATCAGTTTCTTTTCACAGAAAATCAAACACAAATATATTTATATGACCAATATAGCATATTCAACACATATTACCAATAGTCATGAACACATATATATCCAACACATGTTACCAATAGTAGCAAGTTTCATCCGTACATATACATAGTTTCATCAATATTACACAGTTTCATCCATAGGTAGCAAGTTTCACAACGTCAAAACAAAAACTAAATACAAGCACTCCATCAACCCGAGCTTCCGTGATCTTAAGCAAATCTGTAAAATGGGAAGAAGAAAGTTAGAAGAAGAAGACTAGAAGAAGACTAGAAGAAGAAGATTATTATGATGCGGAAATATGCATGGATTGTCCAAAACTTGCATTATCCTACTATCACTAGTACAACAAAGCTGCAGGTTGGCATAGTTCATGAACCATGTACATCATGACAAATACAATATCATCCAATGCTCGACTATGAACAAAATTGAACAATTACACCTCACAAAGGCAGAGCATAGAACCAACAAGCAAGTAGGAGGGGTATAAGAGTATGCATGCATGCGAAAACTCAAGAGTAAAATTGGAAGTAAATTGAGCCATCTAAACAGTAAAAAAATAGCACAAGCAAGAACAGAAGTTCAGCAAACAGCCGGAACCACTACGAACTGACAAGCAGTAAATCCTTCATGGCTAAAATATAATAACATAGCAAAAGGATCGAGACGGCTCACGCATCACTCGCCATGAGCTACCTGGGGAAAACAATATGAGCCACAATTAGCCAATTTTAGGATAACACTAGTAAGATGCCCGTGCGTTGCACGGAACAACAAGATGCATGTTGAGATTGACATGTGCGCGAGTAGGTCTTTATATCTTTATCTTACATCAGATGTGCAATCCTGCTCCCCAACAAAATTACATTTTTTTGGTTATGTGCAAAATTTCATGAAGAAAAAATATTTGTGATGCTTTGCACAATATTAAACAAAATCGATGCTCCAAGAAGCTTTAAAAATGATCAATTTTCGTTTGTCCCGACCACCATTTATGTTATTCCTTCACGAAATGGTATGCACATCTATAACACTCCAGCAAATTTCTAGCCAAAATAAATAAGCTTTTTGAATTTTATTATTATTATTCTAATTATACTATTCAACTATGTGTATGTGATCTTAGGAAGTCCGTGTCACATCTTTCTTCTTCTACTTCTAATTAGAAATGCACACGTCTGACTCAAAAATAAATAAGAAATGCACAGCAAAATTGATTGTACAGCTAACATACTTTTCTTGGCACACATGACATTTTCGTGTATCAATACAAATTCAAACTCAAGCTGTAGTATGAATATAATCTGTAGCCTGAACATAATGTTTGTTTGGCTCCATGGGGCTCCTGACTATTCGCCTCTTCACAGACTAATTCATAAGGTGGAAGGAACACCACAACTACTTCTGCACATACAGTTACGTAGTTGATGCAAGTGCTTCTTCAAGCTCACAGCAGATGCACATACAATCTGGGCATTCACAACAGGGCTTCTTCAAGCTCATAGCAGATGCAAGTGCAAAGAAATAACAGGCTGGAATGACTTCTCACTGGGAAAAAGTGAATGCCGAGATTGTTTTTCAATGTCACGTAGTTGATGTGTAACACCAGATAGAAGTGTGTGCTTTTATTTGATGTGAAACATCAAATTCCTTGACAATTAAGTGTCGTTTGTGGAGTTTTGCATGTCAAAGACCTGTAGCTTTTATCAGGTTGAACCTGAGTATTCCATGGAACTTATTGTGTGAATTTAAGATCTTCAATGCTATGGAAATTTACTATCTATTTCTGAATTTGATGCCAATAATATGTACACTTCTGATAAAATATCTTGCAACACACCATTCCATATAGAATAGTACAGTCATAAAATATTTGTTGTCAAAAGTTTCCTTCTTTAACATAGCATTGCATACAGAACAGTATAATGATCAACAATTTGTTGTAGTACACTGCTGAAAAATTAAAAAGCTCACGCTAAATTGGGAGGCGAAGAGGCCGAGTCTGGGTCGAACCTGCTCGAGGGCGTCATTTAGACCGCACCCAGCAGGCCCAGTCCGACATGGCCGGTCGATGGGCCCAGCCCAGGCGCCACATATGCAAAACCACCATCCCAAACTACTTAAGTGGGTGCCAGGGGTGATATGTCTGGTTTAGAATAGTTCAGGGGATTAAGAACTCGGTTTTAAACATGGGGGGGTTATGTGATCGAAACGGGATACTTCTGGGGGTTATCTGTACTTTTTTCTACAGTTACAAGATTATAAGGCGTATATTATCTCTCTGCTATTATCAATGTCGAGATCGTGTTTGAGCAAAAAAACATACAGTATCTAAATGGTTACTCCTCAAGACCATTCACCACTCATGACAACGAAAGGTGAATGGAAGATTCAGAAATCAAGTAAGGATTTTATGGCCGAGCAAACAAAATTAAGTTATGCAGCAGATGGCAGAGTATGCAGCAGACCGTTTAAAGCACAAAATAGGATGGATTGTAGCTTGCGTCATATTCTTTCTTCAGCATAACTTCAGGACCAATATATGCTGGAGTTCCAATAATTGAATGGTTCAGAATGATGAACCAATGACAGTAGAATAGAAAACAACATGAGTTCAAATCATTTAGAAAATTAGTATCCATCCCAACATCTGTTTGTTACAAGACAACAAGCATGGAAGACATGAATCTATGTGTTGTGTTGTGTGCAATATACGAAAAGTTAGAGGAAGCCCAAACATCGAGGAAAAAGTTTAGAATCCAAGATTCATGTCTCGTGCATACATCAATTAGAAAATTAGACCATGAAAATGTTTCCCCACAGCCGTACACCTACAACACTTGAAAATATTCTAATCAAGCATGTACGACCATTTCACACCAGATATATGTTTTAATGCCCTTACCAATAGTCTCTGTATTAACGTGAAGTCGTGAACCCCTTCTATCATCGCCACAAAGATTTTGTTTCTTTGATCTTGAGGAGGAAAATTAATTGAATCCCCCTTCTCCCTTTTCTACAACTGAAAATTAATTGAATCCCCCTTTGCAGATCAACAAACAATTCGTTCCTAAACATTTCACAAATCACATGTTTAGGGGACCACGATTTCAATCATGAACGGATCTGATACACAACTGTACTCCAAAAATTGACAATTGTTTTGATCTGGTAGGAGAAACACATGACTTACAGGGGGGTGAGCGTGGTTGGGATGGTCATAGTGGCTCGAGGTAGTTGACACCAGCGCGGCTGGGAACATGTAGATCGCCCCGGAAAAACTCCTCCGCATCTGCAGTGCCCATCATGACTCGTGGCGTTCGAGGCACGGAAGAAAGGGACTCATGTTGGAGGTTGAGAACCAGAGCCTGCATAAAATGGAATCAACCCATTAGCCACACACAGAAAACAAAGTACTTACTATATACTCCACTATCCTCTCCGTCTCCGATGACCTGCGTAGCCAGGTCTAGAAGGAGAGGTCGTTGGTAAAGCACGAAGCCAAATGTAATAACGCTATAGGGAGCAGTAGTAGTTAGCAAATTCAGCAGCAACAAACACACCGATGCAGCCCAAGCTCGTCCTGTTCCAGATCGAGCACTCTCAACATTGCCTCCTCTTCCTAGCACACCCCTTCTTCAACCACCAGACACAGCAGCAGCAGAGGATCTCGTCCTATGGCATCTTCAACGATTGGGCAGCAAAGAGGGCATCACCTTCGCAAAATCGGAAGAGGTGGTTGGAATTAGCAGCCTGATGGAATGATTCATGCAGCAGAGCGACGCTACAGGCGTGGGTATGGGCGTGACCAGTGTGCATACCTGGAGACCCTGCCACCTCCCAGGCTGCAGCAACAGATGCAGATGGCATCGCCTCGCAGCACCGACAAGATGCGTGGAGCAGCGACCAGTGGCAACGCCGGCCAACGACGACTTTGACAATGGTAGCTTTGGTGTCAACTTGTCAGGGAAACGGTCGGCGGCAGCAGCAAACCACGATTGACGAGGTCCATGGCGTCGGCACTAGGGTTGGAGCAGCGGAGAGCGGAATAAGCACGCGCGCATGTGAGGAAATCGAATCAGACGGTTTCCAGATCGAAACAAACAGAGGGAGGGAGGGAGAGAGAGGCGGGGAGGAGAAGAGGGACCTTCCATGGATGCGGCTGCTGCGGTGTCGGAGCTCCATGGAGAAGAAGCACACGGACCGGATGAAGGTCCCTGACCTTCCGTGGCCGCCGGTGGGTGGTTGTGGAGGTGGATCCGGCGCTGTGGTCGCTCGCTTGGAGCAGCTCGAGCAGGGGAGGCGTCCCTCCGCCCCCTCATTCCTACTCTACCGGACTGCGCCGCCCAGCCCAGCTCGACGACGACGGCGCTGGCGGGTCTGTGCGCGCCATTGTCGCCGCCTGACCTGCTCGGTCGCGATCGATTTCCCTCCCTCTTCTCTTCTCTTGTCTTGTGATAAGGGGAGGGGAGGGGGAGAGGGTCGGAGCGGCATCTGTTGGGGAAGGCCATGGCCGGCGGCGAGGTCTGTGTGAGGGAGGCGGAGCGGTGGGTGGCTCCGGCGGCGGCGGCATGGGCGGGGAGGGGAACGGGCTGGGGCTGGGCTGGGGTTGGGGGTTGGGTGGCCGCTTCCTCTCCTCTCCCAAGAAACAAAGAAAAATAGTATTGTACTACTTCTTGTATTTTAGTGGATCGCTCGTTGCCCCTGATCCTGATTGGTCGCTCCACAAGTCCCACGGATCAATCCCTCACGTGGCCGGGCTGGGAGAGAGAGAGAGGGGTGGGGCCGGGCTGGGAGAGAGGGGAGGAGATTTTTTTAGAAGAAGAGAGGGGAGGAGATAGTCCGACTTCTTTGCCATCAGCCAGCGAATGGCAAAGGCCCATATCTTCCATCACCAATGGCGGCAGGCGATAAGAAAGAATGAAATCTTGGCCGTTCATAGCGCCGTCATCCATTGGGCCCCACCCACTTCTTTGCCATCTGCCAACAGACGGAAAGATTCTTTCGTTATCTGGCTTGGCGGATGGCAAAAGAGCGGTTGATAGTCACATTCTGACTAGACCCTACCCACCTCTTTGCCATCTGCCAATGGATGGCAAGATTCTTTGCCATCTGTTGGCGGATGGCAAAGAACTGGTGATGGCAACTAGGTTCTTTGCCATCTGTCAATTCTTGCCGTCTGTTTTTTGTAAGCAGATGGCAAAGACGTTCTTTGCCATACCGCGGCATCGCAAAGAGCCGATCGATGGCAAATTCCTGCTTCGATGGTGATCCCATTATCAATGACATCCAATGTCCATAGTCGAAACCATGACTATCTATTGATCAATGAGCTAGTCAACTAGAGGCTCACTAGGGACATGTTGTAGTCTATGTATTCACACATGTATTACGATTTCCGGATAATACAATTATAGCATGAATAAAAAACAATTATCATGAACAAGGAAATATAATAATAATCCTTTTATTATTGCCTCCAGGGCATATTTCCAACAATTGCTTCTTATTTTCCTGTTTTATTAAAAATTCCAAAACAGAGAAAAAACTGCTATTAGAAGTGTTTTGGAACCGGTTTACTTACCGTACCACATACCTATTCCTTTTTGGAGTTTGAAACGTTCCGGAAAGTGTGCCTCATGTACTCCTCCGGGGTTACGGTGTCAATAACATTGGTTTCAACATTTATGGGATTACCTGAGATATAATGTTTAATTTTTTGACCGTTCACCACCTTCGGATTTGTGCCTTCGAAGTTGTTAATTTTTATGGCCCCGGAACGATAGACCTCCTCGATAACGTAATGGCCTTCCCATTTAGAGAGAAGTTTTCCTGCAAAAAATCTTAAATGAGAGTTGTACAACAAAAAATAATCACCTATATTAAACTCACGCTATTGTATCCTTTTGTCATGCCATCTTTTAACCTTTTCTTTGAATAGTTTGGCATTCTCATAGGCATGGGTTCTCCATTCATCAAGTGACCTGATGTCAAATAATCTCTTTTCACCTGCAAGTTGAAAATCATAATTGAGCTCTTTAATTGCCCAATATGCCTTATGTTCTAGTTCGAGAGGTAAGTGACATGCTTTTCCATAAACCATTTTATACGGAGACATACCCATAGGATTTTTATATGCAGTTCTATAGGCCCATAATGCATCATCAAGTTTCTTGGACCAATTCTTTCTAGATCTATTGACAGTCTTTTGCAAAATTAATTTAATCTCTCTATTACTCAATTCTACTTGACCACTAGACTATGGATGGTATGGGGATGCAATTATATGATTAACATCATACTTACCAAGCATTTTACGAAAAGCACCATGAACAAAATGTGAACCACCATTAGTCATTAAATATCTAAGGACTCCAAACCTCGGAAAAATAAATTCTTTAACCATCTTAATAGAAGTGTTATGATCAACACTACTAGTTCGAATAGCTTCTACCCACTTAGTAACGTAATCAACAGCAACTAAAATATGTGTATACCCATTGGAGGAAGGAAAAGGTCCCATGTAATCAAAACCCCAAACATCAAATGGTTCAATAACAAGTGAATAGTTCATAGGCATTTCTTGACCTCTACTACTATTACCAATTCTTTGACATTCATCACAAGACAAGACAAACTTACATGCATCTTTGAAGAGAGTAGGCCAATAAAAACCGGATTGCAATACCTTATGTGTAGTTCTATCTCCAGCGTGGTGTCCTCCATAAGCCTCGGAGTGACACTTGTGTAGGATCTGTTCCTATTCATGCTCAGGTACACAACGTCTAATAACACCATCTACTCCTTCTTTATAAAGGTGTGGGTCATCCCAAAAGTAATGCCTTCAATCATAGAAGAACTTTTTCTTTTGCTGGTATGTGAAACTAGGTGGTATAAATTTAGCAACAATGTAATTAGCATAATCACCATACCATGGAGCAGTATGAGAAGCATTTATGACAGCTAATTGCTCATGAGGAAACCTATCAGCAATAGGTAGTGGGTCATCAAGAACATTTTCTAACCTAGATAAGTTATCTGCAACGGGGTTCTTAGCTCCCTTTCTATCAATAATATGCAAATGAAATTCTTGTAGTGGGAGAACCCATCTAATGAGTCTAGGTTTAGCATCTTTCTTTTCCATAAGATATTTAATAGCATCATGATCAGTGTGAACAGTCACTTTAAAATCAACAATATAAGATCTGAACTTATCACAAGCAAATACAACTGCTAAAAATTCTTTCTCAGTAGTAGCATAATTTCTCTGGGCACTATCTAGAGTTTTACTAGCATATTGGATAACATTTAATTTCTTATCAACTCTTTGCCCTAGAATAGCACCTACAACATAATCACTAGCATCACAAATAATTTCAAATGGTAAATCCCAATCAGGTGGCTGAACAATAGGTGCAGAAATTAAGCCTTTCTTAAGTATTTCAAATGCTTCTACACAATCATCAGCAAAAACAGAAGGAACATCTTTTTGTAAGAGATTAGTCAAAGGCCTAGAAATTTTAGAGAAGTCTTTAATGAACCTCCTATAAAAACCGGCATGACCAAGGAAACTTCGTATACCTTTGATGTCCTTTGGACATGGCATCTTTTCAATAGCATCAACTTTAGCTTTATCAACTTCAATACCTCTTTCAGAAATCTTATGCCCCAAGACAATACCTTCGTTAACCATAAAGTGGCACTTCTCCCAGTTCAAGACAAGATTAGTTTCCTTCTCCCAGTTCATGACAAGATTAGTTTCTTCACATCTCTGCAAGACTCGCTCAAGGTTGCTTAAGCAATCATGAAAAGAGGTTCCATACACGGAGAAATCATCCATGAAAACCTCAACAATCTTTTCACAAAAATCAGTGAATATAGCAGTCATACATCTTTGAAAGGTAGAAGGTGCATTACATAGACCAAAAGGCATACGTCTATAAGCAAAGGTACCGAAAGGGCAAGTAAAAGTGGTCTTTTCCTGATCCTCTTTTGACACAGGTATTTGAGCGAAACCAGAATAACCGTGTAGAAAGCAAAAATGTGTATGTTTGGATAATCTTTCTAGCATTTGATCAATAAAAGGTAAGGGGTAATGATCCTTTCTGGTAGCTTTATTTAATTTGCGGAAATCAATTACCATTCTATACCCTATAACAATTCTTTGTGGGATCAATTTATCTTTATCATTGGGAACAACAGTGATACCTCCCTTCATAGGGACACAATGGACAGGACTTACCCACTGACTATCAGCAACAGGATAAATTATACTTGCCTCCAAGAGCTTTAGTATTTCATTTCTTACCACTACTTTCATCTTAGGATTTAACCGTCATTGATGATCAACAGCCGGTTTAGCGTCTTTCTCCAGTTTTATTTTGTGCTGTCATAGAGTGGGACTAATGCCCTTAAGACCATCAAGAGTATATCCAATAGCAGCACGGTCCTTCTTCAGAGTTTTCAATAATTTCTCTTCTTCCTTCTCTGAAAGGTTAGCACTAATAATAACAGGATATATCTTCTTTTCATCAAGATAAGCATATTTAAGAGTATCAGGCAATGGTTTAAGCTCAAATGTTGGATCACCCTTGGGTGGAGGAGGGTCCCCTAGAATTTGAACATGCAAGTTGTGTTTCAATATAGGTCCCTGTTTAAATAATATTGCATCTATTTCCCTTCCCTCGTTCATAAACATATCATTTTCATGGTCTAGCAAATATTGTTCTAAAGGATCATTAGGAGGCACGACAATAGAAGCAAGACCAATAATTTCATCTTTACTAGGCAATTCTTTATCATGGGGTTGTCTACGGAATTTAGCAAAATTAAAATCATGAGACATATCCCCTAAACCAACAGTAACAATATCCTTTTCGCAATCTATCCTAGCATTAACAGTATTCAAGAAGGGTCTTCCAAATATAATGGGGCAAAAGTCATCTTGTGGAGAACCAAGAACAAGAAAATCAATAGGATATTTAACTTTCCCACACAAGACTTCAACATCCCTAACAATCCCAATTGGTGAAACAGTATCTCTATTGGCAAGCTTAATTGTAACATTAATATCTTCTATCTCAGCAAGTGCAATATCATGCATAATTTCTTGGTATAAGGAATGAGGTATTACACTCGCACTAGCACCCACATCACATAAGCCATGATAACGGTGATCTCCTATTTTAACAGAAACAACAGGCATGCCAACAACAGGTCTATGTTTATTTGTAGTGTTGGGTCTAGCAATCCTAGCAGCTTCATTACAGAAATAAATAACATGCCCATAAATATTATCGACCAAGAGATCCTTAACCATAGCAATACTAGGTTCAACTTTAATTTGCTCAGAGGGTGTAGATGTTCTAGCATTAATCTTACGAACCACAGTTGAATCTTGAGCATGATCCTTTATTCTTACAGAGAAAAGGTGGTTTCTCAATATAAGCGGTAGGAACAATAGGATCAACATTATAAGTGATAGTCTTTTCTTTAACTTTAATAGGTTCAATTACTTTTACTTCAATGGGAGGATGATCTTTAAACCACTTCTCCTTAGGGAGACCAACATGAGTAGCAAATGATTCACAGAAATAAGCTAATATCTCAGAGTTAAGTCCATATTTAGTGATAAATTCACGAAAAGCATCGGTATCCATAAAAGATTTAACACAATCGAACTTAGGCGTTATACCTGACTCCTTACCTTCTCGAGTTCCCAATCTTCAGAGTTGCGTTTAATTCTTTCCAATAAATCCCATCTAAATTCAGTAGTCTTCATCATAAAAGAATCAGTACAAGAAGTATCGAGCATGGAGCGATTATTGAGAGAAAGCCGAGCATAAAAATTCTGAATAATAATTTCTCTTGAGAGGTCATGATTGGGGCATGAATATAACATTGACTTAAGCCTCCCCCAATACGCAAGGCCAGAAATTATAGATATAATTACAATCACGATGGACCAGATGCATAGGATAAAACTTATGATGAAATTCCAATTTCAATCGGTTATAGTTCCATGATCCAATATCATCACATAGCCTAAACCATGTCAATGCCTTTACCTTCAAAGATAAAGGGAAGACCTTCTTGATAACATCTTCAGGCATACCTCCAAGCTTAAATAATCCACAAAATTCATCCACATAGATTAAGTGCATATCGGGACGTAATGTTCCATCTCGTGTAAAAGGGATAGCTAGCAGTTTCTCTATCATACCCGAAGGAATTTCAATGTAAACATTTTCAGTAGGTTCAGTAGGTTGAGGAGCACTTCTTTGCTCTACTGGTCGGGGTGAAGATACCCTGAAGAAGCCCCTCAAAGGATTATTTTCCATAGTAACAAGTGATAGTAAATTTCAGCACACTATATAAATTTTTCCTTACCAAATTCCACTTACGAAAGGCGCTTCACTCCCCGGCAACGGCGCCAGAAAAGAGTATTGATGACCCACAAGTATAGGGGATCTATCATAGTCCTTTCGATAAGTAAGAATGTCGAACCCAACGAGGAGCAGAAGGAAATGACAAGCGGTTTTCAGTAAGGTATTCTCTGCAAGCACTGAAATTATCGGTAACAGATAGTTTTGTGATGAGGTAATTTGTAATAGGTAACAAGTAAAAAAAGTAAACAAGGTGCAGCAAGGTGGCCCAATCCTTTTTGTAGCAAAGGACAAGCCTGGAGAAATTCTTATATAAAGGAAAACGCTCCCAAGGACACATGGGAATTATCGTCAAGCTAGTTTTCATCATGTTCATATGATTCGCGTTCGTTACTTTGATAATTTGATATGTGGGTGGACCGGTGCTTGGGTGCTGCCCTTACTTGTACAAGCATCCCAATTATGATTAACCCCTCTCGCAAGCATCCGCAACTACAAAAGAAGAATTAAGGTAATCCTAACCATAGCATGAAACATATGGGTCCAAATCAGCCCCTTACGAAGCAACGCATAAACTATGGTTTAAGCTTCTGTCACTCTAGCAACCCATCATCTACTTATTACTTCCCAATGCCTTCCCCTAGGCCCAAATAATGGTGACGTGTCATGTAGTTGACGTTCAGATAATACCACTAGAGGAAAGACAACATACATCTCATCAAAATATCAAACGAATACCAAATTCACATGATTACTTATAACAAGACTTCTCCCATGTTCTCAGGAACAAATGTAACTACTCACAAATCATATTCATGTTCATAATAAGAGGGGTATTAATATGCATAAAGGATATGAACATATGATCTTCCACCGAATAAACCAACTAGCATCGACTACAAGGAGTAATCTACACTAGTAGCAACCCACAGGTACCAATCTGAGGCCTTGAGACAAAGATTGGATACAAGAGATGAACTAGGGGTTGAGAGGAGATGGTGCTGGTGAAGACGTTGATGGAGATTGACCCCCTCCTGATGAGAGGGTCGATGATGATGACGATGGCGATGATTTCCCCCCTCCCGGAGGGATGTTTCCCCTGTAGAACAGCTCCACTCGAGCCCTAGATTGGTTCTGCTCAAGCTCCGCCTCGAGACGGCGTCGCTTCGTCCCGAAAGCTTCCTTGTGATTTTTACCAGGGCGAAAGACTTCATATAGCAAAATATGGGCCCCGGAGGCCTGCCAGGGGGCCCACGAGGCAGGGAGGCGCGCCCAGGGTGGTAGGGCGTGCCCCCCACCCTCGTGGAAAGGGTGTGACCCCCCTCTGGTGCTTTCTTCGCCCAATATTTTTAATATATTTGAAAACTGACTTTCGTGGAGTTTCAGGACTTTTGGAGTTGCACAGAATAGATCTCTAATATTTGCTCCTTATCCAGCCCAAAATTCCAGCTGCCGGCATTCTCCCTCTTCATGTAAACCTTGTAAAATAATGGAGAAAAGGCATAAGTATTATGACATAATGTGTAACAACGGCCAATAATGCAATAAATATCGATATAAAAGCATGATGCAAAATGAACGTATCAGGGGCCCTTTAGTACCGACCCTTTAGTCCCGATTCCAGAACCGGGACTAAAGACCCTCTAGAACTGGGACAAATGGCCCTTTTTCTACTAGTGTACATTTTACACGATCGCCCAAGATAAGAAGAGCACTAATCAAAATAATGGTGTCCGCTTTGATGCAGCAACCAAGAGGGGAAAGGACACATATTATGGTTACATAGAGGACATATGGGACTTGACTATGGACGTGGTTTGAAGTTCCCTTTGTTTCGGTGCAAATGGGTCAATATGACATGAGGCGGGGTAACGGAAGACCCGCAGTACGAAATGACAATAGTGGATCTCAACAACCTTGCGTACGCAGACGAACCATTCGTCCTAGCCAATGATGTGGTGCAGGTTTTCTATGTGAAGGACATGTCTACCAAGCCGAGAAAAAGAAAATATAAGGAAGCGAATATATCATATGATGAGCCAATGCGCCACATAGTTCTTTCAGGGAAAAGAAACATGTCAGAAGATTATGAAAAGTTTGAAGAAATTGCTCCATTCAAAGTGAATATTGACCCGAGCATCCAGTTAAATGACGAAGATTGTCCATGGTTACGGCGCAAAGGGACACACGCGAAGAAAAAGTTTCACACCCAAAGATCCCACTCTAGGATGTGATCGGTTTCACTGTCATCACTTTCTTCTCTAGTGAGTTTCCAGACTTGTATATCTGGAAAGTCCCACTTTGGACAAACTACAGGGAATCTTTGTAATAGTTAGGGTGCTTTTGTGTTTTCGCATTTGAAACGTGTACTTTCAACCCTTTCTGACATCATTTGCTATTTTTCATGCATTTACTGATTTTTTTTGAGCTAAATGACCCTGAAATTGAAAAGCACTACGAATGAACTCTGAAAAGGTTGAAAGTTGGCATGGTATCATCATTTCACCCACATAGCATGTGCAAAAAAGTTGAGTGGGTTACGGCAAAAACTGGATGCACTTCATGTACAAAATGGACAATCTCTTTTGAAGTATCAGGGTTTCAGATGAAAACTCATCTGTTACAAAGGCATTTCATTTTTTAAATAACCTAAGTATTACCAAATTGAATATAATGATAAAACACACTAATATTAAACATATGAAAAAAGAATCACTGAAAAAATCTATTTTGAAAGTTAAGTTATTCACAAACTAGTGATTCACACAAATTTCAAATAATTCAAATTTAAACTATTCAAATTTAAAAACTACTGGCACTAACAGAAAGTTTATAATTTTTTGTACCTAAAGCTAAAATATTCACAAAGAAACTCTAAATACAGCAAAAAACAACTCAGAAATAAATAAAGCAGAAAAGAAAAAAACTAAATAAAAAGAAGTCCTCCTACTGGGCCACAGTGGCCTGCATACGACTAGAAACCCAACCTGTAGTTGGGCCAGGGTGCAGGCCCACTAGCCCAGTAGGCCCAACAGGGCATGCAAGCATAGGTAGGTCCAGAAGGCCTGCAATATAGAGGAGCTCGAGACAGCTGCCGCGGCGGGGCTTATACGCAGGTGCGGGTGCCCCTCGGCTAGCGAGGTGGGACTAAACTTGCCCACACCACACCTGCGCCAGCGCACCCCTTCAGTACCGGGTCATGGCTCCAACCGGTACTAAAGGGGGGTCTTTAGTACCGGTTGGAGCCATCACCCGGTACTAAAGGGTGTTTCTTCCCACCGCTTGGCCTGGCCAAATTTGACCTTTAGTACCGGTTGGTGGCTCCAACCGGTACTAAATGCACCTCCTATATAAACAACACTTACGCAAATTTCAGTTTCTTTTCCTCTGCTTCTTTGACCCCGTCGCCGCCTCCCATTGCAGTCTCCGTCGCGCGCCGTCACCGTCACCGGCCCTGTCCCCGTCACTGCCGCCCGTCCCCGTCGACTCTGTGCCGCCCCCGTCACCGGCCCGCCCCGTCGCTAGCCCGTCCCCATCGCCGTCGCCTCGACCTTGCCCGCGCTGTGAGCCCCTCTCCCCCCTCTCCTCCCTCCAATCGAAACCGCTGCACCGCCATAGGTGCACACACACGCGCACATACACACACACAAAATCTGTTCATCTTTTTCTAATTCGTAGATTGATTTTTTTCACTAGATGTTGTTGTATGATGTATATATGTATGAATACAATGTATGATGTATGTATACAATATATGTATGTATGTATGTATGTATGTATGAATGTATGTATGTATACAATTTGCATAGAAAACATTTCACCACATGTATGTATGTATGTATGTATGTATGTATGTATGTATGTTTGTATATTTTACTGTTGTATCTTAAAAATATTGATGAAAAACATGTTAATATCTTAAGGTTGTAATTTGAAAAATGTTTGTATATGTTTGTATCTAAATATGCACTAGATGTTGTAGATGGCTTAGCTAGTAGATGACTAGCTTAGCTAAAAAGGTGCATAGAAAACATTTGGCCATGTATATTTAGAATGAATTCGCATAGGAATTTTTTTGACCATTGGGTGCAATTTTGATTTATTATATAGAATTTGCATATAGAATTTAGAAAATGTTATACTTGCGTATAGATTTTTGACATATGCAACGATATCATTGTTTAAATTTGTATATAAGAAATCAAAATCCAATCATTTAAAAAATGTTACATTTGCATATAGTATTTGTTCTCGACGTCAACAATGCCTGGCCCGCATCCTCGTCGTCGACCCGTTCGCGACGACGTCCTGCTTTAGAGGAGCCATGTCCGGGACTGGGCTCCGTCGTGCTGGCACTGGGAGGTGCTACCTTCAGGGGCACGCTGCTTAATGAGGAACCCGGCCCTGGGTCCCATCGTCAACCCGGAGCTCCTTTGGTGGCGTTCGCGTGGGCCACTTTCGGCGCGGAGGGAGTCGGCCCCGCCGGAGGTGGTACGTCACCATGTCAGGGAGGAGGTGGTACGTCACCATGTCAGGGAGGAGGACGAGCACGTCCATCGCTATATGGCTGCTATGGACGTCAGGTTCTCCAATACCTGGCAGGTTCTTCGGGGATCTCACCCGAGCTATGATCCTATGATGGTTCCTTCTTTAAGCCGTAAAACATGGCACACTAAACTATCGAGTAGTCATCATTTTTTCTCTGCCAGACGTTCTTAACGTCATTAGTAGCGTCTGCAGCAGGCCTAGCACCTAGCGGTGCTTCCAGGATGTAATTATTTTGTGCAGCAATGAGGATGATCCTCAAGTTATGGACCCAGTCCGTGTAGTTGCTACCATCATCTTTCAATTTAGCTTTCTCTAGGAACGCATTAAAATTAAAAAGAACAGTAGCACATGTCATTGATCTACAACAACATAGACATGCAAAATACTATCAGGTACTAAGTCCATTATAAATTGAAGTTCAATTAATCATATTACTTAAGAACTCCCATTTAGATAGACATCCCTCTAATCATCTAAGTGATCACGTTATCCAAATGAACTAAACCATGTCCGATCATCACGTGAGATGGAGTAGTTTTCAATGGTGAACATCACTATGTTGATCATATCTACTATATGATTCACGCCCAACCTTTCGGTCTCAGTGTTTTGAGGCCATATCTGCACATGCTAGGCTCGTCAAGTTTAACCCGAGTATTCTGCGTGTGCAAAACTGGCTTGCACCGTTGTATGTGAACGTAGAGCTTATCACACCCGATCATCACGTGGTGTCTCGGCACGACGAACTATAGCGACGGTGCATACTCAGGGAGAACACTTATACCTTGAAATTTAGTGAGAGATCATTTATAATGCTACCGCTGAACTAAGCAAAATAAGATGCATAAAGGATAAACATCACATGCAACCAATATAAGTGATATGATATGGCCATCATCATCTTGTGCCTTTGATCTCCATCTCCAAAGCACCATCATGATCACCATCGTCACTGGCTTGACACCTTAATCTCCATCGAAGCATCATTGCCGTCTTGCCAACTATTGCTTCTACGACTATCGCTACCGCTTAGTGATAAAGCAAAGCAATTACATGGCGATTGCATTTCATACAATAAAGTGACAACCATAAGGCTCCTGCCAGTTGCCGGTAACTTCTACAAAACATGATCATCTCATACAACAATTTATATATCATCACGTCTTTACCATATCAGATCACAACATGTCCTGCAAAAACAAGTTAGACATCCTCTACTTTGTTGTTGCAAGTTTTACGTAGCTGCTACGGGCTTAGCAAGAACCGTTCTTACCTACACATCAAAACCACAACGATTTTTCGTCAAGTGTGATGTTTTAACCTTCAACAAGGATCGAGCATAGTCACACTCGATTCAACTAAAGTTGGTGAAACAGACACCCACTAGCCACCTGTGTGCGAAGCACGGCGGTAGAACCAGTCTCATGGACACGGTCATGTAATGTCGGTCTGGGATGCTTCATCCAACAATACCGCCGAATCAAAGTATGACATGCTGGTAAATTCTATGATTATTATTGCCCACAACTCTTTTTGTTCTACTCGTGCATATAACATCTACGCATAGACCTGGCTCGATGCCACTGTTGGGGAACGCAATAATTTCAAAAAAAATCCTATGATCACGCAAGATCTATCTAGGAGAAGCATAGCAACGAGCGGGAGAGTGTGTCCACGTACCCTCGTAGATCGAAAGCGGAAGTATTATATCAACGCGGTTGATGTAGTCGTACGTCTTCACGATCCGACCGATCCTAGCACCGAATGTACGACACCTCCGTGTTCAGCACACGTTCAGCTCGATGACGTCCCTTGTACTCTTGATCCAGTTGAGGCCGAGGGAGAGTTCCGTCAGCACGACAGCATGGCGATGGTGATGATGAAGTTACCGTCGCAGGGCTTCGCCTAAGCACTACGATGATATGACCAAGTGTGTTTATGTGGATGGGGGCACCGCACATGGCTAAAAGATCATCTTGTGTGTTCTAGGGTGCCCTCCTTCCCACATATGTAAAGGAGGGAGGGAGGAGGCTAGCCGGCCCTAGGGGGCATGCCCAAGGAGGGGAGTCCTACTAGGACTCCAAGTCCTAGTAGGATTCCACCAAGAGGGGGAGAGGGGGAAGGAAGGAGAGGGAGAGGGAGTAGGAAAGGGGGGCGCCGCCCCCCTTCCCTTGTCCAATTCGGACTACAATGGGGGGGCGGCCTGCCATGGCTGCCCTCCTATCTCTCCACTAAGGCCCATAGAGGCCCATTAGTTCCCCGGTGCGGGGGTGTTCTAAAACCCTCCAAAGACTCGGTTTTACCCGAAACTCTCCAGAACACTTCCGGTGTTCGAATAACATGGTCCAGTATATCAATCGTTATGTCTCGACCATTTCGAGACTCCTCGTCATATCTGTTATCTCATCCGGGACTCCGAACAACCTTCTTTACATCAAATCACATAACAAATAATACAAATCCTCATCGAACGTTAAGCACGCGGACCCTATAGGTTCGAGAACTATGTAGACATGACCGAGACACATCTCCGGCCAATAACCAATAGCGGAACCTGGATGCCCATATTGGCTCCTACATATTCTTCGAAGATCTTTATCGGTCAAACCGCATAACAACATATGTTGTTCCCTTTGTCATCAGTATGTTACTTGCCCAAGATTCAATCGCGGTATCCACATACCTAGTTCAATCTCGATGCCGGCAAGTCTCTTTACTTGTTCCGTAATGCATCATCCCGCAACTAACTCATTAGTCACATTGCTTGCAAGGCTTATAGTGATGATCATTATCGAGAGGGCCGAGAGATACCTCTCCGATACACGGAGTGACAAATCCTAATCTCGATCTATGCCAACTCAACAAACACCATCAGAGACACCTATAGAGCATCTTTATAATCACCCAGTTACGCTGTGACGTTTGATAGCACACTAAGTGTTCCTCCGGTATTCGGGAGTTGCATAATCTCATAGTCGTAGGAACATGCATAAGTCATGAAGAAAGCAATAGCAACAAACTAAACGATCGTAGTGCTAAGCTAACGGGTGGGTCTTGTCCATCACATCGTTCTCTAATGATGTGATCCCGTTCATCAAATGACAAAACATGTCTATGGCTAGGAAACTTAACCATCTTTGATTAACGAGCTAGTCAAGTAGAGGCATACTAGGGACACTCTGTTTGTCTATGTATTCACACATGCACTAAGTTTCCGGTTAATACAATTCTAGCATGAATAATAAACATTTATCATGATATAAGAAAATATAAATAACAACTTTATTGTTACCTCTAGGGCATATTTCCTTCACTATCCCACTTACCCAATCCGTCACTGCCTCAGGTGAAAACTGCTAATATTTTTCTCTAAAACTACATGAAACAATTACTCTTGAGAGTTTAACATTCTTGTGGATGTGTGTTGTAAATAATCTCATGCTTGCTTGTTAATTTATGCCAACTTAAACTGAACCCACTATCTGGATTCTGCTTTGTTAGAGCACCAACAGCCGGACATGGCAAATCCACCTCCCTATAAGGCCACGGGCACGTCAGGGCTCGTCCGCAGATAGCACTGGGCAGGCCCTCATATGGCTGCCGCACATCCACACACGATATAATGTGGAGCCTCAAATCCATGCAATCCATGCACTTTGATCATACGATACAAATTGTCCCAATTCAACGATTCGAAGCAAAGTGAAACAAATCATAGTTCAACAATCCGGACGTTGCCGATGCTCATGCTTATCCGCGCCCGAACGAGCTGCGGCAAGTGACAGACATCGACCGCTAGCATCTATGTGGGAGAAAAGCTATCCAGAATGCCTCAACTAGCCGTCAGATCCTCCTATGTCCTAACCTGGTCCAATGGTGCAATTCTTGTCGGCGGAGCGGATGGATGGGGTGCGGGGCTCCAGGTATGGCACGGGGGACAACTGCTCGTCCAAGTTCGCATCCGTTCCCTGCGCTGCCGCTACTCCCTCTCTCGCTGTCGGTGTCGTCGGTTCCTCCGGCGATGTTCTGTGTCTTGCATGATGAAGCCAAGGACGAGACGCCAAAGGGCGAGGTGGACGCCGACGGGTGAGGATAGGGAGCAAGGGTGGCGGACGGCGAGGGCTCGACCGCGGGAAAGGTTGGTGGGAGGCGGGAGGAAGAGAAAGTGTTTGGTGGATTTGGTGCAATTTGTGGTGGGGTAGGGCTGTAGAGTGCGACGTGGCGGACGCGCCCAACGTCCCATGTACGCCCTAGATTTGGGATGGATATGAAGGGTGCCGACCAACTGTATGGATCGCTTTTTTATGAGCAGTCAATGATCGGACTGCCCGTTCGGATGTTTGAGGCGGGTTTGGGGGCGCCCGTCTGTAGATGCTCTTAGACCTTGAGTGTTGGCTGTAGTGCGAGGCTCCCCATGTAGTACTATGCAATGTTGTCTAGGAAGGCACTAGATTGTTATTAATCATCTATATCTATATCTATATCTATACTTACTATTAAAAAAGCAAACATGAATTACACTAAACCCATCAAACTTAGTGTACACAAATAAACCAGCAACTTGGATCCAACCCACTTAATTAACCCACTTAATTATATCTAAGAGCCCGTATTAATTTGGTGATCTGCCATCAAAACGACGGATGAATGGAGAGATGGCGTCTGCGGCGGCGGGGAAGGAGATGGGGCGGGCGTCCTACATCCGGATCAAGCACGAGGAGGAGCGGCGAGAGCCCGAGGGCCGGGTCTTCTCCGCCACACGCGCGCCGATGTCGCCGCGTGTCGACCAGATCCTCACCGGGCGCGCCTCCTTCGCCGACCTTGCCGCACAGCACTCCGGCTGCTCCTCCGCCCGCCGTGGCGGCAACCTAGGTACGCCTCCACTTGCCCCGCCTACGCGCTTAGCAGGCTTTCATATAGGGTCTCCGATCATGGCGAACCGGAAGCACCAGCCCACGAAGAGCTCGACAGCGTGGAGGTCCTCTCCAGCCAGCAGTAGGTGACCAGGCCGAGATCCACCGCCGAGCCAAGCACTTCTCCGTTCTTTTTCTTCCTCTGTTACACAGCCAAAAAATTTTCTTGAGAACAATCGTATCTCCAGCCAGCAGTACATGAACCTACAGCACAAATAATGGAGGAGCGAGCGTCTAAAATAGAGGATGGACCTGTGGTTGCTTTCCAGCTCTTTTCTTCAAAACAATCTGAGAAAGAGTGCAAAGGAAATTGGACCATAGGCATAGGCAACGGAAAATTGCTCAGGAATATCCCCATCTTATGCTTATTATTCTGTATAGGGGAGTGAATTGTATGAGTGTGTTTCCAGGCTTAAATCTGAAATTGTTGTGTATATTATATGTGCATGCAGTGCGTATGGTAGAACAATTGATTTGCAGAAGATGGCATGAACCGGAAGGGTAATCGGTGCCGCCAACGAAAGGCTCGGCAGTGCTGATCACCGGAGCTAGACTACCGGCAGTGCCATCCAAATCCTCGGTGACGCTCAAGGTATATACAATGTACACACAAAGGGGTCCACATGCAATTATCTAATTATTGGATGCATCAGATTAACGTGCTGAATGAATCACATGTGTAGACTTGAGACTAATGAATGTATCTTCAGCCTAAATACAGTGCTGCCATCAAACGCCGTCTGCAATTTTTTAGCTCCGGGAATTTTTACCGTCCTACAAGAAGAATCAGTTGAGAAGGTTGGTCTATCCTTCTTCAAAGGCTGAGTATATACTCTTTGTTGTTAATTGTAGTGATAGTTACTATTATTGATTGCTAAGGTGACAAACTCACAGTTACTACTTCATGAGCTTACTCTCAGGTAATACCAACAACCTCAAGATTTACTGACATGTTGAATGTTACTTCTGTACCAAATAATGCCTCTGAAATATGTTAAAGTATCTTCCAGTTTGCACAAGTTAGCCTACATAGGATGACACTCAAAACTGTATTGAAAAACCTATGTGTTCTTATGTTTTAGATCACACTAGTAGAAAAAGGGCCTATTGTCCCGGTTGGTGAGGGTTTTTAGTCGGTTCATGAACCGGGACTAAAGGGTCGGTACTAATGCCCTGGCCCTTTAGTCCCGGTTCAATCTGAACCGGGACAGATGGGCCTCCACGTGGCTCTGCGCTGAGCCCAGCAGGAGGCTTTGGTCCCGATTGGTGGCACCAACCGGGACCAATAGGCATCCACGCGTCAGCATTTCTGTGGCTGGGGTTTTTGTTTTTTTTTTTTTGAAAAGGGGGGTTTGGGGTTTTGGGGGGTTAATTTAGGTGTTTCATATATTGTGTTAGCTAGCTAATTAATAGAGAGAAGTGTCCTCTCTTTTGTCCGTGCTTGGTCGACGTTACGTACTATACATACATATAGAAAGGACTAACTAGACACGCTAGCTAGCTAGTAAGTAAACGAAGGAAACAGAAGATCGTCATGAACATATATGCATACAGAGAGAGTGATATCGACCACCTCTCCTTCTCCGAGAGATTGGTCGAACAACAAGTTCTCGTATATCTATCCGACACTACCGGCTACATATATACAATAATTATCTTTTACAAATATAATCTCCTAACATACGGACGCGTGGTCCACATATTATTCTCCGTCTTCAGCGATCACGTGGTCAAGAAAGAATGCTGCCAATTCCTCTTGAATTGCTCGCAGGCGATCTGGTGCTAGGAGTTCATCCCGCATCCGAAACATCTAATTTTAAGAAGGGAGTCAATACATATATATATATATGAATGAATGAAACTCAACACAAATGATGGTAATAAAATAAAATTGTGAATATTGTTATTTACGCACTTCATATTATTTGTCAGAGTAGCCCCGCTCACAGGTCGTGTGGCGGATGGACTCGCAAATGTAGTATCCACAGAAATTATTCCCTTGTTCCTGCCACAACCACTTTACAAGAAATAGAGGTCAATCAAACTGATAATTAGCAAGCATGCTAAATGGTATTGATGAAACTAGCGCTTGAATCACTAGGAGATGCGTGGAATATGCTACTATAGTACTTATTTTCGGGTGTCTAAATTGCAGCTTCTTCGGCAGTCCCAGAGCTTTTTTGGTGAATTCTCCAAACCCTGCCATACAAAGAAAACAATTACTTGATATCAGAAATGAACAAAGTTGCTGATATGGTGGATAATGATCGATTTAACTTACTTCTCGAGCATTTCAGTCATGTCCGTGATACTCCTTGGGATCTTTTCGTTTGGAGTCTAAGACAGTTACTACTCCTGCTCAAGCTTAATCTCTAGGAGAATATAGTGGTACTGCTGCATTTATGCATAACTCATCAATATTACATTACTATAACCTGGACTAATAAGGGAAACCGAATATGCCACAAGACAGTAACACTCACTTGAAGTTGTAAGGAAAGAGTATTATATCTTTGTGTTCATTTATTACCACGATTGCAGCAAGTTGGCCTTGGTATTTTTGGCATGAAATTCAACCTCAGTTGCATCTATGAGATATGTGTTAATGAACCCAATATCACCCACTTGTCTTTTCTTCAATTCGGCAATCTTCAATCTGCATAATATAGTGAGGATAATTATAAATACATGCAATGAAAGGGCTGAGTTATATAGAGATACTTAATGACAGAAGTAGTACTACTGACAGATAGTAGCAGGTGACCGTTGCTTTATCGAGGGCCAATTGATTCAAAAACTGATAGAACTCCTCAAATGGAATAGGCAACCGTTCAATTCCAACGAGGTCATGCTCCTTTTTAACTCTCACATACAAAGTACTCCTCCCCTCAGACTCTCTGCAGGTTTTCATGTACCAATCATGCAATTTTCGCATCATCGTTGATAGAGATCTTTCATATTTGACGAGAGGCTTCCCGTACTCGTATCTTTGTATCTGCACCTCCAAGAAATCATAATGTACATCATCGGGCAGGTAATCTTCAGGATTGCCATAACCGGGCACCATCCTCGGATCGACGATGTCGCTAGCAGGCACCTTGAGCAGGGGGCACGATTGCTTCGCTTGTTCGCCGAGCTGGGCAATTTGTTTCCCAGCTCGTCATTCTTTCATCCTTTGATCACTTTTAGTACTTCCCGACCTCTCCGCTTCGGCAAATACCTTTCCAATAATGCGCTCATAGTTGCCTTTCGGCGGAGACTTGGGTGGTTTTGTCAGGGCGGCCAGAGTGCGCTTCGCTTTCACCGGATCTACCTTCTCCTCCGGAGGTGGATGTCTCTTTGCTTTCAACCCTTCAAACCAGTCATCCACTTCGGTCTGCGCGATCTTCGCGTTTTCCTCCTCGGTCCTCTTGTACGGTAACTTCTCCGAGTCTTCACGGAAGGACCGAATCAGATCTCCTCCGCCTTTGGCTGTCTTGCTAGACGCCGAAGAGCAGACGGAGCGGATGTCTTCTTTCCTTGCTTACGAGGCGGAGGAGAAGGACTACGACACGCCGGAGCAGCCGGAGCGGCGGCGGGTCTCTTCCGCCCTTGCTAACGAGGCGGAGAAGGAGGAGGCTGGCTGCTCGGGCACGCCGGCGCAGGCGGAGAAGGAGGCGGAGTGCTGCCACGTGCCGGAGAAGGAGCCGGCCGAGTGCCCTGATCGTCACTCGCCGGAGGAGGAGGCGAAGTGCCCTGACTCGCCGGAGGAGGAGGAGGAGGCGGAGGCGTCCAGTTCGGAAGGTTGATGAGATCCTTCCACCATAGGCATGGAGTCTTCAGAGCGAGAACCCAGCCGATACTCCCTTCACGGTAGGGTGGTCAAGCGGAGGTCCTCAAATCCTCCATTATTTCATCCACCATCACCTTAGCATATCCTTCGGAATCGGCGGCGGTGAAAAGTTGAGTCGGGTTTAGTAGGATAAACAGAGCCAACAGCCGCCTTGACCTTCAAATTGCTCCATTCCGCCATAAGGTGGCAATTTTGAGACTCCGTGATAGCATCCACGGGATAGCTGGCAGGAGCCGTCAAGGCATGCTCCGGCTGAAGCAGCTCGGTGGAAGCCACGCTGCTTCTCCGCTGAGATGGCGGGGTAGCTTTGGGGGAAGCTTCGGCAGGTCGTTTGCTCCATTCTGCTTCTCGTTCCTCCAACCCCATTACACTTTCGTGCAGCGCCCGCAGTTGGCTCTGCTCCAGTTTCTTCCTCCTCTCCTGGGTTTTGTAACCCCCTGCGTCCGGAAATCCAGCCTTCCATGAAACGGAGCCTGGCGTGCCTCGTGTCCGTCCAGGGTGCTCAGGATTCCCGAGGGCCATTGTGAGCTCGTCCTTCTCCCTATCTGGAACGAACGTCCCTTGCAGCGCTGCTTCGATATATTGCTGAAGCCTCTTGACTGGTATGTCCAATTGATCGTTTGTCCAAATGCACTTCCCTGATACAGGGTCCAAGGTTCCACCAGCCTCGAAGAACCAAGTCCGGCAACGGTCTGGCCAGTTCATTGTCTCTGGTTCGATCCTTTTATCAAGCAGATCATTCTCAGCCTTGGCCCACTTAGGCGGGCTGTCAGGTAGCCACGACCCGTGCGATGGTGAAGCTTCTTCTTCGCAGCATTTTGCTTGTTTGTCGCCGACATCTTTTTACTCTTTTCCGATGTCTTGTGGGCCACAAATGCGGGTCAGTCATCTCTGATCTTCTCATATTTGCCTTTGAATTCTGGTGTCTCTTTTTTATCGACAAACTTATTCAGGTCTTTCTTCCAATTCCTGAATAGGTCTGCCAACTTCTTAAGAGGAAAAGACTTGATTAATGGCTCTATAACTGGCTTCTCCGGATCATCCTCTGGCGGTAGGGTGAAATTTGACTTTAGCTCAGTCCAAAGATCATTTTTCTGCAGATCATTGACATAAGACACCTCAGGGTCTTCGTTCTTAGGCTTATACCATTGTTGGATGTTGATCGGGATCTTGTCCCTAACCAGAACCCCGCACTGAGCAACAAATGCCTTCTTTGTCCGGATGGGTTCAATCGGTTGGCCGTCGCGCGCGATTTCTATGATCTCAAACCTTTCATCCGAGCTCAACTTTTTCTTCGGGCCTCGTCTCTTTACCGAAGTTGTGCTCGATCCGGAGGGCTAGAAAAAAGAAACAAAGACGAGAGTTAATTAATATGTGTACATACCAAAACAATGAATGCATCAATTAGCTAGTCAGCACAGGCTTAACTAATATATATACCTGGCCGGACTCAGTTCGGTGATCACCGGAGCCGTCCTCACGGTCTACTTCTTCACCCTCTCCTTCTTGCACCGGCATTGGGTCATCGGAGCCATCATAATCATAGCCAGCTGCTTCTTCACCCTCTCCTTCCAGACCATCGGTGTCATTGAGAAACATCAGCGAGCAGACGGCATCACTTCCTTCTACGATTATGTCCCTCAACAACGCTTCTTGTGCTTCATCTCGGGGCAGGGTGTCCATAGTTTCTACAAATATTTACAACATGGCAATTATTATTCAAACATGACAGATATGGATATATTACTGGCAAACATAGAACTAGCTAGCTAATCACAATAAGGAATCATATTAATTAGTGGCCTTGACGCTGCTTCTCTAGGGTTTCGGGTGGAAAGAAATATAAGAGAACCATTTGAAATAATTCACAAACTAGTACTCCCTCTGTAAAGAAATATAAGAGCATTTAGATCACTAGTGATCTAAATGCTCTTATATTCTTTCTTCTCCTCTTTTTTTTTCTTCTTCCTCTTCTTTTTTTATCCTCTTCTTCCTCTCATGTTCGACGACCCTCGACCCCGATAACATACATCCATCGATATCATTCCATACATACATAGACATCTACATTATATATGAACAAACATCTATGTCCCACAAGTGACGTGGGCATCGGCGCCCATGATAGGGTAGAGGGTCGTGGATCGCCGGCGGTCGAGGTCGAGATCGCCGAGGTCGGGAGGTTGCCTAGTGTCAAAGGATTCAACAAAACCATGTGTTCATCATTAGGCGAAAATAACAGTGCATGATGGTGCAAGCTCTCCAAAGTTATTTTGGAGCGGAGTCCCAGATAGGATAATTCACTTTTTGGTACAAAGTTCAGCAAGAACCTTCCAAATATCGTTATTTGGAATGCCTTTGCTGAAATTGCATAAAAAAGGCAAATTATCCTATCCGGACTCCATTCCGAAATAACTTTGAGGACTTCGTACCATCATGCCCTGGTTACTTCCTGCCAATGATGAAGCCATGGATTTCTTCAATACTTTGACACTAGGAAACCTCTCGACCCTCGGCGATCCTCGACCCCTCGATCCCTCGACGACCCTAGAACCCTCGACCCCTAGACAACCCTGGAACCCTCGACCCTCGATCCCTCGACCCTATAGAACCCTCGACCCTGAAACCCTCGACCCTTGACCCCTTAACGACCCTCGACCCTCTACCCTAGTTCCCGACCCTCGACCCCTCGGCAAGCCTCGAGACCCTCATTCTCGATAAAAATTAAGGAGAAGAAGAAGAGGAAAAAAGAGGAGAAGAAGAAAGGAATAGCTAGAGGAGAAGATCGAAGAAAAAAAATAAGAAAAAAAAGAGGAGAAGAAGAAAGGAATAGTGGAGAAGAAGAGAAAATAGAATATTCTATTTTCTCTTCCTCTCCACTATTCCTTTCTTCTTCTCCTCTTCTTTTTCTTATTTTTTCTTCTTCTTATTTATTTCTCCTTTTCTTCCTCTCCTCTTGTTCTTTCTTTCCTCTTCTTATTTTCTTCTTTCCTATCCTTCTTTTCCTTCCTTTCTTAATATCACTTAGCAAATTTTGCAACGATAGGGAGGGGGTGCTCCCGTGGTCTAAAATCCGTCTATGCACGATAGAAAATTCTGAAAAAATACATCTATGATCCCTCAACGTCCCCGCCTCTCTCATGAACAAACAAAATCTATGAATTAAAAAAGCATCATGTTCTATGAACAAAAAAACATTATATTTCATCCACATTCGTGCATACATCATATATGTGATCATCTATGAAAAAAACATCATATTCTATAATAAAATCATTACATATATATAAAAACAAGCATATATATATATATATATATATATATATATATATATATATATAACAAGCATATATATGAAAAAAATGCAAAGGGAGGCGCGGGCGGACCAAGATGAGGAGAGGATGGCGGGTCGGCGGCGAGGATGGCATCGGGAGGCGCTGGTGACGGCGGGCAGGCGGGCGGGAGGCGCGCAGGGGGGGGGCGCGGTGACGGCGACGGGTGGGCCGGGCGAGCGCGTCGGGCAGGGTGGGCAGGCGCCGCCGTCAGGCGGGGCGCCGGCGGCGACGACGGTGGGCAGGCGGAGAGCGTCAGGCAGGGCGGGCCGGGTGGCGCCGTGTCGGGGGGCGCGGCGACGGCGACACGACGAACACGGCGGCGCGACGGCGACAGGCGGGGGCGATGGGCGGCGTCAGGGCAACTGGCGGCGTCGATGTGCTCGGCGTCGTCGGGGAAACTCGCGAGGGAAATCTGAAATTTCCTAAGTGCTGGCTTATATAGCAAAGCCATTGTTCCCGGTTCGTGGCACAAACCGGGACTAATGCCCCTTTAGTCCCGGTTGGTGCCACCAAATGGGACCAAAGGCTCTTTTCAGAGCCCAAAGGCGGAAGCAATGACCTTTGGTCGGTTGGTGGCACCAACCTGACTAAAGGGTGCATTAGTCCCGGTTTGTGCCACTAACCGACCAATGCTGCTTTAGTCCCGGTTGGTGCCACCAACCGGGACCAAAGGCCTTGTGCTGCCCCGTGCCCAAATGTTTAGTCCCACCTCGCTAGTTGAGAGGGAGCCGCACCTGTTTATAAGGTGCGGTGCGCCTTCCCTCTCGAGCTCCTCACTAAAGCAAGCTTTCGGTCCTAACCATGCAATCTGTGCCTGTGGGCCTACTGGGCCTCCCGCGGGCCTAAATCCTGGCCCATGGTAGGGTTTCTAGTCGTATTCAGGCCATGGGGGCCCAGTAGGTGGCACTTTTTTTTGTTTTATTTGTTGCTTTATTTAGTTTATCTTGATTCTATTTACAACAAAATACTTATTGTTGCTATATTTATTTTTTCCAGTTTTTTGTTTTGTTTTCTACATTATTTATTTTCTTTTGTTTTTTGCTTTATTTTTTAATTCTTTTTGCCTTTAGTTTTACAAAATTATAAACTTTCTGTTAGTGCCATTAGTTTTCAAATTTGAAAACACTTTTTTGTTTTGTTTGTTGCTTTATTCATTTTATTTTGTTTCTACTTACAACAAAATACTTATTGTTGCTATTTTTATTTTTATTTTCCAGTTTTTTGTTTTGTTTTCTGCATTATTTATTTTCTTTTGGTTTTTGCTTTATTTTTTAATTCTTTTTGCTTTTAGTTTTAGAAAAATATAAACTTTCTGTTAGTGCCATTAGTTTTCAAATTTGAAAACACTTTTTTGTTTTCTTTGTTGCTTTAATTATTTTATTTTGTTTCTACTTACAACAAAATACTTCTTGTTGCTATTTTTATTTTTTTCCAGTTTTTTATTTTGTTTTCTGCATTATTTACTTTCTTTTAGTTTTTGCTTTATTTTTTAATTCTTTTTGCTTTTGGGTCAGCAAAATAATAAACTTTCTGTTAGTGTCATTAGTTTTAGAAAAATTATAAACTTTCTGCTTGTGCATTAGTTTTCAAATTTGAATAGTTAAAATTTGAATTCTTTGAAATTTGTGTGAATAAAAAGTTTGTGATTAACTTTACTAAATAAATGAACATACATGCACCTATAGAGAAAATTCGACCTAAATTCATAATCAATTTCTATGAATTTCACCTTTTCAAATTCCCTGTATAGGGGCATCTATTTTCACTTTGAGAGGAGCTCAACAAGGCAGAGAGGGACGGGCTTATAAACCGGTGTGAGCGCCCTTCGGTTGGCGAGGTTTTCAAATTCATAGTTTTCAAATGAACTCTGAAAAAGTTGGCATAGCATGTGCATGTACAAAACGGACAATGGTATCATACTCGTCTATTACAAAGTTGGCATGGTATCATCATAATAGTTGCGGGAGAAAGTCTTCACTTTTTCTTCGCTTGTGTCATTTGCTTATTGCGCCGTAACCATGGATAATCTTCATCGTTTATCAGGATGCTTGGGTCAGCCTTGACTTTGAAGGGAGGAATTTCATGAATTTTTTCATACTCTTTAGACATGTCTGTCTTGCCCTCCACTCCCATGATGTCTCTTTAGACATGTAGCGCTTTGGCTCATCGTATGATGTATTCGCTTCCTTATCTTTTCTTTTCCTCGGTCTGGTAGACATGTCCTTCACATAGATAACCTGTGCCACATCATTGGCTAGGACGAACGATTCGTCAGTGTATCCAAGATTTTTCAGATCCACTATTGTCATTCCGTACTGTGGGTCTACATGTACCCTGCCTCCTGACAGATTGACCCACTTGCACTTAAACAAAGGGACCATAAAATCTACTCCGTAGTCAAGCTCCCATATGTCTACTATGTAACCATAATATGTGTCCTTTCCCCTGTCGGTTGCTGCATCAAAGCGGACACCGCTGTTTTGGTTGGTGCTCTTTTGATCTTGGTCAACCGTGTAAAATGTATTCCCATTTATCTCGTATCCTTTCCAAATCATTACAGTCGAAGATGGTCCCCTGGACAACAAGTACAGCTCATCACAAACTGTGCTGTCACCTCTGAGACGTGTTTCCAACCAACTACTGAAAGTCCTGATGTGTTCACATGTAATCCATCGTCGCCTTTCTCGGGTGTTTGGAGCGCAGACTCTTCTTGTGTTCATCGACATACGGGTCACCAAGGTAGAGTTACAGTAGAACTGTGTAGTGTGCTTGAGACCAATAATATCCATCCCTGCATATTATTGAGTCCCTTCCAAGCGTGCCTTTTCGGTCAGTCTCCCCTCATACCGCGATTTAGGGAGACCTATCTTCTTAAGGCCAGGAATGAAGTCAACACAAAACCCAATGACATCCTCTGTTTGATGGCCCATGGAGATGCTTACTTCGGCCTAGCGATTCTGAACATATTTCTTTAGGACTCCATGAACCTCTCAAAGGGGTACATATTATGTAGAAATACGGGCCCCAGAATGACAATCTCGTCGACTAGATGAACTAGGGCGTGCGTCATGATATTGAAGAAGGATGGTGGGAACACCAGATCGAAACCGACAAGACATTGCACCACATCACTCCTTAGCGTTGATACGATTTCGGATCGATCACCTTCGAGATATTGCATTGAGGAATGCACATAGCTTCACAATGGCTAGTCGGACGTTTTCCGTAGAAGCCCCTCAATGCAACCGAAAGCGCTTGCGTCATAATCACGTGGCAGTCATGAGACTTTAGGTTCGGAACTTTTTCTCGGCATATTTATTATTCCCTTTATATTCGACAAGAAGCCAGTCGGGACCTTCATACTGAGCAGGCATTCAAAGAAGATTTCTTTCTCTTCTTTCATAAGAGCGTGGTGGCGGGACCTTCATCTTTGCTTGGAGGCATGCCCTCTTTTTCGTGCAAGCGTTGCAGGTCCTCCGTGCCTCGGTGTATCTTTTGTCTTCTCATACACGCCCAAGAAGCCTAGCAGGTTCACGCAAAGGTTCTTCGCCACGTGCATCACGTCGATCAAGAGCGGACCTCTAGGTCTTTCCAAGAGGGTAGGTCTCAAAATATAGATTTCTTCTTCCGAGATGGGTGCGTGATTCTCAGCGTCATTCGAACAGCTAGTCCGCCGGACCCTTTCCAAAGATTACGTGTAAATCATTGACCATACCAAATGCGTGATCACCGGTACGCATGGCGGGCTTCTTCCGGTGATCTGCCTTGCCTTTGAAATGCTTGCCTTTCTTTCGACATTGATGGTTGGTCGGAAGAAATAGACGATGGCCCAGGTACACATTCTTCCTGCAGCTTCCCAGGTATATACTATCGATGTCAAGTAAACAGTGCGTGCATGCATGGTATCCCTTGTTTGTCTGTCCTGAAGGGTTACTGAGAGCGGGCCAATCGTTGATGGTCACGAACAGCAACGCCTTTAGGTCAAATTCCTCCTTTTGTGCTCATCCCACGTACGTACACCGTTTCCATTACACAGCTGTAAAACTTCTTCAACTAATGGCCTTAGGTACACATCAATGTCGTTGCCGGGTTGCTTAGGGCCTTCGATGAGAACTGACATCATAATGAACTTCCGCTTCATGCACATCCAAGGAGGAAGGTTATACATACATAGAGTCACGGGCCAGGTGCTGTGATTGCTGCTCTACTCCTCGAAAGGATTAATGCCATCCGCGCTTAAAGCAAACCATACGTTCCTTGGGTCCTTTTCAAACTCATCCCAGTACTTTCTCTCGATTTTTATCCACTGCGACCCGTCAGCGGGTGCTCTCAACTTCCCGTCTTTCTTACGGTCCTCACTGTGCCATCAAATCAACTCGGCATGCTCTCAGTTTCTGAACAGACGTTTCAACCGTGGTATTATAGGAGCATACCACATCACCTTCGCAGGAACCCTCTTCCTCGGAGGCTCGCCGTCAACATCACCAGGGTCATCTCGTCTGATCTTATACCGCAATGCACCGCATACCGGGCATGTGTTCAGATCCTTGTATGCACCGCGGTAGAGGATGCAGTCATTAGGGCATGCATGTATCTTCTCCACCTCCAATCCTAGAGGGCATACGACCTTCTTTGCTACGTATGTACTGTTGGGCAATTCGTTATCCTTTGGAAGATTCTTCTTCATTATTTTCAGTAGCTTCTCAAATCCTTTATCAGGCACAACATTCTCTGCCTTCCACTGCATCAATTCTAGTACGGTACCGAGCTTTGTGTTGCCATCTTCGCAATTGGGATACAACCCTTTTTTGTGATCCTCTAACATGCGATCGAACTTCAGCTTCTCCTTTTGACTTTCGCATTGCGTCCTTGCATCGACAATGACCCGGCGGAGATCATCATCATCGGGCACATCATCTGGTTCCTCTTGATCTTCAGCAGCTTCACCCATTGCAGCACCATCGTGCACATCGTCTGGTTCCTCTTGATGTTCAGTAGCATCACCGTATTCAGGGGGCACATAGTTGTCATCGTACTCTTCTTCTTTGCCGTCTTCCATCATAACCCCTATTTCTCCGTGCCTCGTCCAAACATTATAGTGTGGCATGAAACCCTTGTAAAGTAGGTGGGCGTGAAGGATTTTACGGTCAGAGTAAGACTTCGTATTCCCACATATAGGGCATGGAGAACACATAAAACCATTCTGCTTGTTTGCCTCATCCACTTCGAGAAAATCATGCACGCCCTTAGTGTACTCGGAGGTGTGTGTGTCACCGTACATCCATTGCCGGTTCATCTGTGTGCATTATATATAATTAATCTGTGTCAAAAATCATTACGAACATCATGAATAGATAATTAAGTGACCAAATTAATAGAAGTTCATCATCACATAAAACCAAAGTACATACATAGTTCTCATCTAACAACATAAAGCTCTGCAGAGCATCTAAATTAATTAAACCATACATTGAAACTATGTAAAATATTTCAATGCAAAAACAAATGCGATCATAATCGCAACCAAGGTAACAACTGATCCAACGGCATAATGATACCAAGCCTCGGTATGAATGGCATATTTTCTAATCTTTCTAATCTTCAAGTGCATTGCATCCATCTTGATCTTGTGATCATCGATGACATCCGCAACATGCAACTCCAATATCATCTTCTCCTCCTCAAGTTTTTTATTTTTCCTTCAAGAAATTGTTTTCTTCTTCAACTAAATTTAACCTCTCGACAATAGGGTCGGTTGGAATTTCCGGTTCAACAACCTCCTAGATAAATGAAATCTATGTCACGTTAGTCGGCATAATTTTCATAAACAATAAATGAACCAATAGTTATGAAAAGATAATATATACCACATCCGAATCATAGACAGGACGAGGGCCGACGGGGGCGGATACCAAAACCATCGCACTATATAAGATGCAATAATAAAAGTAAGAAAATAATACAAGTATCTATCTAAACTTACAAGTAAGAATATTTTTTCTTTCAGAAAGAAGATAAGAACAAGAGGCTCACCACGGTGGTGCTGGCGATGAGATCGGCGCGGGTGATCGACGGCGGTGAAGACGGGGACGGGGCATGACGGACCGCTAAACCTAGATAAATATTGAGGAAAATGGAGCTTGGCGGTCGAGATTGGAGAGGAGAAACCTTAAGTAGTGTGGCTCGGGCATTCCATCGAACACCTTGTGTGCATAGGAGGTGAGCTAGAGCACCACCAAGCCCTCTCCCCCTCGGCCAGAAAAAACAGAGCAGTGTGCTCTGCTCTTGCGCGAGGGGCTATATATAGGCACCACCATTGGTCCCGGTTGGTGGCATGAACCGGGACTAAAGGGAAGCCTTTGGTCCCGTTCAAGCCACCAACCGGGACCAATAGTGGTGGGCCAGGAGCCAGGCCCATTGGTCCCGGTTCGTCCCACCAACCGGGACCAAAAGGTCCGGACGAACCGGGACCAATGGCCCACGTGGCCCGGCCGGCCCCCTGGGCTCACGAACCGGGACAAATACCTCCATTGGTCCCGGTTCGTGGCAGAACCGGGACTAATGGGCTGAACCGGCCTGGGCCATTGCCCCCTTTTCTACTAGTGTCATGACACCGCGGTAAATTAAACTTTAATGGATTCAAATGTAGGTTCTGAAGAATGAATTGAGAATCGTGCTACCTTTCCGATCCACACATATTTTGCCTGAACACATTTATTCAGATGTTTGTTTCTTCACAATACTTTAGCTCTGTAGATTACGATGCTTCAGCTATGCTGCAAGCTTGCAATTGTTGAACACGAGAATAAAATGGGTTTAAGCAAATAAAAGGTGTGAGGTATGTATGTTCCACCAAGTCCAACATTTGCAGGCAACAACAAATAACACAATACTCCAGAGTATATCTTAATGCAGCTATCTTAATGCAGCTGCTGTAGGGGTTATTGATAGGATTATCATCAGCTACTCCAGTGTTGTCATGCATGTTTCTTGCTTCTTACATATTTGTCCTTTTGATTGTTTTTACGTTTGATCAAAAAGTTTCATACCGAATATTAAGAAATTTGTTTACATCTATGTTTGTGATTGCATCTGCTTGCAGAACTGTCAATTTTAAATTATCTATAGAAGGTTGTGTACATGAGAGGCGTGGCATGCTATTGGAAATTATGGCATACTGTATATGGCTTCTGAGCAATTTGAAAGTTTAGGACACAATAGGAAGTCATATTACGATGGTTTCCGATTATTGACAAATCTCTATTTTTCGAGGGCAGCAAAATTATTTTCTAGAACCGATAGTTTCTTCAGCAATTTTTTAGTTTGCTTCTTGTTACTTTATAACTGAATATGAATATGTAATTAGCTTATTTTTCTATTATGTGATATGTGAGTAAATAGCAGTTAGCTGCATGGTTTACTGTGATTTCAAGTTCAACTTTTGTGTTATCTAGCTGCAGTGCTAGGACTGGTTGTTGCCCAAAGAGATGATATGCCCATCAGTTTATGGTCTTTTTGAGCTTGATGTCTTCTGTATTGGAGAAATGAAGTCTTCGGCATGTACACGGTGTACCCATCATTGGAAAAGGCGAGATGAAGATAAGAGGAGCATATAGAAGTTTGTGATTTGTATAGGAGGCCTTGTTGGTATGATTTATTTTCCTGATGGTATATTCATCTTATTAGGAAGGCCTTGTTGTGTGGCTTTGGTCTTCCTAAATTTTTGTGTGGATTTTTCTCTTTTCTTTTTAGCTTTGTGAAACAATGACTATCCTAGCGCAAGATCTACTCATGGGTATTTCCTTATTGTTCAGTTTTCCATTTTGAAATAATAGACGTTTTCCATTGTTGAGATGTTCATAGGACAAGTTTAATAGATTGTTTATCTTACCAGGACTAAGATTAGCCTGGAGAAAGTGTGGCTTGCATGCCATCTATGTCATACACAAATTATTAAATTTTCTTCATTTTTTGTTCATGAATGTTGCACTCCTGGAGATGAGACTCAGAATGGATGCATAATGGTCCTGGCTACTGGCGAGCTTGAAGCAAGTGGTGCGTGTTGTGACTCCCACTGTGGCGCTGTAGTCGACTCCATCAATTCAAATTCTGAAGATAACATGTAGCCTGAATCCAAGAGGGAACAAATCCAGTTGTTCCAAGACTGAGTTCTGTTTTGCATATTTTGTTGACAGTTTGCATCTCTGCCTTTTTCATCTTGGATTATGATTTCTTTTTCGTCTGCTTCCACTTATATATGTATTATAAGTTCTTCGAAGTACACAGAATAAATCAGACATTCTGAAATCTTTACTATACAACTGCAATTTCATCTTGGATTATGATTTCTTTTTCGTCTGCTCCAACTTCGCATACATCCTCAGAAGATAAATGTGGTGTTTGTATTGGACTTCACCTTTAGAGATGCAGGGATTATCAGCACTACAGAATTCAATACACATGAATTTAATGTGTTGATTTGGTTGAGACGTGCATTGCACGTGCATGCTAACTAGTGTAAACAAAAGTGGGACAACCCAAATTGTTTCTTTCACCTTATCCACACGGAAGCCACCCTCTCACTTTCTCCCCCCACGGCACCGCTCGACAAGCCCTCACTTTCTCACCCCTCTCACTGGTTCTCTTCGCCACGCCGTCGCAGCCGCCATCCCTCTCCTCCACAGCATCCCGGCCGCCACATCTCCCCACCTTGGCATGTCCCTGCCACCTCCCATCCATGCTCACCGCTGCCTCCCGTCCCCTCCACTCCCCGCCACGGTTATCTGTTCCGGCCGGATCCAGTGAGCAGCGGTGAGGCCATGTGTCGCGCTGAGCAGCCGGATCCGACCATCGGCGAGCCGCGCCGTGGATCTAGCCATCCCAGGCCGATTTCCGGTGTCGAGGACGACCTGACGATTTCTACCTCAGTCGAGCCATGGCGACGATCTAGCCAGCCCGGGCCAATTTCTGGTGTCGAGGGCGTCCCTTTCCCCAACCAAGCTGCACAACTACATGGCTCTTCCGCCGTCCACTGGCTGCGCCTTGCAGCTCCGAGCAGTAGGCGCTGATGCCAAGAGAGAGGACGGCTGGCCTCCACTAGCAGAGAAAGGAGTTGCTACATGTTGGCCTGCTCCCCCAGCCCCTCCCTCCTCCTCCTACGGCCGCCCCCTCCCCCTCCTCCCCCCGCCCCTCCCTCCTCCTCCTCCGGCCGCCCCCTCCCCCTCCTCCCCCGCCCCCTCCCTCCTCCTATCCCACCGGCCTCCTCCCCCACCTACTATCTCCTTCCTCCTCCCTTCCCCTCCTCCCTCCATCTTTTTTTCTGTTTTTAGTAAGTGTTTAAAATATTTAGTAAGTAAATTAATAAAACTAGTTGAACTAGTTTATTTTTAGTAAGAACTAGTTGAATTAATAGAACTAATGTATTTTTAGTAAGAAAATTAATATAACTAGTTGAACTAGTTTATTTTTAGAAAGAACTAGTTTATTTTTATTTATAGTAAGTGTATTTTTAGTAAGAACTAGTTGAATTAATAGAACTAGTTGAACATGTCACATTTGTTGTTATTTTTTTAGTTTAAGAAATTATTCCCGCATCGATATCGACGATGCCTATCCCGCATCCTCGTCGTCGATACCCGTCGTTTGCTAGGGTTTTAGATTAGTGATTGATGTTATATGTATGATACTATTCGGGATGTATTAGTGATAACTAATAGGGTATTTGTTTTTGAAGAAATCAAGGAGCCCCTCCATCATCCCCGTCGTCGTCCCTGTCACCGACCCCCTCCGACCTCGAGGTGAGACCAGACAAATCTCCATGTCAATATGAGTCCTATAAGATATGATGTAGATAAAAACATGTCAAACAAGATATGTGTTTGCCTAAGTGGTCGGTAATGTTTGCAGGTTACACCTCTGAGTGGCCTATGTTTTGCCGGAGTGTTGATTAATTTCCGTTCTGATAAATTTCAGGCGCTCGATATGTCCTTTTTTAGCAAAGGTCATGCCGGAATTTTCCGTGAATTTTGGCATGACTTGTGCTAGAATATGTAGGAAATATCGAGTGGCCTGAATTCTCTAGAAAGATAATTAGACGATATTTCGTGTTGACTTTAAGTCTGTCGAGGCCGAAGAATCCCGACTGTTGTTGTGGGGGTCGTTTCTCCTTCTTCTCCTTGTGCTAGACCTTTGTTATGCACTAGGGAAAGGAGGAGTAACGACCATCACCGACGGTCAAAAAATCAATGAGAGAGTATGTCCACCATATATGAGAGAACGAAGAAGAATGCCGACTGTTGTCGTGGGGGTCGCTTCTCCTTCGTTCCCGTGTGCTAGACATTTTGGTTTAATGCACTCGGGGACGAAGAGAGGAGTGACCATCACCAACGGTCGAATATATACACCACGTGAGCTGAGAGTTTTCCAAAAAAAACTCGACGGGCCGATAGTCAACCCGTGCTAAATAATAATGATCTAATTTAGTTTTTGTAGTACATATATTTAATTGTACAAGTTATTACTATGTTTTTCAACAGAAAATCCCGATGGATTGTGTGCCTCATTGGATGTATCAGAATGGTCGCCTTGATGTTTTGAACATACATCCAGGTCGTCCTACGAATCTCACCTGTCCAGACTGGATTTCTAAAAACAGTGAACACATGATAATCAAAGAATGGATAAAATGTATGGACAGTCGTAAGGAGGTTCTTGGAAGCAGCATTGTGCGAAAGGCAAGAATTGGAGACAGGATAATCTCCATTCTCCATAATGGAGAGTCAGGGGCTATCTTGTTTTATGCTATTTTACCTAAGATAATATAGTAGGTCCTAATAGAATGTAGTAGGTCCTATGAGGTACAATATGTTTATGAGAGTTGATGATGAGTAGTAGTTGTGATTATGTCTAGTGACCAACTTGTATGTGATGTCTCATTGATGAAAACGATGATCATGAGGAGGTATTATATGACAATGATGTATTATGATGATAAGTTGTTAATGATATGATGATGATGATGATGATGATGATGATTATATCATTGGGTGAAAGAACCGCGGATTAGTTTCAAGTGGATGTCCATCCACTTGAAACTAGTCCACAGTTCTTTCTCCCAGTGAAGTAATAACTTATTATGATGTAAAAACATTCACTAAATTGCTGCGGTACGAAAACTTGTATAAAGGTGTATGAATACAACATGAAATAAAAAATAAATATGGAATAATAGTAGTAGTGTGTACTAAGAGAAGCGCTACTACTAATTACCAGTAGCGCTTATAGTATAAAGCGCTACTACTAAGTCGATGTAGCAGTAGCGTGGTTCAACCCACGCTACTGCTAACCTTTAGTTGTAGCGTCTTACTAGTAGCGCAGTTACACGCGCTACTGATAGGCTTTAAACACGCGCTACTGCTAGGGTTTTTCCTAATAGTGCATTTTCCTATAAAGAACATATTTATAAAACTCATAAGGTATGTTCAGCGCAGATGCTCAAATCGTCCGCATATGGACCACATGGTTTGGATGTATTTTATCATCCAACGCGGTCTTGCATTCATTCGTTGGCTGGTTCGGATGTGTGTGTGTGTGTGGAGGGGGGGCTTTACGGTGCCACGCCCGCTTCCGACAACCCTGGCCCACCCAAAAATCTCTCCCTTGCTTGAAGCCAGCTGCCCGCATGTCGTTCTAGAGCGGACTTGGCCTCTCACTCGGGTGTTCGGACCGCTGCCACCCCCGCTTCCGACAACCCTAGCTTATGCACGTACGAAACTGCAAGCCGCCGGCTTGCTTGATACGAGGTAGTTTGGCAGCAAATACTCGTGGACACGGGATGCCGATGGATCGCAATAGGTGCGTGTCGCACCTAATACTTTATTTCTTTGATCTGGGTTATTGATTACAGGGGTACCTGTACGTATATATAGTAGCTAACATAGGTTACTACTAATCATTTTTAATCAGAAATCATTTTGTGAATCAATAAAGTAATTTGTAAGTTACGACCAGTTTTTGATATTTTTTTTGGATATTTTTCAATTATGAACATTTTTTGAATTGGCAAAAGTTTTACAATTTAATTAACATTTTTAATACACAAACTTTTCTAAAAAATCATGGACATTCTTTGATTTCCCTGCTTTTAAAATTGCAAACATTTTTTAAAAGTTGCGAATATTTTCTAAATCCCCAAATATTTATGAATTATTAAACATTTTATTTTAAAATTCTGTCTCTTTAATTTTCGGAAGTTTTGGAAGTCCCAAATTATTTGAAGTAAAAAAACAAAGACGGAAAAGGAACACACAACCTGAAAAACAAAATTTAAACAATGGTCGCCCGGACATAGGTCGTCCTAAAGAGGCACGTGGTGTCTTCTCCCAACATGCAGAGCGCGGGCCGGCCCAGTCGGGGATTTTCATGTGTGAAACGTTTTTTTATCACTTGTAGGTGGCATCCGTAGGTTATATTTTGTAACATTGAGGCAATTTCGGTGACCTACTACCGGAAGCAATAGTCATTTTGTTCGTGCGTGTAACTTGAAGAAAGCACGTTCATCATGTGAAGTGTGACTGTTTACAAATTCAAAATTTGAATCTACAGTCTTCACTTCCCAGGCTGCACCTCTCGGTTGTATTTGATTTTCACGTCATTAGCGTCACGGACATTTATTTTGGACAGTTTTATATAGCTAGCCTCTCATTTCGACTGCATTTGAATTTTGCGCCATAGGTGCAGCGATCTATTTTGAAAATATCCTCTATGTGTTGATGCTGAAGCCGGTGAGAATCGGTCAATACTCTCATGCACACTAAAATTAATGGTTTTTGTTTACACGCGTTGAAATTTACTACTTCCTTCGTCTCATAACATAAGAGCATTTGCTTTATTTATAAAGCGGAACGAAAGCCTTTTTCGGTATAACATAAAAGCGTTTTTTGACACTAAGGAGTACTTGGTAAGTGTTAGAGTTGTGTCGAATATTGTGTACAAGGTAGGTTACAGTTGAACTTGTAGTTGTATCGTGTTTACATAGGATGTGTCGTGTCCTAGTAGGACACTTGTATCCTAGGCCTCTCTTATATAGCGGGGGTAGACACACGATGTAACCTATGCCAACATAATAGCACAGGCGCGCAAGGGGGAGCCGGCGGCGTGTGCCGGCGCCCGGGTGGCCGGTGTGCGGTATTGTGACGGTGTCACGGGGAGGAGCGCCCATAGTCATGCCCCGGGGATGTAGCCATATCGGTGAACCTCGTTAACAAATCTCGGTGTCGTGCTTGTGTGATTGCTTGGTCCTCGGATGATCGACGGTGTGCCTCGGATTTATTCTAACAAGTGGTATCATGAGCTAGGTTCTTCGGAGGCCGTGGAAGATTGATTAGAGGAGGAAAAGCGCTCGGCATGGATCAATATTGTTCGTATGAAAGACGTCGCCGTAGAGCGACTTGTGCGGACAAGGGCCGATCCGACAGGTTGGCTTTTTTAGAATAGCGTGGTTGGATGTCTTGGCGGCGGCGAGTTGCAGTTGTTTGATCGATTCGGTGATCAGACGAGTTCTTGGTGAGATCGGTTTAATCGATTCAGGCGTGGACTCGGCGAGATGCAATCGACGACGGCGGCGTGTCGTGCGCGGACTGGCAGGCAGCGCATCGGTTCGGAGCACTGGCTGCGAAAGCGCAAGGCAAGTGCGTGGGCTGCAGCCCAGATGGGGAAGCCGCACGGCTGCAGCAAGCGGGCTACTCACGGGCCGAACGGCAGCTGGTGAGCTCAGGTGTACGTGTCTGTCTGCAAGGCGATCAGACCCGGGCCGTGTACAAGGGCATCTATGGGATTTGTTTTGGATCAAAAGAGGACCGAGTCCTCATGTTGAGACGGCGAGAGGTAGATCAAATCGAGCGAAGGAAATATCCATTGATACATCCATCGGGAATTAGCAAGAGGTTTTGGCAAAGCAAAGCTTAGCATTGGAATTTTGTGCCAGGGAGCGCTACACACGTGAAGACCAGAAAGTTTTTTGGTTGGAATTTGCTAGTAGTACAACCTCGTGTACTTGGGCATTGTGTGAGAAGGGAGCTTGGATAATTTTTCACAAGGTCAGCTGTACGAAGAACCATAGCGTCAACGGATGTCAGGTTTGAGGTGGAGAAGTTCACGGAACTGAAAACCTTAGGTTATTGCAGACAATGGTGAAAGATTTGTTGGCACAACAAGGATGCTTGAGGGCGTTGCAGGAAGTCATGCCAGCTAAGATGGAATTATGTGTGATGGATGGAAATTTGCGGAAGACGATTTGGGAGCCTCGAGTGTGTCGTTCAGTCGAATGAGTTCGGCTGGGTCGGACTGGACAGTCTGACGGGATCGACGCAAGTCGGTTGATACAGAAGACGGTGGTGGGATCGGCGACGACGACCTAGGAGCGCGATGCTGATGGTGACCGACTTCTGGGGCGTGGAAACACGTGGCGCAGGCCCCGAGGGCTTGTGTGGCTTCGACAAGACTATGGCGTAGGATTGATTCAAGGTGGTGTACACACGGAGCTTGAAGTCGACGGGGCGCGGGGTAGAGCGATCATCTGCCATGGAGTCATGTTGAAGGTGGAGCTGGATTGAGGGGCTACGACGTAAGTCGACAGAGAGTCGAAGCCTATTCAGCGGGAAAAGCGAGTGGCATGCAGCTCGGACTGGAACCCAGTGGTCTGATGGAAGCGTGAAACTCGTCATCGGTCGGTGATGATCGGTGGTACTCTGCAGTAGGGTTTGAGTGGTGTGGGTTCACGACCCTTGAGACTCGACCGGGACAGCGGAGGCTCGACGCGTTAATAGCGGCGAGGCGTGCGGTACGCACGGTGCATGGAGACGGACCAGGGCTCTGGTGGTCATACATGTGGTGAGACAACTGCGAATTTGACTCGGGATGACTACAAGCAATGGTGAAATTCCTTCAAGTTTCAGACAGGCGGTCAATAAAGGAGCGGTGATGTTGAGTTCAGGTAACTCTTATGTGTGACACCCAATATGTGAGTTGTTCACTTTCACGCAGGTCAGCGATCAGTGTGTGATGGCGTTGGACTGATACTCTGGAAGTTGGGAGCGCAAACTAGAGTAATGTGGAACTTAATTTTGCTCGAGTGTTGACTGTGGTCAAGAAAAGAAGGGACTACAAGTTGCAGGTGGAGTCATATGGAGTCTTTGGAGTAGCAGTGGTGCTCATGGGATAAGCTCAAGTCCAATGTACATGGAAATTTGACACATTGACGAATTCAAGATGATGGAGAATATTCGCCAAGGTGGAGTTTGTTAGAGTTGTGTCGAATATTGTGTACAAGGTAGGTTACAGTTGGACTTGTAGTTGTATCGTGTTTACATAGGATGTGTCGTGTCCTAGTAGGACACTTGTATCTTAGGCCTCTCTTATATAGCGGGGGTAGACACACGATGTAACCTATGCCAACATAATAGCACAGGCGCAAGGGGAGCCGGCGGCGGCGTGTGCGGCGCCAGGTGGCGGTGTGCGGTATTGTGACGGTGTCACGGGGAGGAGCGCCCGTAGTCATGCCCCGGGGATGTAGCCATATCGGTGAACCTCGTTAACAAATCTTGGTGTCGTGCTTGTGTGATTGCTTAGTCCTCGGATGATCGACAGTAATGCCTCGGATTTATTCTATCAGTAAGGGTTGAAGCACGTACACTTGAAAATAGACCACCCCTCAAAAAAGAAAAAGACCACAACATTAATTAATGAATGCCGTAAACTTTTCTAGGGGTGTAGTGAAAAATCTCAATTAGTAAATCGAACTCATCAGGGCACAATCCTTATTCGTTACAGGCACTGTAAAATACTGAATTACACGGACGCTGCACGTCCGTGAAGAGGGGCATAAGCTGAGTTTCTTGTGCCGTTAAAATCTTGGGAATCCGAGGCATTCATGAGAGTAGAATGAGAGCCTCCAGTGTCTCCTTGCTCTTGAGTAGCTCCGGCGGCCATACGATGACGCAGCTCCACCGCACCGTTGCCGTTGTTCCCAAGCCCTTCTCGCCGCCCTTTGAAGGCGTCGAATTGCGGGAGCCACACGCGCAGCCATGGCAGCAGTCCGGCCTTAGTCTCGGCGTCCGCCATGGGCAGGGTGCGCCTTCTCTTGCGTGAGACGAACCTGACGAGATGGATTATGAGCACGAGGCATGATACAGCGGCGTTGGTGAGGAACACCCCGCCGAATCTTTGCAGCGTGAGCCTAGTCTCGACGTACTTCCTTCTCCGTACGCAGGTCCTAGGATTACCAAACCACTTGTCCTCGATCTGCTTAAGCTTGTTCCCTTCCGCCATCCCCCTGATGGCGTGCGACATGTCTGCTTGTTGAAATATATTGTCCGCCTCCCTCCTTCAGTTCGGACTTTTGGATGAGTTGGCTGGTGCATGAATTTAATATGATAATAGAGCCTCTTCCTCATCAGATCAAGAGAGATCGCATCTAGCTACCTTCGCGACCGAGCCATATCCACCACCTCCGCCTCCATGTCACCCAGCCAAGGTTTTGGTTACCGGTCGAAATTTCGACATTTCCCATGGTTACCGCGTATTTTTGTGCCCTTCGGTAAACCCACGTACCAAGCAAAAAATACCAGTTTTTTGAATTTTTTGAATTTAAACACTCAATTTGTAGTAGAGTACGTAGGATCTAATTAATGTCATGAGAGTTGATTCTGGCGTGTTGGTAGCAACCTAATTCCTGTTTTGAGAGGTCTGTGGTTCAAATGTTTGTTCATTAACTTATTTGAATTCAAAATTCTACTATAAAATTCGTTCGAAATATTCTCGGTATTTATCGGTATTTCTCTGTAACCGTGGTAACCACGTTTATCAGTCCCCCTCGGTAAAAATGCCTCATTCGGTAACCAAAACCTTGCACCCAGCACCATGGGCGCGATCACCACCACCTCCTCCGCCTCCACCTTTGGCTCCTCATCCACAGGCACCAATACCTTCCTCGGATCGCCGCCGCAGGAGAAGCTGACGAGGGGGAACTTCCTCCTCTGGAAAGCCATCGTGCTTCCCCAGATCAAGGGTGCCCAGATGGAGCACCACCTTGACGCCACGAGCCCGCCACCGCCGGCCACCCTCACCATCACCAAGGAGGGCAAAGAAGAGCAAGTCATCAACTTCGCACGCACCCTCTGGTATGCCCAACAACAACAACTTCAAGGGTTCTTGATGGGTTCCTTTTCCCGCGAGATTCTGTCCCAGGTGGCCACGCTCCAGACGCCGGCCGAGGTGTGGCGCGCCATCAACGACATGTTCACTGCCCAGAGCCAGGCGCAGGCGATCAACACCCGCATCGAGCTCACCAACCTTAAAAAAGGTAACATGTCCATGGCAGAGTACCTCGGCAAGATCAAAACCCTCACCAATGAAGTTGCTTGCACCGCCTCGGCGCTCTCCGACACGGAGATTGTCTCCAAAATTCTTGCCGGCCTCGACATGGAATATAAACCGGTCGTCTCTGCGCTGGCGGCACGAGTGGAACCTATCACGGTTCCGGAACTACACAGCTAGCTGCTCAGCTTTGACGCCCGCCTCAGCCTCCTCCACGGCGGCGAACTTCGGCAATCTTCTGCATACTCCGCTTCCCGGGGTCGCGGTCGTGGCCGTGGTCACCAGGGCACCAACCGCGGTGGCGGTCGCGGTCGTGGTGCCTCCTCGGGCGATGGTGCCCGCTCTGGTGGCGGCTACGGCCACAACTACGACGGTGGCTATGGCAACAACCAGGGGGGTGGTGGCTTCAACTCCAACACTGGCCGCTGCACCTCCTCTTCACGTCCTCGCCCTCGGTGTCAACTCTGCAAGAAGGCCGGTCATGAGGTCATCGACTGCTGGCATCGGCATGATGAAAACTTCGTCCCAGATTCCAAACTGGTTGCAGCTGCTATGCGCGAGCAAGGCGGGGATGGCGTCTGGTATGTTGACTCCGGTGCTACCGATCATGTCACCAATGAGCTAGAGCAACTTGCCCTACGCGAGACGTATCACGGCAACGACCAGATCCACACAGCCAGCGGTAAAGGTATGGATATTTGTCACATTGGTCAAGTTTCGCTTAATTCACCTAATATTCAACGTGATCTTGTTCTTAAGGATGTTCTTCATGTTCCTCAAGCTGACAAAAACCTTGCCTCTATGTCTCGTTTAGCCACCGATAACGATGTTTTCTTTGAAACTCACCCTTGCTATTTTTTTCATTAAGGATCGGGCAACGAGGGCACCTCTCTATCACGGTAGATGCGTTGGCGGCCTCTACCCCATCTCCCCCAGAGCTCTTAGCAACAAGCATTGTCGAGTCTACTCCGTCATCAAGCCCTCTTTCGAGCGGTGGCATCAAAGATTAGGACATCCCTCATCAGTCATAGTTAGGCAAGTAGTCAATAAAGACAAACTTCCTTTGTCACATAGTTTAAATAATGAGTCTGTTTGCGAAGCATGTCAATATGCCAACAGCCATCAGCTTCCCTATCCTAAGTCTACTAGTGTGTCTCATGCCCCATTACAATTGATCTTCAGTGATGTACGGGGTCATGCTCGAGATTCTTTTGGTCGAAAAAAATATTATGTTAGCTTCATTGATGATTACAGCAAGTTCACATGGATTTATTTTCTTAAGTATAAATCTGAAGTCTTTTTCATCTTCCAAGAGTTTCAGAAGCTAGTTGAGCGCCACTTCGATGGGAAAATTGTTTCATTCCTAAGTGACTAGGGAGGGGAGTATGAAAAACTCAACTCCTTCTTCCGTAGCATTGGGATCACTCATTATGTGTCCTGCTCTCATGCTAATCAGCAAAACGGTTCTGCTGAACGCAAACACCATCATATCGTTGAAGTCGGTCTATCCCTTTTAGCTCATGCATCAATGCCTCTCAAGTATTGGGATGAGGCCTTCATCACAGTTACATATCTTATCAACCGTCTTCCCAATAAGGTCATTGGCAATTCCACTCCTTTAGAATGATTGTATCGTCAAAAGCCAGACTAAACTCTCTCAAAAAAATTGGGTGTGTGTGTTACCCCAACCTACGTCCATATAATCGTCATAAACTAGAGTTCCGCTCCACACAATGTGTGTGTATTGGGTACAGCAACCTTCATAAAGATTATAAATGCCTTGAACCATCTACTGGACGCATATATATCTCCCGTGATGTTATCTTTGATGAAACATTATTCCCGTTTTCACTACTTCATCCCAATACCGGCGTGTTGCTTCGTGCAGAAATTGCACTCCTACCAGATTATTCTATACATCCTGATCACGGGGGTGAATTAAATGATCATGATCATGTGCAAAATTCCACAGAAAACTGCGTCTCTAATGGCTCTTGTGCAGATTCTACTCGTCATTTTATGTGTACACAGGACAAACAAGGCACGGTCTCTGAGGTTGATTCGCCTGCCAGCGCGCGATCCCAGGCAGATCCGTGGCAGCATGCAGCACAGGGCGGCGCGCGATCCCGTGCCGATTCGCTCCTGGTAGCCGACAGCGGCAGCGACCCAGACGCGGGTCCAGGCGCGGGCCCGGGCGCGTCACGTCAAGCCGACCGAGCGGGTCAGAGGGTCCAGGCGCGGGTCCCGGCGCGCCACGCCAAACATCGCCTGCGCGACCCAAGACGGCTGTCGAGCGCGGCGCGTGGGGGAGCGACTCCATGTCGTCTGGGGACCCGCTGGCCGATTCTGCGCTGGCGGGTGATCTGATGCACCGCCAGGACGAGGAGCAGTGCGCATCTACCTCGGATCAGGAGCCCCACCAACCTGAATCTTCTGTGGACGACGCTGAAGCTGCTGGATCTCCTGTGCCACAATCAACAACAGTCGTTTCTGTGGCTCCTTCACCTCCTCGTCGACACACCAGGTCTCGGTCAGGTATCGTCAAGGAAAAACAATACAATGATGGTACAATAAAGTATAATCCGACGAAGCATGGTTTCCTTGCCACTACTGGTGAACCTATTGATTTGCATGATGCACTTGCTAGCAAGGATTGGAAGGAAGCCATGGATAATGAATATAATGCACTCATAAAAAATCAGACCTTGCATCTAGTACCACCGCAACGTGGTGCTAACATAATTGATTGTAAATGGGTATACAAGATCAAAAGGAAATCTGATGGTAGTATAGACAGGTACAAGGCAAGGTTGGTTGCAAAAGGTTTTAAGCAAAGATTTGAAATTGATTATGATGATACCTTTAGTCCTGTGGTTAAAGCAACTACCATTCGCCTTGTTTTGTCCATTGCTATTTCCAGAGGATGGAGCTTAAGACAGCTAGATGTTCAGAACGCGTTTCTTCATGGTGTTCTTGAGGAAGTGTTCATGCGGCAACCACCAGGTTATGAAAATCATAGCACACCACATTATGTATGTAAGTTGGATAAAGCGTTATATGAACTCAAGAAGGCTCCAAGAGCATGGTATTCTAGGTTGAGCATGCAGTTACAACATCTTGGGTTCACACCATCCAAAGCAGATACATCCTTGTTCTTTTATAGCAAAGGCAATATCACTGTTTTTGTGCTTATTTATCTTGATGATACAATTGTTGCTAGTTCAAGTCAAGAGGCCACAACTTGTTTGCTTAAGGATTTAAAACTTGAATTTGCTCTCAAGGATCTAGGTGACCTTCACTATTTTCTTGGCATAGAAGTAAAGCAAGTCAGAAATGGCATACTTCTCTCACAAGAAAAATATACTGAGGTTCTCAAGAGGGTGGGATTGGAGAATTGCAAATCAGTCAGCACATCAATTTCCACTTCAGAAAAACTTATAGTTGATAGTGGAGAAGCTTAAGCTTTCCAAACCATTTGTCCTCGATCTGCTTAAGCTTGTTCCCTTCCGCCAGCCCCCTGATGGCGTGCGACATGTCTGCTGCCAGTGGTGATCCCGTCGGGAACACCTGGAAACCATGACAAACCCATCGGTACTTGTTACAATACAAGTATACATTGGATCCAGAGAATCCGAGCGTGAGATCTGTAGAAAAATTAATGCTGGGATGGACGGACCACACGTACAAATCCAAAGCCGCCGCTACTGAAGACCGGATCGACCATGGAGTAGCCTTCGCAGTAGCGCGACAAGAAGAATTTTAGGTAGGGCATTTCGTCCAAGATCGCCTTGACACCTCCGTTGGCCGAACCTCTGTCGAGGGCATCGGCGTATTCATCAATGGTGGAGTACCTCCTCATGCTTCTGTCGTCGAAGCCCATATCCTTGAGGATACTCTCAACGAATGAACCTTCCTGAAATCCCACGTAGTCCCTATGTGTCAACTTATTTATGGCCGGCTGGAGCTGCCGGACAGTCAACATCGACGTCAGGCTAGCTGTGTAGCTTGTCAGTCAGGTTGCTCTCCAACTTCTCCTCCTCTACAAAGTAAAGGGTTCAAGGAATATAAATGTTGCATAAAGCCTGCGTAGATTTGTATTTAATTTATTGCAGGACGATAAGAATGGGAGGATTGTCGAATTGATGCCGAATGGGAGAAAACCATGGTTGAGAATGCAAAGTAGAATAGGATGCCGAATTGCTTCCAGGGCGTGCCGCGGAATCGAGGGTTGACCCTACGCTCAATCTCCCACACAACCAAGCCGGTGAATAGGAAGAAAAGGCTGGTGAGCCAGAGCTGTGGTGTTAGCGGCTTCACGAAGATCCACAAGCTGCTATCTTCCTCGGCGACGACGATCATCGCGACACCCGTTTGAGCGAACGGTGTGGTGAAGGATACCTGCTTCATCCAATTCGCGCTGATCGTAACGTCTCCGACCACCGCGTCTAGTTCCTACAGAGCAACGGGTTGATTTCAGAGCAAAAGTGGACAAAAAAGAGAGATATGGATATATGTTATGGAAGGATTCTCATTGTGGGCTATGGGCCGGCATACGCGTACTGACCTTGTCGTGCACCATGTTTACAAGTGCTTCGTATAAGTATGATTCATTTACTGGCACATATTGGTACGGAACATGATAGTCCAGTTCTTTCATGGCTGCCTCAAACACGTCAATGCAGTAGCCTGACACTACTGGCACTGACACATTGAGGGGATCGAAGTGAATCCCCTGGAATTCGCTGAAACCTCTCCTGAGTGGGATGGCGACACGCTCCACCCTATTGGGACGGCTGCCGTCTCGCCTGGCCAGAGGACCTGCTTCAGCTTTTCCCCTGCACTCTTGGGGTACAAGCTCGTCGAAATCCCACCGTTTGTTATATTACTTGAAAGAACTTTTTCGATAAAGACTTGAAAGGACTTGGAACGCAATGTTTTATCAAACTAATAAAACAACATGATAAGGAGCAAAAACTGGACAAGAGAGGAGGGGTATCTATTGGCTATGTGCATACTATTCATACAGAGACCGAGTGTTTACTGATTTTAATTTGTATCCTCATTATGCCACATCAGGGAATCTCCAACACTGACCTCCCAAACTTGACATTGCATCTGTCTGCAGACCGGTAGGGACCAATCCACAGACACTGATACGAGAGTCAGCCATTCAACCGTAGAACACACATTTCAAATCAGATTTCAACAAACCAGACAAATTACAAGCAAACCAGGTGATTTTCCTTTCAACCGAAACACATTCATTACATTTTCGGAATTTTTCATTAAAAAGCGAATAGGCCTAGACCTAGCCTACGGCGGCGCCCGTCGTCAAGTCATTGTTGTTTCCTTTTGGCGATCATCGGATCCATCTCATCGTCTCCATGAGTGACGAGGATAAGAGCATCTCCACTCGTTCGGCCCCCCAGCGCACCCGGCGAGTGCATTTTTGCGTTTGCACCGGCTGTTTTTTCGCCCTGGGGGCGATCCAGTTCAAAGCCGCGCCCCCAGGTTTCGGCCCCCAGACGCCCATAAATTCAAACTTGTCTTTCCCGCTGCCAAAAAAAGCCACAAGTTCGACGATTATGATGCCACAGTTCGGCCATCAAACACACAAGAAAGTTTGGCGATCAAAAGGAATGACGCGTAGACAAAGGAACGCATCAAACGGCGGGCTCCATTGCCGTGGGACAGGCTAGGGTCGGCGTGGCCGGGGTCGTCGTTGGACTTGCCGGGGTCGGCATGGACGCAGCCGTGCTCGGCATTGGCGTGGCTTCTGTGCTTTGGGCTGGTGGTCGGCGTTGGCACCGCTTCGTCGCTCGAACTGGGCACCGGCGCTGTTGTCGACGTGGCCGTTGGCCCGGACATCTGGTTCAAGATGAGGCCGCGCTCCGCCAGGTACGGGGATCTGGGTCAACATGGATGGGCACGCACAATTGGACTGTCGGCAACAGTAAAATAGGAGGTGTGAACAAGTTAGCTAACCGTCCTTTTTTAATGTCTACTGCCTCCTTCTGAATTTATTAGTTTGTACCGTATTTTGCGTCAAAGTTTAACCACATATGTCACTTGCAAAATGTTAATACATGACATAAAAAAGATACATTGTTGGATTCGTATTTGGATGTAGTTTCGAATGATATTATTTTTTGCTGCATATAACCTATATTTTACTAGCAGGTAAATTTATGATCAAAATATGACCTGAAATATGAGGGGTACTAGTAAACCCGGATGGAGGTAGTAGATCTGGGCACCGTTGCGCACGCTACATCGTCTGCCATGATGAATATGCGGGCCGCTTTCGTTGTTCTTTCCAAGAAGACAGCTTTGCCCTTTGTTACATGTTTTTTCGATGAAAAATGATTTTTACTAGCAGTAAAATAGGAGGTGTGAACAACCTAGCTAAGCGTCCTTTCACGTGTGCTTCCTTCATCTAGGTTTATTAGTTCTCATCATATTTTGAATCAAAGTTTGATCACATATGTAACTTGTAAAATGTTAATACATGTTACCAAAATCATATCATCGGATTCGTATTTGAATGCAGTTTCAAATGATATTGTTTTTGCTGCATATAACTTATATTTTACTAGCAGTTAAATTTATGATTAAAATATGACCCGAAATATATGGGTACTAGTAAAACCGGATGGAGATAATAGATATGGTCGCCGTTGCGCACGCTGCATCATGTGCTGTGCATGAAGATGCAGACTGCTTTCGTTGTTCTTTTCAAGAAGACAACTTTGCACTTCAGCGTAGGGATAAAAACGGAGCGGAAACGGACGGAACTGAGTGCTATTATATTTGTTTTCACATTTTTTTGCAGAAGCGGAAACGAATACAAAAATCCCGGAAATGAATACGGAAACAAATACTACCGAAAACGGTCACGGAGCGAATACAAAGCGGATACGGAAACAGAAATAGGCATTGATCGGAACTTAAAAACCCCTTGAATCATAGAGAAATACACACACAAAAATAATGAGTTGTTAATATGGCTACAAAATAATATCATTATGTTAGCAACTTAGCGTAGTATTGTGTTAGTACCGGACAATTGCGTATAAGGTTAAGCTGAGTACATGTGTGGTAATAGAAGTTGGACCTCAGATCCATTCTATCAATTGTGTCATTGTGTTCTCTTTGGTAGTTGAGCTACAAAGCAGCTATAGGGTCTATAGCTAAAACAGAAATTCCATATTCACGGAAACGAAAAGTTCTGTTTCCATGCATGTTCCACCGGAAAACACCATTTCGTTTTTGTTTTCATTTCCGCATAAAAAATTCCATTTCCACTTCCGTTTTGCAAATTTCCGTTTCCGTTTTCATATTTCCTCTTCGTTTTCATTTTTTCTCCGGAAAAACAGAAAGTTTCCACTCCATTTTCATCCCTACTTCAGCACATACTTTTTCGATGAAGAGTGATTTTTTTACTAGAGTAATGCTACACGTACCATAGTTAGGCCATTTCTAATCGATCCCCAATAAATAGAGGAGGATGTGATGGAGTAAACCTTTAGTGATGTATATTTACTCCACTAAGATTTGGCAGGACCTAGCCGATCTCCTATATTTAATGGAGTAAATGTTTGTTTTTTCTAAACTTTGCAATTCTTGTATACATTGCAACTACATATTAGCACACATATAGAAACCAAACATAAATTTGAATGTTCAAGCAAATCACGAATATAGTTTACAAACCGAATTCAATGTTTACGAACTGAATTATTTGAATTTAAGCAACCGAATGGTCCAAATGTAGCAAATCAGGTGTTGTAACTCGGCCAGCCCACCTCCCCGCTTATAGGTTCCTTCGAAATTCTTGACGAACACTTGGGAGAGGTCCTCCCAGCTGAATATATTGTTGGGCGGCAGCTGATTGAGCCACACCCGAGCACATGCTTCAAGCATCAAAGGAAGATACTTCATTGTCATCGCATCCTCCAATTTGGACTGCCACACGGTAATCATCTAGCCATGTTTCTGTTTTTGCTTATCCCTGCTACTAAACTGAAGTTCGCAGGAATCACCGCCGACCGGATGTACCTGCTGAAACACGTCGGGCCCGAATAACTTGATCCAGTCGGGTAATCTATGGCATTCTAGTCTTTTTTTGCTCGGCCTAGGTCCACCAAATTCAGGGCTAGGAGCGATCAAGCGTTGAATTGGGGGTCTCGGTAGCCCACATCATCATGTTTACGGGGTTAATATCTACCCGGCAAGCGCGGTGGACTGGGCCTCAAGTCATCACCATGGTGGTATCTGTCCCTATATCGCTGGGGCGAATATGGGACATCCCTCGGAGGGCTCATTCGACCATGGTAACGATTGTCAGGCTGCCGAGTGTGTGTTCCCCGAGCATGAAACCGGTCACCATGTTACATAGGGCGTTCTGGTCACCGAGTAAGCGCTTCATCTCTCCGGGGAGGTGATTCTGCGTGTCGCCGAGGCACAAGAGGGCTATGAGCCGACTGAGTTGTCCGGGCCAACGTGCTATGAATACAATTCTTTGACTAGGACACGGTAGAATTTTGTGCCATGCCTGCCTTCAAGAGCCTTGACGGCTTGGGGGTAGCTATTGCGGCTGATTACCCCGACCTCTATCCTTTCGTAAAGGTAAGTATTCGGAAATTGTATTCTCACGGAAGAGAGATACTTCTGCTCGTCTCTTTATCCTCCGTATAGGACGATGTCTCGCAGGATTGGCGCTCAGGAGCCGTACCCAGGGGCGGGCGACCAAGACAAGGTCAGCACCTTCGCGGATGGGTCATGCAAAACGAAAGGAAGTCGGAAGCACCATTGAACCTGCTCCATCAGCGAAAAGGTATATTCCTCCTATTTAATATTCGGGCGTGAAGCAGAATTGTCATTCGCATCCTCCTTCTATCATCGCATGAGGGGTATACGGCAAACCAAATGACCGGGCCCTTGGGCCTGGTCGTCTTCGACCCCTTGGTCTTCTTTCGGCTTGACTGTGACCACATACGGGTCCTCGGTCAGCAACTTATCTAATTCGGTGTTCACGGGTTCCCCTCGTTGAGGTGCGAGGACCTGACTGATCTGGTGAAAGTCCACCAGTCCTGTGATATGAAAAAAAAAAATGAAACTCCATGGGCACTAGCACCCACGGTTTATTGATATAGAAGAAGCATCCCTCATGAGAATTCCAGAAATTCGTCTCTGACAGAGATCGAACTCTGGTCGTTAGGTTTACAATCATGCGCCCCCAACCACTGGGCTATGCCCACGTCCTCACCAGTCCTGTGATATGGACATATAAACCCAATCATTCAGTAAAACAGTGAGAGGAAAATAAATGCCACGAATTGAAAAGTGGATATATATAACATACCTCGACAGCTTGACATGCTCGGCTAAGGCCGATGTCGTCCCCCTCGGTCTGGAAGGTATTCTCCTTGGCCGAGGGCTTGAAGAGGCTCGTTAGCATCGCCCCATGGTCCTTCCCCCGGAAGAAGCTTCGGATCACCAAGGCCTCACTATCAGGCGTATACCTCCAAAGAGGGGATGCTCGGCCTTGGAGGGGTTGGACCTTGTGATGGAGCATAACGTGGATCACGTCCACCAGGATGACACCATCACTGATAAGGACCTTCACCCACCCCTGAAGCACCTTGACTTCCTCTTGGTTCTCCCAGTCGAGGCCCTTGGCAGTCCAGGAGTGCAACCTCTTCAAGGGAGTTGCCGAGAAGGTGGGGATTCCTGTGACGCCCTCGATTCAATCATACACGCAAATGTGTACGATCAAGATCAAGGACACACGGGAAGATATCACAACACAACTCTAGACACAAATTAAAATAATACAAGCTTTATATTACAAGCCAGGGGCCTCGAGGGCTCGAATACACAAGAGTCAGCGGAAGCAACAATATCTGAGTACAGACATGAGTTAGACAAGTTTGCCTTAAGAAGGCTAGCACAAAAGCAGCAACGATCGAAAAGGCAAGGCCTCCTGCCTGGGAGCCTCCTAACTACTCCTGGTCGTCGGCGGTCTCCACGTTGTAGTAGGCACCCTCAGGGTAGTAGTAGTCGTCAGTGGTGTCATCTGGATCCTGGGCTCCACCATCTGGTTGCAGCATCCGGGAAGAATGGAAAGAGGTGGAAAAAGGGAGCAAAGCAACCGTGAGTACTCATCCAAAGTACTTGCAAGTAAGGATCTACACTACATATGCAACATTATCAAAGAGGGGCTGTATATGTGGACTGGACTGCAGAAATCCAGAATAGAGAGAAGGCCTAGTCCTATCGAAGACTAGCATCTTCTGGAAACCACCATCTTGCAGCAACAGGAGGGAGTAGAGTTGCATAAAGTAAAGTAGTAGAAGTGTTATCAACCTCGTCCAGAGATCCTTTCTCGACTCCCTTTGAGATTCACTTTATAAAATATTCACTTTGAGATTCCTTCGGGTATGATAGAAAAACTGCTAGCTAATCCATTTGCAGGAGAGGGAACATTGCATCCCGATTTACACCTTATCTTTGTGGATGAAGTTTGTGGATTATTTAAGCTTGCAGGTATTCCCGATGATGTTGTCAAAAGGAAGGTCTTCCCTTTATCTTTGAAGCGAGATGCATTGACATGGTATAGCCTATGTGATGATACGGGATCTTGGAATTATAAGCGATTGAAGTTGGAATTTCACCAGAAGTTCTATCATATGCATCTTGTTCATCGTGATCGTAATTACATATACAATTTCTGGCCTCGCGAAGGATAAAGCGTCGCTCAAGCTTGGGGGAGGCTTAAGTCAATGTTATATTCATGCCCCAATCATGAGCTCTCTCGGGAAATGATCATTCAGAATTTTTATGCTCGGCTTTCTCTTGATAATCGCAACCTGCTCGATACTTCCTCTGCTGGTTCTTATATGCTGAAGACTATTGATTTCAAATGGGACTTATTGGAAAGAATTAAAGGCAACTCTGAAGATTGGGGTTCTGACGATGGTAAGGAGTCAGGTATGACACCTAAGTTCGATTGTGTTAAATCTTTTATGGATGCCGATGCTTTTCGTGGATTTAGCTCTAAGTATGGACTTGACTCTGAGATAGTAGCTACTTATGTGAATCTTTTGCTACTCACGTTGATCTCCCTAAAGAGAAGTGGTTTAAATATAATCCTCCTGTTGAAGTGAAAGTAGTTGCACCTATTACAGTCGAAGAAAAGACTATTACCTATAGTGATCCTATTATTCCTACTGCTTATGTTGAAAAACCTCCTTTTCCTGTTAGGATAAAAGATCATGCTAAAGCTTCGACTGTTGTTCGTAAGAGTAATACTAGGACTTATACACCCCATGAGCAAATTAATGTTGAACCTAGTATTGCTATGGTTAAAGATCTCTTGGATGAGGACTTAGATGGGCATGTTATTTCTTTCTTGGGTGAGACTGCTAATATTGCTAGACCTGATACTAAGACACGTAGACCTGTCGTAGACATGCCTGTTATTTCGGTTAAAATAGGAGATCATTGTTATCATGGCTTATGTGATATGGGTGCTAGTGCTAGTGCTATACCTTATGATCTATATAAAGAAATTATGCACGACATTGCACCTTTTGAATTAGAAGACATTGATGTTACTATTAAGCTTGCTAATAGGGATACCATTAAACCTATTGGGATTGTTAGAGATGTTGAAGTTTTGTGTGGGAAGGTTAAATACCCTGCTGATTTTCTTATTCTTGGTTCGATGATTTTTGTCCCATTATTTTTGGTAGACCTTTCTTGAATACTGCTAGTGCTAAGATTAATTGTGAAAAGAATATTGTAACTGTTGGCATAGATGGTATGTCTCATGAGTTTAATTTCTGGCTTACATTGCTGTTCCTCCAACTGATCCATTAGAACAATATTTGCTAGACCATGAAAACGATATGTTTATGAAGGAAAGGGAATAAATAGATGAAGTGTTCCTTAAACAGGAACCTATGCTAAAACATAACCTTCCCATTGAAATTCTTGGGGATCCCCCTCCACCTAAGGGTGATCTCGTGTTTGAACTCAAACCATTACCTGATAATCTTAAGTATGCTTATCTTGATGAAAAAGAAATATATCCTATTATTATTAGTGCTAACCTTTGAGAGAAAGAAGAAGAAAGATTATTGAAAACTCTAAAGAAGCACCGAGCTGCCATTGGATATACTCTGGATGATCTTAAGGGCATTAGTCCCACATTATGTCAACACAAAATTTCAGTGGAGAAAGATGCCAAACCAGTTAGAGATCCTCAAAGACGATTAAATCCCAAGATGAAGGAAGTGGTAAGAAAGGAGATACTAAAGCTCCTTGAGGCAGGTATTAGTAATCCCGTTGCTGATAGTGAATGGGTAAGCCCTGTCCATTGTGTCCCTAAAAAGGAGGTATTACCGTTGTTCCTAATGATAAAGATGAATTGATCCCGCAAAGAATTATTACAGGTTATAGGATGGTAATTGATTTCCGTACGTTAAGTAAAGCCACTAAGAAAGATTATTACCCTTTACCTTTTATTGATCAAATGCTAGAAGGCTATCCAAACACACACATTTTTGCTTTCTAGATGGTTATTCTGGTTTCTCTTAGATACCTGTATCAGCGAAGGATCAATCTAAAACTACATCTACATGCCCTTTTGGTACTTTTGCTTATAGACGTATGCCTTTTGGTTTATGTAATGCACCTGCTAACTTTCAAAGATGCATGATGGCTATATTTTCTGATTTTTGTGAAAGATTTGTGAGGTATTCATGGATGACTTCTCAGTCTATGGATCCTATTTTGATGATTGTTTGAGCAACCTTGATCGAGTTTTGCAGAGATGCGAAGACACTAGTCTCGTCCTTAATTGGGAAAAGTGTCACTTTATGGTTAATGAAGGCATTGTCTTGGGGCACAAGATCTCTGAGAGAGGTATTGAAGTTGATAAAGCCAAAGTTGATGCTATTGAAAAGATGCCATGTCCCAAGGACATAAAAGGTATAAGAAGTTTCCTTGGTCATGCCGGTTTTTATAGGAGGTTCATTAAGGACTTTTCTAAAATCTCTAGGCCTCTGACTAATTTATTGCAAAAATATATTCCTTTTGTCTTTGATGATGATTGTGTAGAAGCATTTGAAACACTTAAGAAAGCTTTGATCACTGCACCTATTGTTCAGCCGCCTGATTGGAATTTACCTTTTGGAATTATGTGCGATGCTAGTGATTATGTTGTAGGTGCTGTTTTAGGGCAAAGAGTCGATAAGAAATTGCATGTTATCCAGTATGCTAGTAAGACTCTTGATACTGCCCAGAGAAATTATGCTACTACTGAAAAAGAGTTCTTAGCAGTTGTGTTTGCATGTGATAAGTTTAGACCCTATATTGTTGATTCCAAAGTTACTATTCACACTGATCATGCGGCTATTAAATATCTTATGGAAAAGAAAGATGCTAAGCCTAGACTCATTAGATGGGTTCTCTTGCTCCAAGAATTTGACTTGCATATTATTGATAGAAAGGGAGCTGAGAACCCCGTTGCAGATAACTTGTCTAGGTTAGAGAATGTTCTTGATGACCCACTGCCAATTAATGATAGCTTTCCTGATGAACAATTAGCGGTCATCAATGCTTCTCGTACTGCTCCTTGGTATGCTGATTATGCTAATTACATTGTTGCTAAATATATACCCCCTAGTTTCACATGCCAGCAAAAGAAAAAGTTCTTTTATGATTCAATACATTACTTCTAGGATGATCCTCATCTTTATAGAGAAGGAGTAGATGGTGTTATTAGACATTGTGTACCTGAGCATGAACAGGAACAGATCCTATGCAAGTGTCACTCTGAATCCTATGGAGGACACCACGCTGGAGATAGAACTGCACACAAGGTACTACAATCTGGTTTTTATTGGCCTACTCTCTTCAAAGATGCTCGTAAGTTTGTCATATCTTGTGATGAATGTCAAAGAATAGGTAACATTAGTAGACGTCAAGAAATGCCTATGAATTATTCTCTTGTTATTGAACCATTTGATGTTTGGGGCTTTGATTATATGGGACCTTTTCCTGCCTCTAATGGTTATACACATATTTTAGTTGCAGTTGATTACGTTACTAAGTGGGTAGAAGCTATTCCAACTAGTAGTGCTGATCATAACACTTATATTAAAATGCTTAAAGAAGTTATTTTTCCGAGGTTTGGAGTCCCTAGATGTCTTATGACCGATGGTGGTTCACATTTTATTCATGGTGCATTCCGTAAGATGCTTGCTAAGTATGATGTCAATCATAGAATAGCATCTCCTTATCACCCGCAGTCTAGTGGTCAAGTAGAATTGAGCAATAGAGAGCTCAAATTAATTTTGCAAAAGACAGTGAATAGATCTAGAAAGAATTGGTCCAAAAAACTTGATGATGCATTATGGGCCTATAGAACTGCATACAAAAATCCTATGGGTATGTCTCCTTATAAGATGGTTTATGGAAAAGCATGTCATTTACCTCTTGAACTTGAACATAAGGCATATTGGGCCATTAAAGAGCTCAATTATGACTTCAAACTTGCCGGTGAGAAGAGGTTGTTTGATATTAGCTCACATGATGAATGGAGAACTCAAGCCTATGAGAACGCCAAGCTTTTCAAAGAAAAAGTCAAACGCTGGCATGATAAGAGGATACAAAAGCGTGAGTTTAACGTAGGAGATTATGTGTTATTATTCAACTCTCGTTTAAGATTTTTTGCAGGAAAACTTCTCTCAAATGGGAAGGTCCCTACGTTATCGAGGAGGTCTATCGTTCTGGTGCTATAAAAATCAACAACTTCGAAGGCACAAATCCGAGGGTGGTAAACGGTCAAAGAATTAAACATTATATTTCAGGTAATCCTATCAATGTTGAAACTAATATTATTGAAACCATAACCCCTGAGGAATACATAAGGGACACCTTCCAGAACGTTCCAGACTCCGAAAAGGTGTAGGTATGTGGTACGGTAAGTAAACCGACTCCAAAACAACTCTAAAGGCAATTTTTATCAGTTTTGTATTATTTAAGAATTTTAGAAAGAAAGAAGTAGTCCAAAAGGGACACGAGGCCCCCACGAGAGTGGAGGGCGCCCCCTGTCTCGTGAGCACCTCGTGTGCCTCCCGGACTCCGTTTTCTTGCACGTTACGTATTTCGGTCGGTAAAAATTCATTATATATACTCCCGAAGGTTTTGACCACCGTATCACGCAAATATCCTCTGTTTTCGTTTCGAGTTGTTCCTGTTGCAGAATAGAGCAAGATGTCGTCCCAAGATTCGGAGGGGGAGAGCTACATGGCTGATTATATCGCAAACCCAAAAGCATATGGGGATGTGGAACATTATGGCTGGACCACGGAGGAAGAACAAGACTATGATCCAAAGGGGAAGGAGGAGACAAGCTCCGATGAAGAGGACGATCCACTACCTCAACCTGGCGATATGCATGTGGAGTTCAAGAAGTCAAGCCTCCCGAAGGTCCAATCTACCCCACCACGATTTTTGCAGGATAGCAAGGAGGCATTATGCAAAAAGACAATGAAACTTGAGCTCGAGAATGAGGATCTGAGGGAGGAAAATTTTAGCCTCAGACGCAAGCTAGAGAAGAAGAATGCAACAACTCCTATTTCACCACCTCCGAGGACATAATCACTTGGGTATGGGCACTCCCCTTGTCAACTGACAAGCTTTGGGGAAGTGCCCCGGTATCGTATCACCATCACACTCCTATCTTTACCGCTTTATTTAGTTCGATCCTTTTGGTAGTATCTTTATCTAGTAGATTAAAGTTTTGATTTCAAGTAGTTTTGAGTTTTGCTTTGTGATCTCTTTATGTAATCGAGTTCGTGTGCTATCTATAATAAAGATTAGTGTTGAGTCAAGGGCTTTGCTATGTTGCTATGATCTTGAGAAAGTAGAAAGAATAAAAGAGTTCATATTGATCTTATGGATAGTGATAACTTCACACATAGAAAGTATGAGTCATAAAAATTGTTGAGAGTTGATGAACGTAGCCTTGGTCATCGTTGCAATTAATAGGAAGTGATAAGGAAAGAGGGGTTCACATATAAATATATTATCTTGGACATCTTTTATGATTGTGAAGCACTCATTAAGTATGACATGCTAAAAGAGTTGATGTTGGACAAGGAAGACAACGTAATGGTTTATTTTTTCCGACATCTCAGTTAAAGTATATTGTCATTGACCTTCCAAACATGTTGAGCTTTCCTTTCTCCATCATGCTAGCCAAATTCCTTGCACCAAGTAGAGATACTACTTGTGCTTCCAAATATCCATAAACCCAGTTTTTCCATGAGATTCCACCATACCTACCTATGGATTGAGTAAGATCCTTCAAGTAAGTTGTCATCGGTGCAAGCAATAAAAATTGCTCTCTAAATATGCATGACTTATTAGTGCAGAGAAAATAAGCTTTATACGAACTTGTTGTGGAAGTAATAAAAGCGACGGATTGCATAATAAAGGTCCACATACAAGGTGCAATATAAAGTGACGTTATTTTGCATTAAGATTTTGTGCATCAACCCTAAACACGCATGACAACCTCTGCTTCCCTCTACGAAGGGCCTATCTTTTACTTTAGGTTTTTACTTTATGCTTGAGTCAAGGTGATCCTCACCTTTCCCTTTTTCATTTAATCCTTTGGCAAGCTCCTCGTGTTTGAAAGATCATGATATATATATATCCAATTGGATGTAAGTTAGCATGGTCCATTATTGTTGACATCACCTAAAGGTGAATACATTGGGATGCAACACAATAAAGCCCCTATCTTTCTCAGTGTCCAGCTGAAACTCTATAACCACAAGTATTGCGTGAGTGTTAGCAATTATGGGAGACTACGAGATAGTTGAGTGAATACGTTGGGATGCAACACAATAAAGCCCCTATCTTTCTCAGTGTCCGGCTGAAACTCTATAACCACAAGTATTGCGTGAGTGTTAGCAATTATGGGAGACTACGAGATAGTTGAGTATGTCAGCTACGATAAATTGCAATTGCTTCAATGACTGAGATTATAGTTTGTTAGTTCTCAATGAAGTTTTTAAACCATACTTGACATTGTGAATTGCCTATTACTTGAGCATAAGAAATCATATGACAAAATCTATTTATGTTGCTATTATTAGAATGATTATGATGCCCTCATGTCCGTATTTTATTTTTATCGACACCTCTATCTCTAAACATGTGGACATATTTTTCGATTTCGGTTTCCGCTTGAGGACAAGCGAGGTCTAAGCTTGGGGGAGTTGATACGTCCATTTTGCATCATGCTTTTATATCAATATTTATTGCATTATGGGCTATTATTACACATTATATCTCAATACTTATGGCTATTCTCTCTTATTTTATAAGGTTTACCATGAAGAGGGGGAATGCCGACAGCTGGAATTCTGGCTGGAAAAGGAGAAATGTTGGAAACCTATTCTGCACAGCTCCAAATGTCATGAGACTCCACGAAACAACTTTTTGGATTTAATAAGAATTTATGAGCAAAAGAAAGAGGCCAGGGGGCCCACACCCTGTCCAGGAGACAGGCCCCCCCCCTATAGGGCGCGCCCCCTATCTCCCGGGCCCCCTGGTGGGCCTCCGGCGTCCATCTTCTGCTATATCATCACTTTTACCCTGGAAAAAATCGTGGGCAAGATTACGGGACGAAACTCCGCTGCCACGAGGCGGAACCTTGGCGGAATCAATCTAGGGCTCTAGCGGAGCTGTTGTGCCGGGGACACTTCCCTCCGGGAGGGGGAAATCATCACCAACGTCATCACCAGCGATCCTCTCATCGGGAGGGGGTCAATCTCCATCAACATCTTCACCAGCACCATCTCCTCTCAAAACCCTAGTTCATCTATTGTATCCAATCTTGTATCAAAACCACAAATTGGTACCCGTGTGTTGCTAGTAGTGTTGATTACTCCTTGTAGTTGATGCTAATTGGTTTACTTGGTGGAAGATCATATGTTCAGATCCTTTATGCATATTATTACTCCTCTGATTATGAACATGAATATGCTTTGTGAGTAGTTACGTTTGTTCCTGAGGACATGGGTGAAGTCTTGCTATTAGTAGTCATGTGAATTTGGTATTCGTTCGATAATTTGATGAGATGTATGTTGTCTTTTCCTCTAGTGGTGTTATGTGAACGTCGACTACATGACACTTCACCATTATTTGGGCTTAGAGGAAGGCATGGGGAAGTAATAAGTAGATGATGGGTTGCTAGAGTGACAGAAGCTTAAACCCTAGTTTATGCGTTGCTTCGTTAGGGGCTGATATGGACCCATATGCTTAATGATGTGTGATACGTCTCCAACGTATCTATAATTTTTTATTGCTCCATGCTACTTTATCTACTGTTTTGGACTATATTGGGCTTTATTTTCCACTTTTATATTATTTTTGGGACTAACCTATTAGCGGGAGGCACAGCCTGCATTGCTGTTTTTGCCTATTTCAAGTGTTTGAAGAAACAGAATATCAAACGGAGTCCAAACGGAATGAAACCTTCGGAAACGTGATTTTCTCACCGAACGTGATCCAGGAGACTTGGACTCTACTCCAAGAAGTAACAGAGGCGGTCACGAGGGTAGGCCCCCCCTAGGGCGCGCCCCCTACCTCGTGGGCCCCCTGTTGCTCCACCGACGTACTCCTTCCTCCTATATATACCTACATACCCCCAAACGATAAGAACAGGAGCCAAGAACCTAATTCCACCGCCGCAACTTCCTGTATCCACGAGATCCCATCTTGGGGCCTGTTCCGGAGCTCCGCCGGAGGGGGCATCCACCATGGAGGGCTTCTACATCAACACCATAGCCCCTCCGATGAAGTGTGAGTGATTTACTTCAGACCTTCGGGTCCATAGCTAGTAGCTAGATGGCTTCTTCTCTCTTTTTGGATCTCAATACAATGTTCTCCCCCTCTCTCGTGGAGATCTATTCGATGTAATCTTCTTTTTGCGGTGTGTTTGTTGAGACCGATGAATTGTGGGTTTATGATCCAGATTATCTATGAATAATATTTGAATCTTCTCTGAATTTTTTTATGTATGATTGGTTATCTTTGCAAGTCTCTTCGAATTATCCGTTTGGTTTGGCCAACTAGATTGGTAGTTCTTGCAATGGGAGAAGTGCTTAGCTTTGGGTTCAATCTTGCGGTGTCCTTACCCAGTGTCAGAAAGGGTTGCAAGGCATGTATTGTATTGTTGCCATCGAGGATAACAAGATGGGGTATTTATCATATTGCATGAGTTTATTCCTCTACATCATGTCATCTTGCTTAAGGCGTTACTCTGTTTTTAACTTAATACTCTAGATGCATGCTGGATAGCGGTCGATGAGTGGAGTAATAGTAGTAGATGCAGGCAGGAGTCGGTCTACTTGTCTCGGACGTGATGCCTATATATATGATCATACCTAGATATACTCATAACTATGCTCAATTCTGTCAATTGCTCAACAGTAATTTGTTCACCCACCGTAGAATACTTATGCTCTTGAGAGAAGCCACTAGTGAAACCTATGGCCCCCGGGTCTATTCTCCTCATATCAATCTCCATCACTTTAATACTTGCTTTGTTTTTACTTTTCCTTTTACTTTTCACTTTGCATCTCTATACCAAAAATACCAAAAATATAATCTATCATCTCTATCAGATCTCACTCTCGTAAGTGACCGTGAAGGGATTGACAACCCCTAATCGCGTTGGTTGCGAGGAGCTATCATTTTGTGCAGGTACGAGGGACTTGTGCGTGGCCTCCTACTGGATTGATACCTTGGTTCTCAAAAACTGAGGGAAATACTTACGCTACTTTGCTGCATCATCCTCTCCTCTTCGGGGAAATCCAACGCAGTGCTCAAGAGGTAGCAAGAAGAATTTCTGGCGCCGTTGCCGGGGAGGCTCACGCAAGAGCAAGTCAAGCACCATACCAAGTACCCATCACAATCCCTATCTCTCGCATTACATTATTTGCCATTTGCCTCTCGTTTTCCTCTTCCCCACTTCACCCTTGCCGTTTTATTCGCCCTCTCTTTCCCAATCTCCTCCTCTTTTTCCCGTTGCCTTTTCTCGCTTTCCTTTTGTTTGCTCGTGTGTTGGATTGCTTGTTTGTCGCGATGGCTCAAGATGCTACCAAATTGTGTGACTTCACCAATACCAATAATAATGATTTCCTTAGCACTCCGATTGCTCCTCTTGCCAATACCGAATCTTGTGAAATCAATACTGCTTTGTTGAATCTTGTTATGAAAGATCAATTCGCCGGCCTTCCTAGTGAAGATGCCGCTACTCATCTGAATAGCTTCGTTGATTTATGTGATATGCAAAAGAAAAAGATGTCGATAATGATGTCGTTAAGTTGAAGCTATTTCCTTTTTCGCTTAGAGATCGTGCTAAAGCGTGGTTTTCATCTTTGCCTAAAAATAGTATTGATTCTTGGAACAAGTGCAAAGATGCTTTTATCTCTAAGTATTTTCCTCCCGCTAAGATTATCTCTCTTAGGAACGATATTATGAATTTTAAGCAACTTGATCATGAACATGTTGCACAAGCTTGGGAGAGAATGAAATTAATGATACGTAATTGTCCTACTCATGGTTTGAACTTGTGGACGATTATACAAAAAATTTATGCCGGATTAAACTTTGCTTCTAGAAATCTTTTAGATTCGGCCGCGGGAGGCACTTTTATGGAAATCACTCTAGGAGATGCTACTAAACTTCTAGATAATATTATGGTTAATTGTTCTCAATGGCATACCGAAAGATCTTCTAATAAAAAAGTGCATGCGATAGAAGAAATCAATGTTTTGAGTGGAAAGATGGATGAACTTATGAAATTATTTGCTACTAAGAGTGTTTCTTCTGATCCTAATGATATGCCTTTGTCTACTTTGATTGAGAATAATAATGAATCTATGGATGTGAATTTTTTTGGTAGGAATAATTTTGGTAACAACGCATATAGAGGGAATTTTAATCCTAGGCCTTATCCTAGTAATCCTTCTAATAATTATGGAAATTCCTACAACAACTCTTATGGAAATTTGAATAAGATGCCCTCTGAATTTGAGAGTAGTGTTAAAGCGTTTATGAATTCACAAAAGAATTTTAATGCTTTGCTTGAAGAGAAATTGCTTGATGATTTGGCTAGGAACGTTGATAGAATTTCTGTTGAGGTTGATTCTTTAAAGCTTAGATCTATTCCTCCTAAGCGTGATATCAATGAGTCTCTCAAAGCTATGATAATTTCCATTGATGAGTGCAAGGAAAGAACCGCTAGGATGTGTGCTTCCAAAGATGCCTTTATTAAAGCATGTTCTTCCAATTCCTATGAAAATCAAGATGAAGATCTAAAAGTTATTGATGTGTCCCCCATTAAATGTTTGTTTTGCAATATGAATCTTGATGAAACTGAATATGATCTTCCTTTACCTAGAAGGCATTCTAAGAATTCGGAGTTTTTAGATCTTGATGATGAAATTGATAAATGTGGGATTGAAAGAAATAAAAACCTAGATATTGCTAAACCCACTATATTGGATCTCAAGGAATTTAATTATGAAAATTGCTCTTTAATTGATTGTATTTCCTTGTTGCAATCCGTGCTAAATTCTCCTCATGCTTATAGTCAAAATAAGGCCTTTACCGAACACATTGTTGATGCCTTGATGCAATCTTATGAAGAAAAACTTGAGTTGAAAGTTTCTATCCCTAGAAAGCTCTATGATGAGTGGGAACCAACTATTAAAATTAAAATTAAAGACTATGGGTATCATGCCTTGTGTGATTTGGGTGCTAGTGTCTCTACTATTCCCAAACTTTTTGTGATTTGCTAGATTTCCGTGACTTTGATGATTGCTCTCTAAACTTGCATCTTGCGGATTCCACTATTAAAAAGCCTATGGGAAGAATTAATGATGTTCTTATTGTTGCAAATAGGAATTGTGTGCCCATAGATTTTATCGTTCTTGATATAGATTGCAATCCTTCATGTCCTATTATTCTTGGTAGACCTTTCCTTAGAACGATTGCTGCAATTATTGATATGAAGGAAGGGAATATTAGATTCCAATTTCCATTAAAGAAAGGCATGGAACACTTTCCTAGAAAGAAAATAAAATTACCATATGAATCTATCATGAGAGACACTTATGGATTGCCTACCAAAGATGGCAATACCTAGATCTATCCTTGCTTTTATGCCTAGCTAGGGGCGTTAAACGATAGCGCTTGTTGGGAGGCAACCCAATTTGATTTGTGTTTTTTGCTTTTTGATTCTGTTTAGGAAAAAATAATCCATCTAGCCTCTTCTTAGATGTGGTTTTATGTTTTAATTAGTATTTGTGCCAAGCTAGACCTATTGGATCTTCTTGGATGATAGTTATTTGATCTTGCTGTAATTTCCAGAAACTTTGCGCTCAGTGCCCGAATTATTAAAACTCACTAGAACGTGATAAAATACTGATTCCAATTGCTGCTGATCAATAAACAAATTGTCTAGGTCTTCTAATTTTGGTAGATGTTTTTGAGTTCATGTAGTTTGTGTTCGTTACAGATTACTACAGACTGTTCTGTTTTTGACAGATTCTCTTTATTGTGTGTTGTTTGCTTATTTTGATGAATCTATGGCTAGTAAAATAGTTTATAATCCATAGAGAAGTTGGAATACAGTAGGTTTAACACCAGTATAAATAAAGAATGAGTTCATTACAGTACCTTAAAGTAGTCTTTTGTTTTCTTTCTCTAACGGAGCTCACGAGATTTCTATTGAGTTTTGTGTTGTGAAGTTTTCAAGTTTTGGGTGAATTCTTTTGATGGATTATGGAACAAGGAGTGGCAAGAGCCTAAGCTTGGGATGCCCATGGCACCCCCAAGATAATCCAAGGACACCAAAAAGTCAAAGCTTGGGGATGCCCCGGAAGGCATCCCCTCTTTCATCTACTTTCATCGGTAATTTACTTGGAGCTATATTTTTATTCACCACATGATATGTATTTTGCTTGGAGCATCTTGTATTATTTGCGCCTTTTCTTGTTAGTTTACCACAATCATCCTTGCTGTACACACCTTTTGAGAGAGCCATACATGAATTGAAATTTGATAGAATACTCTATATGCTTCACTTATATCTTTTGAGCTTGATAGTTTTGCTCATAGTGCTTCACTTATATCTTTTGAGCGTGATAATTTTTGCTCTAGTGCTTCACTTATATCTTTTAGAGCACGGTGGTGGATTTGTTTTAAAGAAACTATTGATCTCTCATGCTTCATTTAGATTATTTTGAGAGTCGTTAATAGCATGGTAATTTGCTTAATGTTAATATACTTGATATTCAAGATATGTGAAACTTTCTTTTGAGTGCGTTGAATACTAAGATAAGTTTGATGCTTGATAATTGTTTTGAGATATGAAGATGGTGATATTAGTCATACTAGTTGAGTAGTTGTGAATTTAAAGAATACTTGTGTTGAATTTTGTGATTCCCGTAGCATGCACGTATGGTGAACCGTTATGTGATGAACTCGGAGCATGATTTATTTATTGATTGTCTTCCTTATGAGTGGCGGTCGGGGACGAGCGATGGTCTTTTCCTACCAATCTATTCCCCTAGAAGCATGAGCGTAATACTTTGCTTTGATAACTTCTAGATTTTTGCAATAAGTATATGAGTTCATTATGACTAATGTTGAGTCCATGGATTATACGCACTTTTTCCCATCCTTCCACCATTGCTAGCCTCTCTAATACCGTGCACCTTTTGCCGGTATCATACACCCACCATATATCTTCCTCAAAACAGCCACCATACCTACCTATTATGGCATTTCCATAGCCATTCCGAGATATATTGCCATGCAACTTTCCACTGTTCCGTTTATTATGACACGCTCCATCATTGTCATATTGCTAGCATGATCATGTAGTTGACATCGTATTTGTGGCAAAGCCACCTTTCATAATTGTTTCATACATGTCACTCATGAATCATTGCATATCCCGGTACACCGCCGGAGGCATACATATAGAGTCATACTTCGTTCTAAGAATCGAGTTCTAATTGTTGAGTTGTAAGTAAATAAAAGTGTGATGATCATCATTCATTAGAGCATTGTCCCAGTGAGGAAAGGATGATGGAGACCATGATTCCCCCCACAAGTCGGGATGAGACTCCAGACGAAAAAAAGGGAGAAAATGAAAAAAAAAGAGGCCATAAAAAAAGAGAAGGTCCAAAAAAATGAGAGAAAAAGAGAGAAGGGACAATGTTACTATCCTTTTACCACACTTGTGCTTCAAAGTAGCACCAAGATCTTCATGATAGAGAGTCTCTCATTTTGTCACTTTCATATATTAGTGGGAATTTTTCATTATAGAACTTGGCTTGTATATTCCAATGATGGGATTCCTCAAATGCCCTAGGTCTTCGTGAGCAAGAGAGTTGGATGCACACCCACTTCGTTTCTTTTGTTGAGCTGTCATATACTTATAGCTCTAGTGCATCCGTTGCATGGCAATCCCTACTCACTCACATTGATATCTGTTGATGGGCATCTCCATAGCCCGTTGATACGCCTAGTTGATGTGAGACTATCTTCCCTCCTTTTGTCTTCTCCACAACCACCATTCTATTCCACATATAGTGCTATATCCATGGCTCACGCTCATGTATTGCGTGAAGATTGAAAAAGTTTTGTGGCTTGTCATCGGGGTTGTGCATGATTTAAATATTTTGTGTGGGGAAGATGGAGCATAGCCATACTATATGATTTTGTAGGGATAACTTTCTTTGGCCATGTTATTTTGAGAAGACATAATTGCTTAGATAGTATGCTTGAAGTATTATTATTTTTATGTCAATATGAACTTTTGTCTTGAATCTTTCGGATCTGAATATTCATACCACAATTAAGAAGATTTACATTGAACTTATGCCAAAGTATCACTCCGCATCAGAAATTCACTTTTTATCATTTACCTACTCGAGGATGAGCAGGAATTAAGCTTGGGGATGCCTGATACGTCTCCAACGTATCTATAATTTTTGATTGCTCCTTGCTACTTTATCTACGGTTTTGGACTATATTGGGCTTTATTTTACACTTTTATATTATTTTTGGGACTAACCTATTAACCGGAGGCCCAGCCCAGAATTGCTGTTTTTGCCTATTTCAGTGTTTCAAAGAAACAGAATATCAAACGGAGTCCAAACGGAATGAAACCTTCGGAAACGTGATTTTCTCACCGAACATGATCCAGGAGACTTGGAACCTACTCCAAGAAGTAACAGAGGCGGTCACGAGGGTGGCCCCCCCCCCTAGGGCGCGCCCCCTACCTCGTGGGCCCCCTGTTGCTTCACCGACGTACTCCTTCCTCCTATATATACCTACGTACCCCCAAACAATCAGAACAGGAGCTAAAAACCTAATTCCACCACCGAAACTTCCTGTATCCACGAGATCCCATATTGGGGCCTGTTCCGGAGCTCCGCCGGAGGGGGCATCCACCATGGAGGGCTTCTATATCAACACCATAGCCCCTCTGATGAAGTGTGAGTAGTTTACTTCAGACCTTCGGGTCCATAGCTAGTAGCTAGATGGCTTCTTCTCTCTTTTTGGATCTCAATACAATGTTCTCCCCCTCTCTCGTGGAGATCTATTCGATGTAATCTTCTTTTTGCGGTGTGTTTGTTGAGACCGATGAATTGTGAGTTTATGATCCAGATTATCTATGAATAATATTTGAATCTTCTCTGAATTCTTTTATGTATGATTGGTTATCTTTGCAAGTCTCTTCGAATTATCCGCTTGGTTTGGCCAACTAGATTGGTAGTTCTTGCAATGGGAGAAGTGCTTAGCTTTGGGTTCAATCTTGCGGTGTCCTTACCCAGTGACAGAAAGGGTTGCAAGGCACGTATTGTATTGTTGCCATCGAGGATAACAAGATGGGGTATTTATCATATTGCATGAGTTTATTCCTCTACATCATGTCATCTTTCTTAAGGCGTTACTCTGTTTTTAACTTAATACTCTAGATGCATGCTGGATAGCGGTCGATGAGTGGAGTAATAGTAGTAGATGCAGGCAGGAATCGGTCTACTTGTCTCGGACGTGATGCCTATATATATGATCATACCTAGATATACTCATAACTATGCTCATTTCTGTCAATTGCTCAACAGTAATTTGTTCACCCACCATAGAATACTTATGCTCTTGAGAGAAGCCACTAGTGAAACCTATGGCCCCCGGGTCTATTCTCCTCATAACAATCTCCATCACTTTGATACTTGCTTTGTTTTTACTTTGCCTTTTACTTTTCACTTTGCATCTCTATACCAAAAATACCAAAAATATTATCTATCATCTCTATCAGATCTCACTCTCGTAAGTGACCGTGAAGGGATTGACAACCCCTAATCGCGTTGGTTGTGAGGAGCTATCGTTTTGTGCAGGTATGAGGGACTTGTGCGTGGCCTCCTACTGGATTGATACCTTGGTATTAAAAAACAGAGGGAAATACTTACGCTACTTTGCTGCATCACCTCTCCTCTTCGGGGAAATCCAACGCAGTGCTCAAGAGGTAGCACTGTGGTTAGGTTTACCTTAATACCTTCTTTTGTAGTTGCGGATGCTTGCAATAGGGGTTAATCATAAGTGGGATGCTTGTCCAAGTTAGGTCAGTACCCAAGTACCGGTCCACACACATATCAAATTATCAAAGTACCGAACGCGAATCATATGAACATGCTGAAAACTAGCTTGACGATAATTCCCAATGTGTCCTCGGGAGCTCCTTTATCATTATTAGTAATTTTCCAGGCTTATCCTTTGCTACATAAAGGATTGGGCCACCTTTCTGCACTTTCTTTACTTTATTTACTTTATTTATTTGTTGCTTGTTACTATTTATGTTATCACAAAACTATCTATCACCTACAATTTCAGTGCTTGCAGAGAAAACCTTACTGAAAACCGCTTATCATTTCCTTCTGCTCCTCATTGGGTTCGACACTCTTACTTATCGAAAGGACTATGATAGATCCCCTACACTTGTGCGTCATCATTCTACCGGATAGAAGGGGGGAAGAAACAATAAATATAAAGCAAACATAGCATCACAAAGCATAACATGGCAATAAGAAGTGCCGGGTGTGAACTAACGCAATGCTAGACATTGTAGACGGAGAGGGAAACACCCGGAGGGGTTTTTCCGACGTCTGGTGTTTTCCAGACAGATGAAAAGAGAGGGGACGGTTCCATGTTCAGCATGCTAGGGGAATCTCAGAGAGGAACGGACCGTGTATCCGGATTCATTGGATTTTTATGAGCAACTTTCATGTAGAAAACATTTTCATCCGCGTGACGGTTTATTTTCTATGATTTTCAAAGATTTAAACAATTTCATGAAATTTTATAAATTAACAGAAAAGGAATATTGCATTAGCATGACGTCATAGTGACGTCAACAGTCAACAGGATGGCTGACCAGTCAAAACTGACATGGTGGACCCACCTGTCATAGACAGTGGGTTAAACAGAGTTCAAACTAATCTAAATTTAGTTAGTAAAACTACTGGGTCCACCTGTCGGTGTCTAATTAACTAAACTAATTAGTTTTAATTATTAAAATGTTTTAATTAGAGGATTAAGCGGTAGGACCCGCACATCAGTCTCACTGGGCAGCCCAGTCAGCAGTTGACTGGGCCAACCCAATCAACTGGGACCCGTGGGGCCCATGGTCTGCCACCCATAGGTGGGGCCTAGCCTTGCCACGTTGGCCGGCCGGCGGCTGAACACCGGCGAGCACGAAAACGCGGCGGAGGGCACACGCCCTCGTCGAAATTTGCCTACAGGGTGTCTTCGGGGCTGGGGTTAGGCGCGTTTGAACGGGGAGTGAGCTGCACAACTGCTGCTGGTGGTGGTTTTGCCGGAAACAGCCAGAATCGGCTCTGGCGACGAGCGGAGACGGCGACGTTCTTGGGCGCTCGCCGAGCTAGGTGCTAGGGGGCACGGGAAGGCGCGTGCGCGTTGGGCTCCTGTGAGCACCAGGAGCTCGATGTCGTGCTCAGGCGAGCACAACAGGGGCCGTGGCCACGGTGCCGAGGCGTACCGCGGAGCTGAGCTTGGCCCAGGGCGGCGAGCATGGCTACGAGCGAATGGGGTGTCGCAGGAAGGGGGGAAGGAAGCAGAGGCTCACCGGGAGCCTGCAGGTGTGCAATCGTGGGCTCGGGGGAGGCTCGGTAGAGCGAATCGATGGCGGCGAGCTCGAGCGTCCCGAGGAGGAAGACGGGGTGGATCTGGTGCTGTGGTGCCTTCTGGCTCCAACGGCGGGCACCGGTCGACGTGGAGAAGGACAACGGACGCCTATGGCATGTCGGCGATGCGGGGCGATGACGGTGATCGCGGGATCGACGCGGCGACGGCGGCGGGCGCGCTCGAGCAGTGGGGAGAAAAGGGCGAGTGCGAGCAAAGGGGAGAGGGGACTGGATCTGGGAGGGAGAGGGAGAGTCAGAGAGGACGGGGGGCCGTGGCGCCCTTATCCTCACCGGAGAGGGGGTCCGGTGGCGACCATGGGCACGGTCGGGCGTGCCTGGTGAATAGGAAAGGGGATGCCGGCCAGCTGGGCTGGGCCTCACTGTGCACTTGAGGCCCAAGTGCACAATGGGGTGGGGGCTTTATTTTATTTAGCTTTTCCGTTTTCCTTTTTCTAATTACCAGAGAAGGAAAATGATTTATCTGGGGACCCTAATGATTTAGGAAAAAATTTGGAACTGGATCATAAAAGTTTTGTGCATTTTTAGGCACTGCCTCAATTATTTTTGGGAGAGGTTTAGATTCATTTGGAATTTTCATAAATGAATTTGCATTTTAAATTGCTGGAATGGCACTGTTATAAATGTTAGTGTCCATTTTAGCATAAGAGTGATGTTGTTTTACTTAACAAATAATTGTTATGGAATTTTTGACAAATGATGAACATTTTTCGAGCAACTTTTGAGCAACTTCAAACTTCACTTGAATTTGATTTGACTGGAATTTCAAATGGGATATTGAACAAAGATGATTAAGCATTGTTTGGAAAAATGATTAGTTTAATCAAAGAGGATTATTGTAGCATGACACTCGGGGTGTTACAAATCTCCTCCACTACAAGAAATCTTGTCCCGAGATTTAAGTGGGGAAGTAAAGAGTAACTCCGGGAGAAATGACCCTTATAGGGTTAATTACCTGGTGAACAATTCAGGGAATGTGCCAGAAGTATCTCTCGAGTTGAAACTTAAGAAAACATCGAGAGCAAAATATGAAGGTACAATAGGAAGTTTTTCAAGCGAATGGACAAACGATCGATACCTGAACAGAGTGTGAGAAGGGGGTTCAGAGCATCGGGAATAGATCATCTCTCTGACGGTGGCTCGTGAAAACACACAAAGGCAAGAGCAAATGATACTTCGGAATAAAGGATATACAGGAGAGTCAGGTTCCGATCCTGTGGAACTGTGGGTTATGAGCCCACCACGTGGGTTAAAAGTAGAAAGGGGGCCGATAGCAAGGCATGTCAAATGATAGACTGTTAGTTATGTTGTCAACAATGTTGGTACCAAGGGCGAGGGATGAAGAGAACCATTTTCCTGCTCGTTGAACGAGGCGGACCAATAGGCAAAGTTCTCGTCCATCGGTGGCTACCGGAATGTCATCAATAATAGTAACAAGGTCTTACTGATAGAGTTTGTACATTGAGGTGTTTACGTAAGTAGGGAATTATTTCTGCCTATATCATATAGATCAAAAGAAAGACTAACAAACCGATGGAAAGGAAAATGTGATTATCAGTATTAATCAGACCAAAGGAAGGAAAAATGTGTTTGCACACAAGAATTGAGGGTATATCCTTCCCAAGGAAAGGCGGAGCATGATATACATAATAGGACAGCAAGTTCAAAAGTATTTAGACAAAGGGGCAAGGGAAGAATCATGATATCACCCACACCATGGTGTTTGAATAATAAATCAAGAAACATTTAGCATTGCGCTTCCAATGTTCTTGTTGATATACGGTGTACCATAGTCATGCTTCGAGATAGCAATAACATCGTGTTTCGGGTAAGAGTTGGATATGAAGATCACAAAGGATACAAAGGACCACTTCCAAGATTACCTTGGAACGTAAGGAATAACCAAACACGACCAGGTCTGTGTTGGCAGGAAATCAAGGATGTCATCGATGATATTACAAACCATCGAGGGGCAGGGATGGTATTTCTAGCCATGAATTCAATTGACATCTCTGAAAAAGCCAAATTGTTGACGGTGATCACGACAAATTTTGTTGAGAGACTCTATGAAGATGCCATCGAGCAGCGAGGACATCAAGCAAAAGGAAGGATGAAATGAAAGGCTATGAGGACCACAGATTCGACACAAGCTCGAGATCAAGCTTGTTGTTCAATGTGAAATGACATGACAAGGAAGATCGACGTAAGCTTAGCTCATCGTCGGAAGTTGCTCCTGGAAGAAGGACCGGGTAACACAGTTAAAATTAGCTCGATAATGATATAGCCGATCAGGATAGGAATGATGTGATGGAGTATCATTCCAATGAGAATTCACAAGAGGTAGTGCAATGACACAATATCCTCGAGATAACAGGGGGCAATACTCGAGGTAGACCAAAATAGAGGTGGGACAGATGAAATGATCTACAGAAGACAAGTATTTTAACTTGTCCGGGAAATGGAATCAAGGAGAAAATATGGTCGGAACCACGATTGCAAAGAATCAATTTACAGATGCAAGATGAGCTTATACCAAGGGAACATTGATTAAATGATAAGATCTACATCGTGTCTATGGGCATGAACACAAAGTTCAAGGTCGACTCCCACTTCTTCAATGCATAACCTCTCATTTACTTCTCGCTTTTGACGAAGTTGAAGTGTAGAATTTTTTAGACGAAACACCAGAAGAGTATGACTCGTTAAAAAAAATTCTCGAGTTCAAACGGAATATGGGAGACATAGGTTCAACCCATAGGGGCATCTTAGGAACCTATTCCACAAACTTCAGGAGTAAACAACACAAGCTCGAAAGCAGAGCATGGTCGACAAAAGGAGAGGATACAATTACCAAAGGCTCTATGTATCCGAGGAAACACTCACAAGGTTATTAATTATGAAGGACACTATCGTATAAAATCCAACAAAGGAGCTCGTGGTCCATAAAGGATTTGATGTGATTATCGGTACCCAACCAGAAGAAGAAAGATTGCAAGGAGGTCAAATTATAGAAACAACTGACTAATTCAAAGCTCAATTGCAAAGAAATTATGATTTCCAAATCAAGGGATCAGAAGCAAACGCTCTGATCAAGGATGGATAAGTTGAAAAGACTTAAGGGCACAATTGACCGCCAATTTGATTGATCGAGGACACCAGCTTAGGTTCAAAGTGACGCCTGAGCCGGAAATATAATTTATAAGGACGGACCTTTGATTGCGTGCATGCTCACACCTGTTGGCTCAATAGGATCAAAATGGGAATCACAAAGGATTTTAAAGAATATTGCTAGACATATGGAATTAACCATAATGTAAGCAGGCAAGAATTACAAGAGCAATAGGCTACTAAGGATTTTGGAAGATCAAATAGTATTCCAAAGAATTTTGTGAGACATATGAACAGTTGGGGATGATCAAATCCCCGATAAGTGTGAGGAATTATTCGTAGGGGTATTCAGGAGGAAAAGAGCTGCAAGGCAGTCGGAAAAAGGATTCTCGAAAGTCCGAGAATACTTTCGGGTATCTACTAATAACAAGAGCAACAGGGAATGACTGTATGAATGGCAAGTGCACGTAGTTATCCATAAGGATATATCGGTGCTAGGGAATTGCAAAAGTGACGGGCACAAAGTCTCAAGAGAACATCATAGAGTATCTTCGGAATCTTCTGGTGCAGTAGGCGATCATCTGTAATAAGCGGCTCTCCGGGAGGAAATAGTTATGAGATCCTAATGTTAGAGTTAGCAAAATCGTTTAACCCGAAAGGAAGAGAGATCAGAGTCCCAGAGTATAGACGAGGAATAAAAGATCCTAATACCACCCAATGGCGACGTGTGCCCGTAAGACACACAGCCAATGTTAATAAAAGTTTTTCAGTGACTAGACTCAACTTAGCCCAAGGAGTTGGAAAGGGGGATTCCTACAGGCAGTCGGCTCTGATACCAACTTGTGACGCCCTCGATTCAATCGTACACTAATCATACACGCAAATGTGTACGATCAAGATCAAGGACTCACAGGACGGTATCACAACACAACTCTAGACAAAAATTAAAATAATACAAGCTTTATATTACAAGCCAGGGGCCTCGAGGGCTCGAATACATAAGCTCGAATACACAAGAGTCAGCGAAAGCAACAACATCTAACTACAGACATGAGTAAGACAAGTTTGCCTTATGAAGGCTAGCACAAAAGCAGCAACGATCGAAAAGGCAAGGCCTCCTGCCTGGGAGCCTCCTAACAACTCCTGGTCGTCGGCGGTCTCCATGTTGTAGTAGGCACCCTCGGGGTAGTAGTAGTAGTCGCCAGTGGTGTCGTCTGGATCCTGGGCTCCACCATCTGGTTGCAGCATCCGGGAAGAATGGAAAGAGGTGGAAAAAGGGAGCAAAGCAACCGTGAGTACTCATCCAAAGTACTCGCAAGCAAAGATCTACACTTCATATGCAACATTATCAAAGAGGGGCTGTATATGTGGACTAGACTGCAGAAATGCCATAATAGAGAGAAGGCCTAGTCCTATCAAAGACTAGCATCTTCTGGAAATCACCATCTTGCAGCAACAGGAGAGAGTAGAGTAGCATAAAGTAAAGTAGTAGAAGTGTTATCAAACCCGGCGAGAAAGCAATCCCAGAGCCATACTATCCAGTTCTCATCACAAACCAATTCTCATCACAAGTATCCAGTTCTAGTTGTATCGATCGGGATACAACTCCAAGTGTCCGTTACTGTAGGACAGGCTATCGATAGATGTCTTCTTCCCTGCAGGGGTGCACCAACTTACCCACCACGCTCGATTAACTCCAGCCAGACACACTTTCCTGGGTCATGCCCGGCCTCGGCCAAACAATACGCCGCAACCCGACCTAGGCTTAATAGAGAGGTCAAGCACGACGGACTAAACCTATGCCCCCAGGGGTCATGGGCCATCTCCCCGGGAACTCCTGCACGTTGCGTGGGCGGCCGGTGCACAGACCTAGCTACCTCCTTCTCGAGGTGGATTAGGAAAAAGCGGTAACAAGCAGAGACTCACGAAAGATGTGACCCCGTTGCCCCGTCTCTAGGACTTGCGGCAAGGGCTAGGAATGCCCGGCCACGCCTCGTAAGTATCTCGCGGGCACCCTCCAGGTCAACCCGTCTCCACATCACCAGCGGGCACCCCTCAAGGTTGGTCCGCCTTTCCAAGTAACAGTGGTAAAGTCCAAGTATCCATGTGTCCAAACATCAAGGGGAAAACCCAAGGAATCACCCCTGGTGAATTCCACTCGATGAAATCATCAAGGTAAACGTAAGAGGAATCACCCTCGAGGTTCACACTTGAGGGGTTGCACGACAGAGTCGTATCGAAAGTGGTTAAGGCGGAATCACCCTCGATGACCACGACCGAATAGCTACACTACAGGGTTAACATCAGAAGTGCTGTAGAGGTCTCACCCTCGGCACTCGATAGTAACCCAGTAGTGTCGAGCAACTAAGGGGAAAGTGATGTGCGGTGCCGGGGCCTGGTCTTCGATCCCGTTGATCGGGTCTTCGATGATGAAGCAGGGGCAATAGGGATAAGGTGGGGGTCACTGATGGATCACTAACCAACCTATACTAAGCAGTTTAGGATAAGCAGGTTACAAAAGCAGGCTATGCATCAGAATAGGAGCAATCAATTACAGTAGCAAAATCTAATGCAAGCATGAGAGAATGGAATGGGCGATATCGGGATGATCAAATGGGGGGGAGCTTGCCTGGTTGCTCTGGCAAGGAGGGGTCGTCGGTGACGTAGTCGATCACAGGGGCAACATCAGCGTCAGTCTCGGGGTCTAGCAGCGAGAAGGGGGGAAGAAACAATAAATATAAAGCAAACATAGCATCACAAAGCAAAACATGGCAATAAGAAGTGCCGGGTGTGAAATAACGCAATGGTAGACGTTGTAGACGGAGAGGGCAACATCCGGAGGGGTTTTTTCGACGTCTGGTGTTTTCCGGACAGATGAAAAGAGAGGGGACGGTTCCATGTTCATCATCCTAGGGCCATGTGACAGATGAACGAACCGCGTATCCGGATTCGTTGGATTTTTCTGAGCAACTTTCATGTAGAAAACATTTTCATCCGAGTTACGGTTTATTTTCTATGATTTTTCAAAGATTTAAACAATTTCCTGAAATTATATAAATTAACAGAAAAGGAATATTGCATCAGCATGACGTCATAGTGACGTCAACAGTCAACAGGAAGGCTGACCGGTCAAAACTGACATGGGGGACCCACCTGTCGTGGTTTTGTCACGGCAGATGTCCTCGTGAAAGGACTTAGTCGTGGAGCCATAGCTACGGGTTAACTTGAAGGGGTTAAAGCGGACGCAAGGCACAAGAGTTTATACTAGTTCGGCCCCTTCGATGAAGGTAAAAGCCTACGTCTAGTTGTGATGGGATTGATGTGGTTTCGATGACTAGGGAGCAAATAAGCTTCGCCTAGGCCTCGAGTTGTTGTCGTCTCCCCTGAACCGCCGCCAGGTCGTCCCTTTAGATACACAGGTTGACGCCCGGCCGGTCTACAGAGTCCCGAGTCGACCTATACAAAGTGTCCGGCTCGGTCTCTCTCCTTTCTAACTTATATTACAAGTTTACATAATCATGGCGGTTTACCACTACGGGCCCTAATCCGCCTTTGGGCCGTGGGCTTCCAAGCTTTACTAGTTGAACGCCATCTTCAAGACCTTCATGGGCTTCAAAGACATCTAAGGTGAATCGGCCCTCCCGGCCGGTTTATACTTAGTAGCTATATCCTCAACATTAGGCCCCAGATTTATTTGAATTTATTCATGTCAATCTTCAACACTAAAAATATCTTGTAAACATCCTCTTGTATTTTCGTAAACCGCCATATTGACTTCTCCTGTGAATTTTTGTAAACCGCCGTGACGTCATCTTCGGAGCACCGCAACGGTCCGTCATGACACCATCTCTGCATAAAAGGATTAAAAAGATTCCCTTCTCATTAATGATTATCTCAAAAATCGAGGCGACAGGCGCACCCACTCGGCCACTTCGGACGCCTTGATTCCCGCGCTTGCCATTTACTCTTTCCTTTATAAATAAAGCCCGAGGGCTCCTTTTTCTCTTCCTCTTTTGCATCTTCTTCTTCCTCGCGACGCCCTCAGATCTGAAGCTCCGCCGCCGTCCGTGACCTTCGAGAACTGCACCAACCAAGGCCGCTGCATCAACCTGAGTTAGATCAGAGGCTCATCGCCTCCCTCTGCCGTAATCTGCAGCGGTAAACTTCTTTTGTTCTTCGTCCTTAGATCTGCATTAGGTTTTCGCAAGCTCATCCGCACAGTTCTCCATTTTTCCTCTTCATCCTACCTTCTGTTGTGTCAGTTTTGATCCAAAAACGGTATGGATCTCCTGCGGTAGTCATTCCGCATCTGTTTTTAATACTAGCAGCCCTTCCTTTTCTTCTTGTAAAGTATGCATCCTTCTCTGTTCTACTTGAACGCCTTTTAAAGGACGCAGTAAAAACTGCTTTATAGATGTGCGGTAGATCCAAATAGATTTGAACATTGTGTAAAACATGTTTCTGTCAACACTTAGCAGAAATTTTGAATCTTGGCCTTTCTGCCTATGGGCGGTTTAATCCTTGATGGCCAATCCGCCATATGTCATTACCCTCTCTTAAACCGCCAACTGGACCTTGTATTGTATTTTCACCAGTTTTTCAATTACAAACCGTAGACAGTAAACCGGCACCTGTTTGATTTTCTTTCAGCTCCTCCCTTCCGGAATGGCGGAACAATTTGCTGCTTGCAATTGGGTTCCGTCCCGGATCACGGAAACACAACTCAACGGCTACGTCCCCACTGGCGTTTTAGCCTCAAAAAATGTTCTCCACTGGCGAGTTCCGGAATCGGAATGTCCACCTGAACCTCAAGAAGGAGAGGTGATTGTTTTTATGCAACACCTAGACCGGGGATTCAGCTCGCCCGGATCAAAAAAATTTCGGGATGTCCTCGCAAGCTTCCAACTCCATCCACAAGATATTGGTCCGAACTCTGTGTCCAATGTATGCAACTTTCAAGTATTCTGCGAAGTCTATCATCAAGAAGAACCAATCGTGGAGTTATTTCGAGATTTCTTTCATTTGAATCGCCGTACAGAATTCTCGGACGGTCCTAACACAGAACTTGGTGGCGTTTCAATCCAGAAAAGGAAGGAAGTGGACTTCCCTCACGCCAAACATCATAGCCATCCTAAAGATTGGAATCAAACCTGGTTCTATTGTTGAACACTGCTCCTAACGGAGAAAATTCCTTGCCGGGTTATCGCCTCACCGCTTAGCAACAGCCACCCATTGCCTTCAAGGCTTGACCGCCGCAGAACGGAAGAATTTTGCACCTTAAATTACCAAGCTCCGGCTCGATGGCCAACGGTTTAACCGGTAATCGACCTTGTCCGCTGTTGGGTTTCTTGGGGCATCTTGCCATTAAGCCGCCGCCCTGGATTGATGCACGAATATACTGGTGACGTCAAAGATCCTCAACGACATCACAAACTATCAATAACTGAGCTTGAAGTTACCGAAACAGTGAAGAGAATGCTCGATGAACCGATCTCCGCATGCAGCCAAACCGGGTTGGCTTCGTTCTGCATCTCCAACAAACCGCCCGCGGTAAGGTTCCTCTCATTACTCTACTGACTTTGATTCCATATTGATTGTATTAATCCCTCTGTATTAATTTTCAGGCTAACAACTCCTTTTGGAAACGAACTAAACCGGCCCGGGTTCCTCGTGCAAAGACCAAGACCACCAAGAAAACTGGCAAAAAGAAAATCGCCGAGTCTTCTGAACCGCCAGAAGATGAAGAATCAGATGCTGAGGTAGAGCTTGACTCACTTGGTTCTTTTTTCATTCATTTTATTGACAGTTACAATTCCTAGGATGACGCTGAGGCCAGCCATGCAGAACCTGTTGAGGTAATCCTTCTTTCTTCTGATTCTGATCTTGTACCGGTTAAAAGAATTCGCCGCACAGTCCGGAAAGTGAAACAATCTCACTCCTATGCTCATTTGGATCCAAAATTTTCTTTGAAGACACAGCAAACTGAAGAACGCCGTACGACCCGGCATAGCGGTCAACACATTATGTCGTCCGGTTTAGCTGACACACCAACCCGGAAACGTCGTCCAGAGGTGACTTGTTCTCCTGAAAAGCATTATCCTTTGAAAGGTTTCTTCCGATGCCCTCTCAATCCGTCTGACCCGAATTACGTACCAGGCTTCTTCCAACTCGTCTGGCGGTTCATCAACCACTCAACTGCCTCCTCTCAAAGTTGCTGCTGGGTAAGTATATTACTCCTTAATTTGTTCCTTGTATTTGTCGGTTTATCATATTCTAACCCTTGATGTTGTAGCACCAAGGCTCGACTTAGTAAAAGGCCAAGACCTCGACCCTCATGGATGTTGATCCGGAGAAGACTCCGGAGCATCATGGTGAAAATCCCGAAGTTGCTAAAGACAACTCTGCTGGGAAAAATCAAGATGCCAATGCTAATCCGCCAGCGGTTGTACCGGATGTCCAAGTTGAGACATCACATCCTCCTGCTCCTCCGAGTCCTGCAGCAGAACAACGGACTCAACTGCTGATCCGCCAAGCCCGGGTATGAAAGCGCCAAGCCCTGTTAAAAATGCTACTTCGGCCAGTCCGACCAAAGATGATGATGTCGTAGTTACGGGCACCGCATATACCACCTCTGGCAATCCGGTTGCTTTATCAAAGCACTCCGCCAAGGAAGAATTTGCTGCCATGAGCAAAGGGAAGGAAAAAACTGATCTGTCAGCTTATAACAATCTCTCTGCCCAAGACCTTCACTCTGGCTTCCTGAACCGGCTCTACACAAGCCATGATTATGAAGCCGGTTTAGTAAATCTTATGAAGGAGCGCTATGAGGTAAATAGTTGTGCCCTTCTCTTGTACCTTCTTTGCATAGTAGCCCCCAAGGGCCGGTTTGTCCCTAGAAAGTCAAACCGGGACTTTGCATAGTTCATAGTACTTTGTCTTATATATGTCTGATCAAACACACATTAGCCCCCAAGTGCCATGATTAACACTTGTATTAATCCATGGGACTTCAATAATCAGTATAAAAAATGATCCGCATTAGCCCTCAAGTGCCAAGTGTATGACTGGTTATGCGCTTGGGACTTCTAATGAAGAGATTAACATGCTCTCTTTTTGTTGCAGAGTGAGATACGCCAACAAGTCTCATAAATCAATGATCTTCAAGAAAATCTGAAATCTCAACAAGCAGAAACCTCCAAGGCCAAGGATGAGCTGAAAACCGCCTTGACTACCATGGAGCAGCTCAAGGAGTGGTTCAAGTCTGAGCGGCCAGCCGGGACACCAAAAGGCGGGCTTGCTAAAGCGGGCGGAAGATGCTGAAGCAGCTCTTAAACCGGTGACGGAAGAGCTCACTGGATTAAAGCGCCAAATCAATGCCATGACTTCTGCAATATTTGGTAAGCAATGTTTACCGAAGCTTTATAAATATTCCGTTTTGAAATTGCATGAGGTTTTAACGTAAACTTCTGAAACCGCTATAGGTAGGCGCATTGCTCATCTGGGCTCTGACATGCGGAAAAAACTCAAAGGCCGCATATACATTGATTGAGCAGCTGTATACCGGCGCCCAGCGGGTTATTTGTGCCACTTCTTATGATAATGCGGCTCCAACACTGATCAAGGACACACTGGACCGGCTATCTATGATACCAGCACAGATAGAAGAATTGAAACGATCCGCTGCCCGGGCTGGCACCTTATTGGCCCTAACTCGCGCCAAAGCATGGATAGCTGACCTTGATCCGGCTGACATAGCCAAGGGCTTCCCCAGTGCTCAAGAAAACGACAAAGTTTTTGATAATGATGCTCTCAAACGGGTAACAAGGGAGATGCGTCCTCTGGCGAGTCAACTGGCAGAAGAGGCCAACCTGACGGTTCACCGCTCCTTCTATTACGAACAATGACGGGTTGAAGCTGTTATTCGGAAGTGCGTAACCTTGTTCCACCAACCCGTAAGCACACTTACGCCCCTGACGTTGATCCGGCTGAGCTTAGAAGTGAAGAGGCTGTCTTTCAGGCTTTCACCCGGATTGACTGGACCACCAATGACTTCCGGCCATTGGATGGTGAGGAGGAAGAAGTTGAACCGACGCCAGACGACCCATCTACTTCACGTCAACTCGGCAATGAAGCTTAATCCGTCAAGTCGGTTGAGACGTCAGAAACTGCCCGTTATGAAGCAATTCCAAATTTTGGGCCTCTGAATGCCTTGTAATAGGATAGCCAACACTTTTGCTTATTATATGCCTTCGTGCATGGGTGCTGATACTTTTGATTGAATGATCGAAACCTTCAATCTATATTGCCTGCAGTCAGTTTGTGCCGCCAACCGGCTTGTGACGTTCATATATATATGAAATGAAATATTGAGGTATATAATCAAAATTTGTGATACAAAATACCTGCCATCGCTGGGCATGAAGTTGGCTTAGCCAATCTTGAAGCGGAGGTTGTATAAACCATTACCGTCAAAGGAGAAAACAGCTCTGTGTTTATAATGCCGGTTTACTATGTAAACCGTGCGAATCATGACAAGCCCCTGTTACTCCATAATGGGATGTTAACAGAAAAAGTCAAACCGGAAAAATTATCTCCGGATTAAAAATGGACCGAATTCCGTCAATTGACAGTTTGAACCGGTTTAAAAATGTTATCGGTTTAAAAACGCAACAAAAATCAAATAACAGTTATGAAAAAATATGGAAGCAAAGGCAATGATAAAACCGTTTGCAAAAAGAGGCTTTACTGAGCCGATCAGATGGTGTTACCATGGTCGGACACGACCAAGCTCCCAATAAGGTGTAGCTATGGTTCAAGTCAGCCAGGTCCCCAACTGAAACCGTGGCATTATGCCGATCAAGTGGCGTGGCAATGGTTCGGGTTCGACCAAGCCCCCAAGTGACTCTATGGCCTTAGGCCGATCAAGAGGCGTGACTGGTTCAGACTTGACCATGTCCCCAAGTGATCTGGTGGCTTTCGCCTATCAAAAGGTGTTGCATTGGTTCGGACACGACCAAGCCCCCAAGTGATATCATAAAGCTTTTGAAAAGCAAACTCAAGGGGTAAACCGGAGGCCGCTTTAAGACGTAACAACCCATGTAACCACGCATGATATAACAGTAACAGATACCCGCTTTAGCCGAGGCTCCAGTTATTACTTTATTCATAATATATACACTGTCATAATATGTACATGAGTAGAGCCGATGGCTCAGGTATAATAAGGCCGAAGATGAGCTATGTTCCACGGCCTGTTGGTCTCCTCCTCCGATGTACGTGAGTCTTTATGCTCTCGAATATCGATCGATAGTATGACCCACAGTGCAGATTCTTGCTGACCACGGAAGGTCCCTCCCAAGGTGGGGATAACTTGTGCATACCAGTCTGGTCTTGGATGAGCCAAGCACCAAATCTCCTTCTTGAAAAGTTCTGGTTCGACCCGCGACTATGGTAACGATTTAACATCCTGTTGGTAAATCGCCGAGCGGGCAGCTGCTATGTCACGCCCTCATCCAACAGGTCCAAAGCGTCTTTCGTGCCGCCTCGTTGTCCGCTTCAACATAAGCTGCCACACGAGGTGAGTCATGACGGATGTCACCGGGGAGAACCGCCTCCTCCATAGACCATAAAGAATTGTGTGTATCCTGTGGATCTGTTGGGCGTAGTGTTGATACTCCATAACACGATGGTAGTTCTTCTACCCAACAACCCGTGTCCTCTCGCAAGGGACCATAAGCCGGGCTTGATGCCTCTCAAGATCTCTTGATTAGCCCTTTCCGCTTGACCATTGGACTGTGGGTGGCTATCAAGAAACGCTGCGGATGTGTTCACGTTTGCAGAACTCTTTCATGGCACCTTTGGACAAATTGGTACCATTATCTGTGATGATACTGTGTGGAAAGCCAAACCAGAAAATCACCTTTTTGATGAACTAAACCGCCGTGGCCGCGTCACACTTGCTAACAGGTTCTTCCTCTACCCACTTGGTAAATTTATCAACCGCCACCAAGAGGTGGGTCTTCTTGTCCTTGGACCTTTGGAAAGGTCCGACCATATCCAGCCCCCAAGTCGCAAACGGCCAAGTAATTGGAATCATCCTCAATTCTTGAGCCGGCACATGAGCACGCCTTGAAAATTTCTGACAGCCATCACATCGTCTAACTAGATCCTCCGCATCAGCATGAGCCGTCAACCAGTAGAAACCGTGACGAAACGCCTTAGCTACCAGCGACTTTGAACCGGCGTGGTGACCACAATCCCCTTTGTGGATTTCGCGTAAAATTTCACAGCCTTCCTCAGGGGACACACAACGTTGAAACGCGCCTGATACACTGCAATGATGCAACTCGCCATTGATAATGGTCATGGACTTGGATCGCCGGACTATCTGCCTGGCCAGAGTCCCATCCTCTGGCAACTCGCCCCGGTTCATGTACGCAAGATAAGGAACTGTCCAATCCGGTATGACATGCAGGGCTGCCACCAACTGCGCCTCCGGATCAGGAATAGCCAAATCCGCTTCACCAGGGAGCTTGACTGACGGGTTATGCAGAACATCCAAAAAGACGTTAGGCGGGACCGGTTTACGCTGAGAGCCCAGCCGGCTTAAAGCGCCCGCCGCTTCGTTCTTCCGCCTCTATCCACGTGATCCACCGATAACCCGTAAAGTGACCTGCAACGATGTCCACCTCACGACGATAGGCTGCCATGAGTGGATCCTTGAATCCCAAGTGCCGACACTGTTGAGCCACCAGTGTCGAGTCACGAAGCACTTAACCCGCTAAGATTCATCTCCTTCGCCATCCGAAGACCATGGAGCAAAGCTTCATACTCAGCTGCATTGTTAGTACAAGGGAACATTAAGCGGAGAACGTAACAGAACTTGTCACCTCATGGGGAGGTTAATACGACTCCAGCCCCCGAGCCCTCCAATTTCCTGGATCCATCAAAATGAATCGTCCAATAAGTGTGATCCGCTTCTCTTCAGCGCTCAGAACTCCGTCCCAATCATTGATGAAATCCACAAGTGCTTGAGATTTGATCGCCGCTCGAGGCACATACTTCAATCCGTGCGCCCAAGCTCTATAGCCCACTTAGCAATCCGCCGCCGCTTCGTTTCAATTATATCGCCCAAAGGAGCGGAGTGACAACTGTGATCGGATGGCCCTGGAAGTATTGCTTAAGCTTCCGGCTCGCCATAAAACCTCCGTATACTAGCTTTTGCCAATGCGGGTACCGTTGCTTGGATTCAATAAGCACTTCGCTAATATAGTAAACCGGCCGCTGAACCGATATTCTTGCTCGCTTTTGCGCTCTACGACAATAGCCACGCTAACTGCACGAGCATTAGCCGCTACGTATAGTAATAACGGTTCTTTGTCGATTGGAGCTGCAAGAACGGGCGGATTAGTTAACTGCCGCTTTAATTCCTCCAACGCTTCATCGCGGCTGGACTCCAGACAAACTGATCTGTCTTTTTCAGCATCTGGTACAAAGGGATGGCCTTCTCTCTGAGGCGGCTGATAAACCGGCTCAACGCGGCAATCCAGCCTGCCAAACGCTGGACATCGTTAATACACTTCGGTTTAGCCAGGGAGGTAATAGCTGTAATCTTTTCCGGATTAGCTTCAATTCCCCTGTTGGACACGAGAAAACCCAATAACTTGCCTGCCGGAACACCAAAAACACATTTGGCCAGGTTGAGCATCATCTTGTAAACCTGTAGGTTGTCAAAGGTTTCCTTCAAATCGTCAATTAGTGTCTCTTTCTCCCTTGACTTGACCACAATGTCATCTACATAGGCGTGCACATTATGGTCGATCTGCTTGTGCAGGCAATTCTGTACACATCGTTGATAAGTTGCCTGGGCGCTCTTGAGCCCAAAGGGCATGGATACATAGCAGAAGGCTCCAAAGGGGGTGATAAACGTCGTTTTCTCCTGGTCCTTAACCGCCGTTTTGATCTGATGATACCCAGAATATGCATCCAAAAAACTCAAACGCTCGCAACCCGCCGTAGCATCAATGATTTGATCAATACGAGGGAGGGCAAAAGGATCTGCTGGACAAGCTTTATTAAGGTCTGTGTAATCCACACACATACGCCAGGTGCCGTTTTTCTTAAGGACCAGCACCGGATTAGCCAGCCACTCGGGATGGAGAACTTCAACAATAAAGCCAGCTGCCAAGAGCCTGGCTACTTCTTCACCAATAGCTTTGTGTCTTTCTTCGCTAAACCGGCAGAGGAACTGTTTCACCGGTTTGTACTTAGGATCCACATTAAGAGTGTGCTCAGCGAGTTGCCTCGGTACACCTGGAATGTCAGAAGGCTTCCATGCAAAAATGTCCCGATTCTCACGGATGAACTCGACGAGCGCGCTTTCCTATTTCAGATCCAAGTTGGCACTGATGCTGAACTGCTTGGACGAATCGCCAGGCACGAAGTCAACAAGCTTAGTCTCAGCTGCCGATTTGAATTTTAGGGCCGGATCATGCTCTGTAGTTGGCTTCTTCAATGGAGTCATGTCCGCCGGATCAACATTGTCCTTATAGTACTTCAGCTCCTCGGTGGCACAAACCGACTCTGCGTAAGCTGCATCTCCTTCCTCGCACTCCAAAGCGACCTTACGGCTTCCGTGAACCGTTATGGTCCCCTTGTGACCCGGCATCTTGAGCTGTAAATACACATAACAGGGCCGTGCCATAAATTTGGCGTAAGCCGGTCGCCCGAACAGGGCATGATATGGACTTTGGATTTTTACCACTTCAAACGTCAATGTTTCCGATTTGGAGTCATAATCATCACCAAAAGCCACTTCCAGAGCTATTTTACCAACAGGATATGCTGACTTGCCAGGTACCACACCATGGAACACTGTATTGGACGGTTTGAGATGTTTATCCGTTAGTCCCATACGACGGAAGGTCTCATAGTACAGGATGTTAATGCTGCTCCCTCCATCCATGAGTACCTTGGTGAACTTATAACCTCCCACCTGAGGCGCCACCACCAGGGCTAGCTGACCCGGATTGTCGACCCGGGGAGGATGATCCTCTCTACTCCATATAATGGGCTGCTCCGACCAGCGTAGGTAATGGGGCACGGCCGGTTCAACAATGTTGACTGCCCGCTTCTGAACCTTCCGGTCTCGCTTGTCTAAGCTAGTGGTGAAGACATGGTACTGCCCACTATTCAACTGCTTTAGGTTGCTCTGATAACCCGACTATTGCTGCTGCTGGTTGTAACCACCTTGGTTATTCTGATTGTTCTGATTGTTATGTCCGCCCGGATTACCATTAAATCCTGAACCGGAATTTCCTGCACCGTAACCCGGCCCGGATCCTGAACCGCCGCCAGAGCCGTGATCATACCGGAAAGCATTAGAACTCTTGAACTCCTGCATAATGTAGCAATCCTTCCAGAGGTGGTTTGCTGGCGTCTCCTTCGTCCCATGCTTCGGACAGGGTTGATTCAATAGATAGTTCAAGCGGTCCGGATTGGGATTAGGCGCTCCACTTCGATTCGGCTATTTACCCTTGCGCCGCTGGCCCTTGTCCTGCGCGTTGGTATTAGCTACAAAGTCCATGTTGCCATCCGCTTTACGCTTGCCATTACCGCCGAGTGATGTTGTTGGCCCTTGAGTTGCTGTTCTTCCTTCCTTCCTGTCTTGTCATCGCCGACTCGGGATCCTTGGTACTATCGAATCAGCATACTTCACTAAAGCGCCCATGAGAGTTCCCATGTCATTACAAAATCGCTTATGCGCCCTAACTTTAACTTCGTGAGGCTGAAACCGCGGTTGCCCTCCGTGGTTAAGATCGCAGAGTCGTTGTTGATCCGGTCCGACGAGTGCAAGATTTCAAACACGGCGCACCAATGGGTTGTTGACTCCCTTCCCCTAGACACAAGCCGCCAAGTCCACTACGGACATGGGCTGCTTACAGTATCTTTGAAATTCTGGATAAACCGGTTCGCAATCGGGCCCATGAACTGATAGAATTGGGCGGCAAGCTCTTTAACCAAGCACGGACCGTCCTTCAAGCATCATGGTAAAATACTTTGCACACGCGCCTCATCCACATCTAGCATCTCCATGGCCATCTCATAGCTCTCATCCATGCTTCGAGGTAAATCAACAGTGTAATTTGGCACCTTGCGCGACCCTTGAAGTCTTTGGGCAAGCGACGCGTTGTGAAGCGGGATCAAACATGGCACCCCAAGCTAGAAGCGACCCTGGCTCGACTGAGGTGGTGGGGCGAACCGGCGTAAGCTGACGCGCCTCGTTCTGTGCTGCTAACTCGGCCTCCCTTCGTGCCCGGGCCCGGTCCACCACTTCCTGAGCATCGCAGATACCGCCTGCCGGGTTATGGCCATGGCCGCTTCACGGTGCCGTGCGTTGCTCGATACAGCCGGTTCATCCATACGCCTGCTGTAGCTCCTGCTCGGACGTGGGGTGGAATGAATTCGGTCACGGCTGTACGAGTATGCTTCCTGTTGGATCAAAGCGGTTCGAAGAAGCTCCTTAACCCGGCGTGTCTCTACTGCCTGCGGAGAATCTCCTTCGATCGGGATGGCCTCCAATCGTGAAGCGGCAGCGACAAGATTGTCCATAGGATTAGAATAATGACCCGGAGGTGTCTGGACCGGCGGAGGCATCATATTGTTCTGCCGAGGGGGTTCCATGAGGCGGGGTTGGATCGGCGCGCCTGGCCCTGGCGCCTCAGCCCGGTTTACCTCTGGCGGATTACTGGTTCCCGCCCCTGGGGTGTGAAAGAGGTTTCTAGCGTCGAAAACTGAAGGCAAACGGGACCTGTGTTTCCGCTTTAAGACCTCATGCGACGCGTTCTGGTCCAACATAAGCTTATAGGCCTGGGCATCCAAAGCGGCCCGCTCTGCGACCATCCTGTCGTTCTCAGCTGCCAGGTCTGCTTTGGCCTGCGCGATCTGCTCTCTCACCTTTGCAACTTCTGCGTTGTGGGCATCTTGATCCGCCGGATTGGCCTCTGCCATAAGCACAGCCGGTCGCCAAACAGGTCGATAAAACTTGAGCCGGCGGGTGCACAGGACCTCCTGCCCCGGTTGCTGCCGCCGCTGATGGTCCGGAGAGCATCGCCGCCGCAGTCGAAGAGTGAAGCGCCGCTTGTGTACCGGCCATAAATATTCCAACCCGGTTGGGCTGATCGGAGGGGTCCGGAATACTATCGCCATCGGAACAGCCCCTCATCTGGTCGTCTTGCAACTGGTACAACGATTCGGTTTCTCCGGTCGAGGACTCGTCACCGGAATAGACGACGGTCTCGCTACCATATCCCGATTCGTCCTCATGGTTTCCTCCGTGGATGACTCCCACGAAGGCGCGCTTCACGGCCGGTTTAACCTGGGCAGATCTCGTACGCTGAGCCGTCTCGACGAGGTCGGTGCAGATGTCCGGCTCAGGCCCTGGCTCACCAATCTTGCCGATGAAAACGTGTATGCCACCAAAGGGGACCCGGTATCCGTACTCGATTGAGCCGGCCTCGGGGCCCCATCCTGCGTCGTCGATGTAGAGCTTGCCGCGATGACTCTTGGTCATCCGGCCCACAGCATAGCCTTCGAGTCCTTCGAACTTGCCCTCCAAGATCATCAAACCATCGTGTGATAGCCCCACGCTGGGCGCCAATTGTCATGGTTTTGTCACGGCAGATGTCCTCGTGAAAGGACTTAGTCATGGAGCCATCGCTACGGGTTAACTTGAAGGGGTTAAAGAGGACGCAAGGCACGAGAGTTTATACTAGTTCGGCCCCTTCGATGAAGGTAAAAGCCTACGTCTAGTTGTGATGGGATTGATGTGGTTTCGATGACTAGGGAGCAAATAAGCCTCGCGGCCTCGAGTTGTTGCCGTCTCCCCTGAACCGCCGCCGGGTCGTCCCTTTATATACATAGGTTGACGCCCGGCCGGTCTACAGAGTCCCGAGTCGACCTATACAAAGTGTCCGCCTCGGTCTCTCTCCTTTCTAACTTATATTACAAGTTTACATAATCATGGCGGTTTACCACTACGGGCCCTAATCCGCTTTGGGCCATGGGCTTCCGAGCTTTACTAGTTGAACGCCATCTTCAAGACCTTCATGGGCTTCAGCATAGTCTAAGGTGAACCGGGCCCTCCTGGCCGGTTTATACTTAGTAGCTATATCCTCAACACCACCTTTCATAGACAGTGGGTTAAACAGAGTTCAAACTAATCTAAATTTAGTTAGTAAAACTACTGGGCCCACCTGTCAGTGTATAATTAACTAAACTAATTAGTTTTAATTATTAAAATGTTTTAATTAGAGGATTAAGCGATGGGACCCGCACGTCAGTCTCACTGGGCAGCCCAGTCAGCAGTTGACTGGGTCAACCCAATCAACTGGGACCCGTTGGGCCCACGGTCAGCCACCCATCGGTGGGGCCTGGCCTTGCCACGTTGGACGGCTGGCGGCTGAACGCCGGCAAGCACGAAAACGCGGCGGAGGGCACTCGCCCTCGTCGGAATTTGCCTACAGGGTGTCTTCGGGGCTGGGGTTAGGCGCGTTCGAACGGGGAGTGAGCGACGCAACTGCTGGTGGTGGTGGTTTTGCCGGAAACAGCCAGAATCGGCGATAGCGACGACCGGAGGCGGCGACGTTCTCGCGCGCTCGTCGAGCTAGGTGCTAGGGGGCACGGGAAGGCGCGTGCGCGTGCGCGTTGGGGTCCTGTGAGCACCAGGAGCTCGATGTCGTGCTGAGGCGAGCATAAGAGGGGCCGTGACCATGGTGGCGAGGCGTACCGCGGAGCTGAGCTCGGCCCAGGGCGGCGAGCATGGCTACGGGCGAATGGGGTGTCGCAAGAAGGGGGGAAGGAAGCAGAGGCTCACCGGGAGCCTGCAGGTGTGCAATCGTGGGCTCGGGGGAGCGAATCGACGGCGGCGAGCTCGAGCGTCCCGAGGAGGAAGGCGGGGTGGATCCGGCGCTGTGGTGCCTTCCGGCTCCAACGGCGGGCACCGGTCGACGTGGAGGAGGACAGCGGACGCCTATGGCATGTCGGCGATGCGGGGCGACGACGGTGGCCGCGGGATCGACACGGCGACGGTGGCGGGCGCGCTCGGGCAGTGGGGAGAATATGGCGAGCGCGAGCAAAGGGGAGAGGGGAGTGGATCTGGGAGGGAGAGGAAGAGTCAGAGGGGACGAGGGGGGCCGTGGTGCCCTTATCCTCACCGGGGAGGGGTCCGGTGGCGACCGTGGGCACGGTCGGGCGTGCCTGGTGAACAGGAAAGGGGACGACCGGCCAGCTGGGCTGGGCCTCACTGTGCACTTGAGGCCCAAGTGCACAATGGGGTGGGGGCTTTATTTTATTTAGCTTTTTCGTTTTCCTTTTATTTAATTACCAAAGAAGGAAAATGATTTATCTGGGGCCCTAATGATTTAGGAAAAAATGTGGAACTGGATCATAAAAGTCCAGTGCATTTTTAGGCACTGCCTCAATTAGTTTTGGGAGAGGTTTAGATTCATTTGGAATTTTCATAAATGAATTTGCATTTTAAATTACTGGAATGGCACTGTTATAAATGGTAGTGTCCATTTTAGCATAAGAGTGATGTTGTTTTTCTTAACAAGTAATTGTTATGGAATTTTTGACAAATGATGAACATTTTTCCAGCAACTTTTGAGCAACTTCAAACTTCATTTGAATTTGATTTGACTGGAATTTCAAATGGGATATTGAACAAAGATGATTAAGCACAGTTTGGAAAAATGATTAGTTTAATCACATAGGGTTACTGTAGCATGACATTGGTGGTGTTACAATTCCCTCCTTGTCCCCCGATGGCATGTCGGTCATGTAGAACCACTCCTCCTGGCATCATTTCACCGTTTCGATGAATTTTCCAAGAAGCTATTTGACATTGTTGAGCTTGCTGATCATGGCTCCTTCACACTGTGTGATATGGCGACCACTGGTCTGTGGCTTGACACAAAGCAATTTGACTCAGAGCCCGAAGTGAGGCTCTATGTGGAGGATGCCTCACATAACACGACGTAGGAGGCAATGTGGAGGATGGATTTGGGTGCAAGGTGATGGAACTGGATCCCATAGAAATACAAGAGGCTTTGGAGAAAGGGGTGGATAGGAAAACCCAGACCTCGGACGATGTAGGGAATGAACACGGCACACTCGCCTGCCCTGAGGTTTTGGAATTCGGGAGGCAAAGTGGATCTTGTCTCCGATGAGGGTCGAGCGGCATTTAACCTCGTCCGACGATGGGAGTTAGCCGCTCACCTGCAGCTCGGCGATGTTGCCGGCGGTGACGATGGAAGGCATCCACGGTTGCCCTTTCTGGCCATTGAGGAAGGAAAAGGAGATGGGAAGGGGACGAAGATTGGGGTTTGGCTCTGTTCTCCGGGCACTTGAGCTTGGAGATTTGGGAGCTGGAGGCAATGGTGAAAGCGTGAAATGAATTAGATTCACCCCCCTCTTTTTATAAGCCAGTAAAATATACCAAAGGACCCGATCCCGCGCGTAATTTTGCCGTTTCCCAACACGACGTGCATTATATGCGCGAGATCGAGGGATTTTTGTTGACTGTGTTGCCGAAAAACTGGAGCATGATCCATTTTTTGACAGGATTTGCCCATGGTAACGGCCTTGAGCCACGATAAACTCGGCATAATGACCACTGACGGGACCTTTCAGTCCTATAGTACATGGTGGTGGTTCGGTTTTTGGTCAAAGTTGTCAGCACGCGATCCAATCGACCCATTGTGCCTGCACTACAAAACATTGCCATTAAGCTACCGAGGTTTGGATTGGGTCTTCGGATCTGATACAGGCATTTTGAAAAGGGCGTTTTTAAAACTCCTCGGATATCCAAAGAACTTTACTTCTCGGATTGAAGCACGGTTACAGTAGAGGAAGATGCCGGAAAAAGGATTTGTAAGGACTTCAGATCTAGAGGTGTCCTTAGACAGAAATCAAATACAAAAGCATTAAGTTTGTTGAACTCGCCTACGAAGCCGAAGACCGAAGTTGAAGCCGTTTCGAAGAGTCGATCAATGTCCTCGACTTGAAGACCAGTTTAGCGGCTACTGACGGTGTCATAGGCTAGGGGGTGCTAACCACGTCGGCCTGCCAGTCATGGGCGGGGCCGAGGACCCCATATAACCAAAGAATGGGCCATGCTTACTATGACCCTCGACGTACTTAAGATTGAATCCTCCAAAGACTTGGTGTACACTTCAATACATGTTCAAATCATCGGCAAGCTTATCCCTAGATGTAATCGACCAACATGTAACCCTAGGTACCCTCGGTCCCTATATAAGCCGAGGGGTTTTAGCCCGTAGGGTTAAGCTAAGTTAAGTTAGATTCATTCATACGATCTCGAGGTAGAACATCATGTACTTTCTACTCCACAATCAATACAACAGACGCAGGACGTAGGGTTTTACCTCTTCGAGAGGACTCGAACCCGGGTAAATATCATATCCCTTGTTCATCCTGTTACCATCTAGCCAAGATCACTGGCTCGGGACCACCTACCCGAGATTCGCCGGATTTAATTCGATAGAGGTGGGCTGGGGCTCGCCGGAGCACGGCCTGAGGCGGTAGTCAACGCGGGGTGGGGAGTGCCGCGGAGTCGCGAGAGCAGGGCTTATGAGAAAATGTGGTCAACCAGATTTAAGCCACTCAGAGTATAGAAATGAGTCATCAATATATCTATATATTTGATATTATAGATAGAAATACTTTTCTCTATTAATTTGGTCAAAGTTTATAAAGTTTGACATTCAATAAAAATCTATACACACTACATAGTACATTATAGAATAGAGAGTAGCGCGAACACATGTGGTTGGATGGTTAGGAGGACAGTGGTATCCCCGGCCCATCAGGATTGAGGTCCTAGACTTGACATTTGTGCTTGCATTATTTCTGAATTTATTCAGGCTTCCGGCGATGTTTGTTCAGTGGAAGGAGACATTCCCGTCGACTGCAAGGCGTCTGTGGTGACTTTGTAAAATCTTAAGATGCTATGTCGGCTCAGTCTCTCGAAGGTGCTCATGTTGTGAGTATATGACCGACTTTGATTGTACCGTGTTAAAAAAATAGAGAGAGTAGTAGATATTTTCTTTTCTCTCAAAAAACACCGACCAAAGAGGCAAACCCCGACGCGACGTATCACCGGCCAAGATATCAAATATGGTCGGCACAGCAATTTCAGTCGGCAGGGAGCAGCAAACTAAATCCAGTCGGCACGGAGCAGCAGGACCACGCGTCTCCACCCACCCCGCGTCCACGTGGGCGTCGGGCGCTCCGCTTATATTGTATCTATCTATCCTCGATCGATCTAGGCTTTCACCGTCTCACACACACACAGAGGGAAAGCAGCTGCACCGACGCAAGTGCGACGATGGACGCGCCGGCCCCCGACAGCATCGCCGGTGAGTAGTGCGACAGTGAATTTCGTCTCTGGATTCCACCCGGCACGGCGTCGCCATTGGTATATCCGTTATGATGAGTTCATTGTTGATTTGCTTGCAACTGTGTGTGCCTGCAGCTGAGGAGGGCGGGCAGCAACAGATGCACCAGGACGAGAAGGAGCACAGGCCGATGTTCAGGAGAGTCAAGGACAAGATGAGGAAGATCAAGAACACCATCGCCGGCCACGGCCACGGCCACGATCACGATCACGAGCAGGACACCGGTGGCGGTGATAGCAACAGCACCGGCGAGGACGAGGAGAATGCGGCGACGAGGGAAGCCGAGGTGGAGAAGGGCGGATACCAGCAGCAAGTCGTCGAGGACAAGCCCATCTTCGCGGACTCCAGTCCCGAGCACAACGACAGTCCCGGGGTGCGGCTTGGTGACCTTGGCGCCACGGCAGCGGCGCAAGAGGTGAAGCGCGACGACGCTCCGGAGGTGCGGCTTGGTGACCTTGGCGCCCCAGCAGCGGCGCAGGAGGTGAATCGCGACGACGCTCCGGGTGTGCGGCTTGGTGACCTTGGCGCCCCGGTAGCGGCGCAGAAGGTGAACCGCGACAACGCTCCGGGTGTGCGGCTTGGTGACCTTGGCGCCCCGGCAGCGGCGCAGGAGGTAAAGCGCGACGACGCTCCGGGGGTGCGGCTTGGTGACCTTGGCGCACCGGCAGCGGCGCAGGAGGTGAAGCGCGACGACGCTCCGGGGGTGCGGCTTGGTGACCTTGGCGCCCCGGCAGCGGCGCAGGAGGTGAAGCGCGAGGACGCTCTCGGGGTGCGGCTTGGTGACCTTGGCGCCCCGGCAGCGACGCAGGAGGTGAAGCGGGACGACGCTCCCGGGGTGCGGCTTGGTGACCTTGGCGCCCCGGCAGCGGCGCAGGAGGTGAAGCACGACGACGCTCTCGGGGTGCGGCTTGGTGACCTTGGCGCCCCGGCAGCGGCGCAGGAGGTGAAGCGGGACGACGCTCCCGGGGTGCGGCTTGGTGACCTTGGCGCCCCGGCAGCGGCGCAGGAGGTGAAGCACGACGACGCTCTCGGGGTGCGGCTTGGTGACCTTGGCGCCCCGGCAGCGGCGCAGGAGGTGAAGCGGGACGACGCTCCCGGGGTGCGGCTTGGTGACCTTGACGCCCAGGCAGCCGCGCAGGAGGTGAAGCGCGACAACACCATGGGGATGCGGCTCGGCGATTTGGGCGGCCCGGCGTCGGCGCAGGAGGTGAAGCGCGACGACGCTCCCGGGGTGCGGCTTGGTGACCTTGGCGCCCCGGCAGCAGGGCAGGAGGTGAAGCGCGACAACACCGCGGGGATGCGGCTCGGCGATTTGGGCGGCCAGCGTCGGCGCAGGAGTTGAAGCGCGACGACGCTCCGGGGGTGCGGGTTGGTGACCTTGGCGCCCCGGCAGCGGCGCAGGAGGTGAAGCGCGACGAGGCGCCGGGGGTGCGGCTTGGTGACCTTGGCGCCCCGGCAGCGGCGCAGGAGGTGAAGCGCGACGAGGCGCCGGGGGTGCGGCTTGGTGACCTTGGCGCCCCGGCAGCGGCGCAGGAGGTGAAGCGCGACGACGCTCCGGGGGTGCGGCTTGGTGACCTTGGGGCCCCGGCAGCGGCGCAGGAGGTGAAGCGCGACGACGCTCCCGGGGTGCTGCTTGGTGACCTTGGCGCCCCGGCAGCGGCGCACGAGGTGAAGCGCGACAACACCGCGGGGATGCGGCTCGGCGATTTGGGCGGCCCGGCGTCGGCACAGGAGGTGAAGGGCGACGGCGCTCCGGGGGTGCAGGTTGGTGACCGTGGCGCCCCGGCAGCGGCGCAGGAGGTGAAGCGCGACGACGCTTCGGGGGTGCGGCTTGGTGACCCTGGCGCCCCGGCAGCGGCGCAGGAGGTGAAGCGCGACGACGCTCCGGGGGTGCGCCTTGGTGACCCTGGCGCCCCGGCAGGGGCGCAGGAGGTGAAGCTCGACGACGCTCCGGAGGTGCGGCTTGGTGACCTTGGCGCCCCAGCAGCGGCGCAGGAGGTGAAGCGCGACGACGCCGCGGGGATGCGGCGCAGCGACTTCGGCGCCCCGGCGTCGGCGCAGGAGGTGAAGCGCGACGACACCCAGGGGGTGCGGCTCGGCGATCTCGGCAGCCTTGTCGTCGAGGACCCGGCGGTGCCGAACTCGAGGACGGCCATGCCGCGAGGTGGCGAAGACATCGGCACGACGGACGCTGGCGGGAACGCGCAGGACGACTCTAGCGCAACTGCCGCCCCTGAATCGGTGACCGCAGCTGCCGGGAAGAGGGACCTTGACTTGCCGCAAGAGGGAACGCGGGCGTCCTACACCGGCACGGAGGGGCTGAAGAACGCGGCCACGGACGCGACGGGCACGGAGGGCGCGCCTGGCGCGACGTACACCGACATGATCAAGTCCGCGGCGGCGGGCACCACGGAGTACGGCAAGAAGCTGGCGAGCACGGTGTACGACATGATCAAGTCCGCGGTGGCGGGCGCCACGGAGTACGGCAAGATGCTAGCGAGCACGGTGTACGAGAAGGTCGCCGGCGTCGGCACGGCCGTGGCGAGCAAGGCCCAGCAGGTCACAACATCGGCCGGCACCGCTGTGCTTCACGGCGCGGCTCCAAGGACCAACACGAATGTGATGTGAAGTGCAGCGTGTGATCGATCAGTGCGCCGGGGTCGATCGCTGGAATAAGTCGCCTGGTTGCCTGGTTGGGTTCATCTGGGGCTTCATCGTTCGTATATTTTGGGCAAAACGTGTTCTACAAGTGTTCACGTTTTGCATGTCTGTAAATCATGTACGGTCACTCGATGTTTCTGTCTGTCTGTCTAAATTCTTTTCAACTTCACGTGTGTAATCTGTGTGTTCAAACACTCGATGTTTCTTCGTCAGTCTTCTTCTGCTCGTCGTTGCCAGATGATTTTGTGATCCACCTGATCAGCTAACACGCTCAACTTCTTCAGCAGCCTTGTACTGCACCCGTATTGGGGATGTTCTTCAGCAACTTGGTGAAAAATAATAAGTTCAGAGTATCTCCATGTTCCCAACAACAATGAAGGCGGAATTGGAGAAGTTGGGCCCAAAACACTCGGCCCCAACATCTTGAAAACAGCCCAGCTCCCCTTCTAGGAGGCCTCTTCCAATGAAAATGTGCTTTTTTCTTCTTGAGTTGAATGAAAAAAGTGCTTAGACGAGTTGCTAAATGCATTAAGGCCCTGTTTGTTTGGCCTTTTGCTTCTGCTTTTGCACTTTTCCACTTTTCCCAGGAAACCACAAAAACTTCTAAATAGGTGCTTTTGGGGGCTTTTTTGGCTTTTGATGAATCAATATAAAGCTTCTAAATTACGGTGACGGTTAGCGAAAGTTACAGTAGGGCGATCGAGAGGCGATCTCGGCATCGCTAGGGTTCCCCCAGGCGAGGATCGAAAACCAGATGGCTGCAGATCGGCGGCCTCCTCCCCGTGAGACGACACATGTTTGAGCGTTCGGCGTGCTGCGGGCGCAATCTCAACCCTTCCCATCCACCATAAGCCTTCCGTGCGCTAGGGATCACGGTCGTAATACACTGGTAGTTTTCCCTACAGTTCTTCGCAGGAGGAAGGGAGCGGAGATGGAGGATGTAGAAGGACAGATGAGGGGACTGAAGCTGTCGGCAGCGGAGAAGAAAGGTTTGAAGATTTGGGAAGCGGAGAAGGGGAAGACGGTCGATTGTGTGGCTGATGACCCTCAAGAGGTGGGTAAGCTGTTTTCGGAGAAACTCGCCCATGAAGGAGTCGTGGGACAAACCCTGGGAAGAATCCGGTGTCCGATCAAGGGATTGGATTGTAAGGAACTGAGAACAAACGTCTTCCTTTTCACTTTCAGGTAGGCATCGGGATGGAGGAGAGCTCTTGAGGAGGGGCCATGGTGGTTTGAGAAGGAACTACTAGTGATGGAGGAATTTGATCCGGAGAAGACGATAGATGGATATGAGTTCAACCTGATACCCATGTGGTTTAGGGTTTTTGGACTACCGCTGGGATATATGAATAGAGCCACAGGAGAGAAGATTGGGGCGGATTTCAACGAGCTCATTGAGGTGGATGTAGGGCGTGATGGGAAGGTTGTAGGGAAATTCCTCTGGGTGAAGGTTAAGCTAGACATCACACAGCCGCTGATACGAGGGTTTATTTTGGAAAGGGAGAAGAAGAAGGGAGGTACCGGCGAGGAGATGGTGAAGAAGAAGGAGTTGCTATGGTGCCGTTTTGAGTTTGAACACCTGCCAGACTTCTGTTACACATGTGGTGTCATCAGGCATGGTGAGAAGGAGTGCAGTATGAAGCCAGTACCGGGAGAGGCGCCTCAATATGGGGCCTGGATGCGTGCTGAGGAATCTAGTAGAAGGGGCGAGGATGGAGGAAGATCACTATGGCAAGGCAGTAGGAGCAGCAGTGGCACAAAATCGAATAGTACGGGTAGAGGAAGCGGGAGTAATCAAGTAGGGGGCGAGCGGCGGCAGTACAACTTAGGGAGAGGCATTGGTGGCTCGGGGTGCGATGCACCAAATTGGAGGAAGGATCAAACTTCCTCTAAAACCATTGACAATGGTGCGGTAGGAGAGGAGATGGAGGTCAATAGCCCAGTTAAAGGCAATGAGACCAGGGAGATGGTAGATCCGATGAAGAACCACACAGTGAAACAACTAACTTTTGGATCTGACGGTGGTGTTCAGGGGGCGATGGAAAAGGTTGGCAACGAGCTTGGAAAGGATGAGGTGGATGCAAGGTGTGGGAGTCAGTCAGTAGAGGAGAGTAAGGAGGGGGCGTCGGAAGACATAGTGCAGAAGCAACCGGAAGGGGCTGAAGTGAAGAAAGGAAAGTGCAATAGAGGCAAAATTTTCAGGCGTAAAATACGTATAGTAGGAAATGATAAGCAAGAGAAACTGGGTGTCGAGCTGGGTAAACGAGGTGGGGAGGACATGGATCTCGATGCCATTGCTACTACAAAGAGGGGCAGGCAGGGAGAGGTTGATGTGCAAGCGGGGGTGGGGGGATGATAACGGCAGAAGACCAGAAGGATGAAGAAAACAACGCAAATATATCGGCCCGACTGTCAGGGCAGCCCCGCCGAGCCCAATGAAAATGGTAAGTTGGAACTACCGGGGACTCGGGAACGGCCCGGCAGTTCGTTCTCTTCTCGAGTGTAGGAACCCGACATTCTGTTTTTGTGTGAAACTAGGATGGAGGAGAAGGAGTTGGATCGGTTTAGATGGCTGTTAGAGCTCACTCACATGTGTTCATGGAAGGGAAGGGAAGGAGTCGAGGTGTGGCATTGTTCTGGAGGAAGGAGGTGGATGTGACGTTGAGATCGTTTGGGAGGAGGCACATTGATGTTGATGTAAGGAGGGAGGATGGTTTGGTGTGGAGGCTCACGGGAGTGTATGGTGAGTCGGAAATGGACAGGAAAAAGGAGACATGGAGAACGTTGCGCATTCTGAAACAGTAGCATCAGGGTGGAAGGCCTTGGCTATGTCTCGGTGATTTTAATGAGATTTTGATCAGGATGGAAAAAGCAGGAGGGGCAGCCTGGCCCCAACACTACCTGGATGGCTTTTGGGAGGCCTTGCAAACCTGCGAGCTTGGTGACATTGGATTCGAGGGGGACATTTTCACATGGAGGAATCATAGCAAGGAACTTCGAACATATATATGCGAGAGGTTGGACAGGGCCACATCGAATGAAGAATGGTGCGAGCAGTTCTCGGAGTACACAGTGATCAATGGCCCCCCCAGACACTCTGACCATCGGCCTATTATTGTGAATACTGAAGCTATTGACAGGAGTGGAAGAGAGGGGATGTGAACTTTCGGTCTGAGGCGCGTTGGCTACAAGTGGAAGGGTGTGAGGATATTGTACGTGGAGCCTGGGAGAAGAGCTGGGAGATGGGGGATGGAAAAGTGGCTAAAGCACTTAAAAAAGTGGCGGGGGATATTTGCACATGGAGCAAGGAGGTGGTGGGGGAGTTGGAGGGAAGGTTAAAAAGAGCAAAAAAAGAGCTAGAAGCGTGTATGAGGGCGGCAGTGTCGGAGCATAAAATCAAAGAAGAGGCTCGGTTGCGGTGTCTGGTCAAGGAGCTAGAGGAGAAGAAGCATACACAGTTGAAACAAAGGGCCCATATGTGGTGGCTGAAGGATGACAATAGGAACATTAAGTATCTGGAGTTGGTAGCCTCGGCGAGGAAGAAAACTAACAGAATAAAGAAGTTGAGGAAGGAGGATGGATCGATGGTAGAGGCAGGCGAGAAGATGACTAACTATGTGTGCTCATTTTTTCCGGAACTTTTCTCAGCAACATCAAATCCTCATCGATTGCCGAAACTCCTTGAGAAGGTGCAGCCGCAGGTTACTGAGGCCATGAATAACATCTTGCTTGCTGAACTCACTCGCGAGGAAGTAAAGGCGGCACTGGACCATATCGGCGATCTAAAGGCCCCGGGCCCGGATGGCATGCCGGCGATTGTGTTTAAGAGGCATTGGCATCTTGGGACCAAATAGTGGATGAGGTGCTGCGAGTGCTGAATGGAGGAGACATGCCTGAAGGGTGGAACGACACTCATGTGGTCCTAATCCCCAAGGTAAAGAATCCACAAAGAATAAAGGATCTTCAGCCAATCAGTTTATGCAATGTTCTGTACAAGCTAGTCTCCAAAGTGATAGCCAATAGACTGAAGATGATTCTCCCATCGCTGATTTCTAACAACCAGAGCGCGTTTGTTCTGAGAAGATTGATAACGGATAATGTACTTACCGCTTATGAACTCTCTCACTATGTCATGAATAAGAGGATTGGGAAGGATGGGTACACTGCGGTGAAGGCCGACATGAGCAAGGCATATGACCGGGTAGAGTGGTGCTTCCTCGAGGCGATGATGTGCAAAATGGGCTTTAGGAGGGAGTGGGTGGGCTTTCATGAAATGCGTCAGCACGGTCAGGTACCAGATCAAAGTTAATGGGGAGCCGACACACCAATTCTGCCCATCGAGAGGTTTGCGCCAAGGGGATCCGACCTCCCCTTATCTGTTTGTAGTATGTGCCGAGGGGCTGCCAGCCTTGCTCCATGACGCAGAACAACGAGGGAGTATAAGTGGGATCAAGGTGTGCCCGAGAGCACCATGTGTATCCCACTTGTTCTTTGCTGATGACTCTATGTTATTGATGAAGGCGAAGCAACTGGAGGCCGAGGCACTACACGATATATTACAGCTGTATCAAGAACACACTCAATATAAGGAGTGCAAATTGGAATGAGAAGTACCTTGGGCTCCCTGTACATGTGGGTCGTTCTAGGAGGAAGACCTTTGCATACATAAAAAAGAACATGTGCGGGAGGGTCTATGGTTGGCAGGAGAGGCTACTAGCAAAAGAGAGTAAGGAGGTGCTTGTTAAAGGTGTAGCACAGGCGATCAATGTCCTACTTCGATCTGACTAGAACCTTCTGCACGGAACTGAACACATTGTTGGGCAAGTTCTGGTGGAGCCAACAAGACAAACAAAATCTGATGCACTGGCTAAGCTGGGACAAGCTTACTCAACCCAAAGCATTGGGGGGCTTAGGTTTCCGGGATATGCATAGTTTCAGCATAGCTATGCTCTCAAGGCAGGGCTGGAGATTGATCCAAAACCCCGAGAGTTTGTGTGCTAGAGTTCTCAAAGCCCGGTATTTCCTGCACAGAAGTGCACTTGAGGCGATAGCTCATGACGGCATCTCATATGCTTGGCACAGCATCCTACATGGGCTCGATCTTGTGAAAAAAGGCTATATATGGCGGATTGGGGATGGGGCTACAGTGGGTATTTGGAACGACCCATGGCTGCCGAGGGCCTGGTCGAGACGGGTCATTAGGCCGAGGGGGGCGAGCTTGCTGACTAAGGTTGAGGAGCTTATAAGCCCGGTTACCGGACAGTGGGATGAAGAGCTAGTGCGGGACACTTTTTGTGAAGTAGATGCCCGACAGATCTTCCAAATCCATGGTTCCTGTACACCATAACGCCACACTCCCCAAACCCTCCCCCCACCTATATTAAGGTGGAGTGGCTCTCCTTCGCCGCTGGACCAACGTGTCGTTGCCGTACCATCATCAACAACCGTCGCGTTAGTGTTTAGGAGAGGGAGAGATATCTCACACATGGGGCCATATGTCGGGTTGAGAGTAGGGATGAAAATGGAGTGGAAACTTGAAAAATGGAAATGGAGAGGAAATTTGAAAACGGAAACGGAAATTTGCAAAATGGAAGTGGAAATGGAATTTTTTATGCGGAAACAAAAACAAAAACGAAACGGTGTTTTCCGGTGGAACATGCATGGAAATGGAACTTTCTGTTTTCGTGAGTATGGAATTCCTGTTTTTACTATAGACCTATAACTGCTTTGTAACCCAACCACCAAAGAGAACACAATGACACAATTAGTAGAATGGATCTGAGGCCCAACTTCTACTACCACACATGTACTCAGCTTGACCCTATACGCAATTGTCCGGTACTACTACAATACTGCGCTAAGTTGCTAACATAATGATATTATTTTGTAGCCATGTTAACAACTCATTAAATTTATTTGTTTTTGTGTGTATTTCTCTATGATTCAAGGGGTTTTTAAGTTCCGATCAATGCCTATTTCTGTTTCCGTATCCGCTTTGTATTCGCTCTGTGTCCGTTTCCGGTAGTATCTGTTTTCGTATTCATTTCCGGGATTTCTGTATTCGTTTCCACTTCTGCAAAAAAATGTGAAAACAAATATGATAGCACTCAGTTCTGTCCATTTCCGCTCCTTTTTCATCCCTAGTTGAGAGAGGTATATCACAAGTGGGGCCATATGCGGGTTTGGCATTGAGAGATGACCTCCTCTCGATTGGGATTGGGATTGGGTGCAGGGACGAGTACGAGAAGCTGTATGCTACTGATAAGGGAGCCCTGGAGCGCAAGATCGAGCGTTTGTATGTGATGCAACCCCCTCCCTCCTTCCGTCCTCTGTTTGTTGTACAAGACCAGATTGGCTAACTGCGTTTGCGTTGGGGTTTGCGTGCAGGGAGGCTCTGGAGGAGAGGCTAAGAGAGGAAAGAGCAGAGCTCCTGCACAAGCTTGAGACCATGTGCGTGCGTGCGTGCATCTAGCTTGAATGATTCCCCTTTTTTCTTGTTTTTCACCTCCCAAGCAAGTTGTGCTGACTGGACTGACTCTTGTTTCAGTGATAAGGAACACAAACAAGACAAAAATCCTTGTGTCACACTTGCGCCGTAGCTAGATCAAGCCTATGTTCGTACCCCTACTCCTTATTGTCCGAATCAGTCCCTCAATACTAGGCGCACACCAACGCGCACGGTGTAGGTGAATTTTTCTATTCATCATGATTTCCGTCATCGAGATATGTTTCGGTGCCCTCCATTTTGTTGCCGACAATTCGGCATGGCTTCAGGAAGCCCCACTATATGTGGAGTCGTCGCCAATCCACGGCACAACGCACTTCCGTGCAAGTTCCTATGGAGTACCCCCACTCCCTGCCAGGCGTCGCCGCAAGTGCTCTGGACACTCACTTCTCTAGCAGTGGGTAAGGCACGTTGTGACCCTCCAAGCCGCAGCCGAGTAGTTGGTTAAACTTGAGCCCGATAGGCCATTTCACGATTTGTTTGCGTCCCTACATGAAGAGGAGCAGGAAGAAGGAAGCTGCGAGAGCACGGAAGCCTCAGCTGAAATTTTCATGGCCGACATAGACAACGGCCGTCCTAGATTCCCCGAACATCAAGATGGTCAATGGCGCATAACTGATGCAGTGATCGACGACGCCCTAGGCGGTGGCACCCGGATTGATGGGATGGCACCGCCCCTCATTCAGGAGCAAGTTGACAAACTCAACAAGGTGACTGAGCAAACCCTACACACATCGACTACGATGACCACTCCCGAAGCACTCATCTTGGAGTCGGCACGTTTGGTCGCTTTGGCCAAGCGGACACTCCTGGAGCAGTGACCGAAAGCTCTTCAAGACCGATCCGTGACCTCCCCAGTTCCAGTTATAGCAGGAGAAAGTTTTTCCAGAATAACAATGCCCAGAACTAATGAGTATTGCGCACTTCGGTGCAAAACTTGGCAGCAGCGAGGCGGATTGTAGACTCCATTCAACCATCAGGGTCAGTAGCAAAAGGGCCCAGGCAAATACAGGCGCTAGCTCTTGAAGGCAGCCGTGGCGCAAAATTCTGCCATGTCCCAGTCACAAAATTGTATTCACAGCAAGTCGACCTGGGCGGACACAACTCTGTCGGCTCATAGCCCTCTTGTGCCTCAGCGACAAACAGAATCACCTCCCCAGAGAGATGAAGTGCTGACTCGGCGACCAAAACTCCCTATGTAACAAGGTGATCGGTTTCATGGTCGGGATCACGCTTTTCGGCAGCATGACGATCATTACCATGGTCGAATGAGCCCTGCAAGGATGTCCCATATTCGCCCGGCGATCTGGCGACAGATACCACCATGGTGATGACTGGAGGCCCAGTCCGCCGCACCTGCCGAGTAGACATTACCATATTAATCGTAGATGCAAAGTTACGGTTATCATTGTAATGAAGACTCCATATTCCAGCGTATTCTGTAGCGAATAGCTGAATATGGAATTCCTTGAATGTATCAGCTAACTTATGGGGGGTATGGTTGCAGATAGTGCGGACAGAATGTAGTGTGAATATCAGCCAATGGGTGCCTGATTGAGTATGGCACTGATGCATGGGGCATCATGCTGCCATTGTATCGAGCTCATGGCTCCATACGTAATCGGCTCAGCAGCCTGGCATTCTATCAGACTAGTGTCAGACTTTTGGCATCGTTGTGCTCGAGTCTTGGGAAGCTATGCTGCATTGCAATGAGCTTACGGCCCAAATCGGTCGATTTGTTATCGGCAGTCATGTCGCAGCATCAGATCGATCAGCCTTGCAATTCCGATTGCCCCATTGAGTACAATTTTGTGTGACATCTGGACTGGATTCAACTGTTGTCATTGTGGCAGTGATTGACTTTAGTTGGATGTCTAGTTGTGATTTCTGGATTATTTCGATTGTATACATTCTGTATTCTAATTTAAATATTCAATAATTGAATTAATGAATATTTTATATCGCATTTAGTTGATTAATACTTAGATCTATACTTATTTTAGTGGTATGGATTGCTTACAATTAATTTGCATACATATACCATGTTCATATTTTTCTTTATGAATTTTACGAACAATTTATCTTTTCTACTCATAAAATTTAGTGCATTATGAATTGTGATGAAACTATAATTAGTTGGTCTATTGATTGCTCAATCATTAGTATTTTTTATTGATGAATCTCGATCTGTCATAAGTATACCGATTGATTAGTATGTCAATTGTGTGATTTATTGTATGTGATTATTTTTTTTTTGAATTGTTAAGTTACATTTGATTTCGTATAGTAGATGATCATTAGGGTGGGTGATCAATTTGAGAATGTCTAAGTGGTGGTAATCGCAATCAGATGGTCCCATTCTTCACATATGACACATTCAGCTTCTACTGACTCTCATTCAGTGGTAGCATATTGTGAATGCCAGAATCAGCTGCACTGCGATTGCACTGGCTGTCATCATGCTGCCTTTACTCTTTCGAGTAGACTAGTACTAGTGGACACCATTGCGGTTCGACTTTCGACTCTCAGATACTCTATCAGTCAACGGTAGTACAACTATATGATTTCGAACAATTTAGGCTCAGTAATTGATCTAAATGAATGAGATTTGCAGATTCAGATATCTTTAATTGAATTCACGGCATTCAGAATAGTCGAGAATTAAACATTTAACATAATGAATCAGCTACCAATGTGATGTACTCTAATAGTTGGCATGTAGGATGATATGACCATGAAATACTAGTTCCTTTTAGAGGAAGTGAGTAATGCACTGAGTGCGTCCCAAGAGTCAATTTTAACTCCAGGCTTCACTTCAGTGGATTAAGCCTCGATTCCTTATTGTGCTCAAAACTATTTTTAAGCCATTACTGAACATGTCATCAGATCATGTATATAATCCTGTATTTATATATTGTTACTGACATAATACTTAATTTACGAAACCTACCTATGCGAATTCATGTTTCACTTTCTGAATAGCAATGCTACCATATAGGTACAATTTACACGGTAGTTCAATGTCTAATGTATTATCAGTTGGATGACAGATGTACTTCAGTGACATTGCACATTAATCAGATATCTATCATAATGCATGCATGATCTATCATACGATTAGACAATATGATAAATAAATGCTAATTTATTTCTAATAGATACAATAGTATGAATCTATATGTAGATATTATGAATACTATTAAATATATTGAATTTATGATTACTGTAATTATTGATCTGGACACTCATGTGCGATCTCATTACTGTATGCTAATCTCATGTCTGACATGTCTAGGTACACTAATGCTCTGTTAATTGATAGTACATGCATTATAGCTATTCATGTTCATGCAGTTGAGACGATGAATCTCTGAAATCATGTATGATAGTCATACTGCAAAATGCATCACATAGCAGCATGAATACAGCTGTAACTCGTTCAGCAGAATTGGTATACATTGATTAATAAAATGTACATCAGAATAATTGATAATCTATAGCAAGACAATATAGATCACTTATAAAATAGATACTGCATAAATGACATATAATCATGTATAACATTAATTCATAGCATAAATCTGCTATCAATGACTTTATATATGCATATAGCTAGTACAGCACTGATGCAATGCAGCATACAGACATTGACAGTCAGCAAATGTGCTGCTCATTACGTGAGACTGATCTAGTCGTAGACTCTCAGATGACATTGTTGTAGACCATGATGCATCAGATCAACTCAATTGATAATGTAGCATTACATCTAATATATTAGATCAAACTTTAAAAATGATATAAAACATATCAAATATTGTAAAAATGATGTAGATATAGATAATATATCTTCGAGATTAAATTATATGATAAATCTATAATCATACAAAAGACATATATGATGATTTAAGACTAGATGATACTATGCATCATGCTTATTATGTGATCATGTCAATATTATTGCATCACAATGCATCTGTGCAATACGATCATGATCATGCATTATATAGATAAGACATCAATCATGATTCATGACAGATCAATATGTATTTAATAAACTCTGTCTAAACGAGCTACAAATTGTTAATGAACGCACATTGATCACGGTCAACATGACATAAGTATATATCTTGAATCGTATTAAGATCATGATCAAGCATCATAATGTGTTTAATTGATATAAACATGTCAGTTCAGATGTATCGCTGAAATTGCAGATCTCTAATTGCAGTTAGATGTGTCTGATTAAGTTCTCATAAAGTATGCTTCATATATCATTCTTTCAAATTATCATCATATCATGTCAAAGTGTCACTGTCAATTGTACTAACGTATCCAATCGATCTATCTGATAATCTCCTACATGCATCTATTAAGTCTATTACGGGTGTGTACGAAGCAGAAGTCAAATAATAATGATCATATGACAGAGATGGTGGACATGTTCGGATCGGCGATTGGTCGTTCATGACGACAGTGATATGTGAGGGGGTTTTTTGCGGGGAAAATACTTGTATTACTCAAGCAGTAGGATTACAGCCAAATTCACAAAAGTTTTATGACCTCATCAGGTCCTGAACCTAACCAAAAAGTTGTGCGGCTCTAAACCCTACCATAACTTGCCACAGAGTGGCTTATATTGTTTTGAGTGTGACGTATATGAGTAATACTAGTATTCCGTTCAAGAAGTTTCCTTTGGATCCCTTGGATCAAGAAAGAGTTTCTTGACCTATCAATTTCTTAGCTTCTCAACAAGTTGACGGCCTTGTTAGAGTTAACCTTGTTGTTTAGGTGGTTACTTCATGTTTATTTTTGTTCGCATGGCACTAGTTGTAGTAGTCGACGAAGTTCTAGATAGATGCATGTATTAAGTCGTGGCAGAGGGGGCGAATCGGCAGAGAGCACAGCACAAAGGGATAGAGTGTGCAGTGTACGTAGCAGGCGGATTGGCAGCCATTAGTTTGAGTATATACATGCATGCATTGTTAGGATTAATCTAGTGTGAGCCAACGAACAAAGCACGTAGTGGAGATGCGGGAATGTACATTCTAAAATATGTCTATATACATCCGTATGTGATAGTCCATTTAAAATCTCTAAAAAAACAAATATTTAGGAACAGAGGAAGTATATATTGTCATCCAACGCGTCTTGTATCCATCGTTGGCGGTTTGGACGATATTTTCCCTGCAAACATAAAGCAAATGGGGGTGGGGCAGGAGGCTTTACGGGTGTTCGGTCCGCTGCCACGCCCGCTTCCGACAACCCTGGCCCACCCAAAATCTTTCCCTCGCCGTCGCTTTCTCGCTTGAAGCCAGCTGCCGCATTCATGCTGTTCTAGAGCGGACGTGACCTCTCACCGGGTGTTCGGACCGCTACCACGCCCGCTTCCGACAACCCTAGCCCATCCAAAATCTCTCCCTCGCCCGTCGCTTTCTTTCGCTTGAAGCCAGCCATGGCCCATCCAAAGATGGTCACGATCACCTAACTGATGCAGCGGTGGGCGACCCCTCGGCGGTGGCACCTGGGTCAACAGAGCGGCACCGCCCTCACTCAGGAGCAAGCTGACGAACTTAATGGGTGACCGAGCAAACCCTACGCATGTCGACTACAACGACCACCCCCGAAGCACTCATCTTGGAGTCGGCACGTTTGGTCACCTTGGCCAAGCATGCACTCCCGAGCAGCGGTAGAAAGCACTTCAGGACCGATCCGTGACCTCCCCAGTTCCAGTCGGAGTAGGAGGCTGTTGTTTCCGAATAATGATGCCCAGAACTACTGAGTATTGCACACTCTAGTGCAAAACATGGTAGCAGCGACGCGGATTGCAGACTCCATTTAGCCGTCAGGGTTAGTAGCAAAAGGGCTCAGGAAAATATAAGCGCTCTTGAAGGCAGCCATGGCACAAAATTCTACCGTGTCCCAGTCACAAAATTGTATTCACAGCAAGTCGGCCCGGGCGGACACAACTTAGTCGGCTCATAGCCCTCTTGTGCCTCGACGACAAACAGAATCACCTCCCCAGAGAGATGAAGTGCTGACTCGGCGACCAAAACTCCCTATGTAACAAGGTGATCGGTTTCATGGTCGGGGATCACGCACTCGGCAGCATGACGATCATTACCATGGTCGAATGAGCCCTGCAAGGGATGTCCCATATTCGCCCCGGCGATACGGCGACAGATACCACCATGGTGATGACTGGAGGCCCAGTCCGCCGCACCTGCCGAGTAGACATTACCATTGTAAACATGATGATGTGGATTACTGATACCCCAATTCAACTCTTCATGGCTCCTAGCCCATAATTTGGTGGACCGAGGCCGAGCGAACAAAGACTACAGTGCCAGAGATTATTCGAGTAGATCGAGTTATTCGGGCCCGACGTGTTTCAGCAGGTACATCCAGTCGGCGGTGATTCATGCGAACTTCCGGTTAGCAGCAGGGATATGCAATTCGCCGGTGAGTCAAATACTATAAACATGGCTCAATTAGCTGCCGCCCAACAGTATATTCAGCTGGGAGGACCTCTTCTGAGTGTTCGTCAAGAATTTTGAAGGAACCTACAAGCGGCGAGGTGGGCTGGCTGAGTTACAACACTCGATTTGCTACATTTGGAGCATTTGATGTGCTTAAATTTGATAATTCAGATTATAAACTTTGAATTCGGTTTCTAAACTATATCCGTGATTTGCTTGAATATTCAAATCTATGTTTAGTTTCGACATGTGTGCTAATATGTATACTAGAATTGTAAAGTTTAGAAAAAAATAAATTTGAATATTCAAATTTATGTTTAGTTTCGATATGTGTGCTAATATGCATACTAGAATTGCAAAGTTTAGAAAAAAACATTTACTCTGTTAAATATAGGAGATCGGCTAGGTCTGGCCAAATCTTAGTGGAGTAAATGTACACCAACAAGGGTTTATTCCACTATATCCTTCTCTATTTATTGAGGATCGGTTAGAAATGGCCTAACTACGGTACATATAGCATTACTCTAGCAAAATCACTCTTGGTCGAAAAAGTATGTGCCGAAGTGCAAAGTTGTCTTCTTTGAAAGAACAACGAAAGCAGTCTGCATATTCATGCATGACACACGATGCAGCGTGCGCAGCTGAGCTTGAGGGATTCTCGTGGAGACCTCGCCACGGCGGCACAAGCTAGTAAGTAGTTCTGCAAGATTTCTCTAGTCAGTGATGCATGTTGTGTTTGATTTTGATCTCTGAATATGCTGCAGCCGAGGAGCTGATGCATAGTAAGAATGGTGAGGTGCAAGCCATCATAATGTCTCACACATCACCGGATGTCGGGCTATTCGAAGGCATGGCGGAACACAGCAACATCCCGATCCTCTGGTCCTCCTCTGCCACCTCGCCGGCGTTGCAATCACGCTTCGTCGTGCGCACCGCACCAAACATCAGCTCCCAGGCGGCGCCGATTGCCTCCATCATCCAGGCGTTCATGTGGAGCTTCTGGCGGTTGTCCAGACCATGGCGACACTGGTGTACATCGTGCACATGCTTCTAGCTCTGGCCGCACGCCTCTTCCGTCAGGCCGCACTCGCTGGCCTGATGTCGAAGGGGTACGTCTGGATTGCCACGGCGGGCAGCCTCCCCAACCACAGCGACACCGATAGCATGCAGGGGGTTGTCAGCCTGGTGCCTCGTGTGCAGGTCACAGACCAACTCAGGGACTTCTCAAGACTGTTTAAGGTGAGATTTCGGCAGGAGAACCCAAATCTCGAGAATGACGACCCAAATTTGCCGGTGTCGCTCATCTGGTTGCATGACACGGCATGGGCGGCCGCGGCAGCAGCGGAGGTCTCCTTCCGGACGGCACCATCAACGACATTGCTGGATGCTCTACTCGTCAACAAGTTGGACGACGGCCTCACGGGAAGGTTCAGGCTGATGGACGGCCATCGTGAATGTCATCAGCCAAGGCGCCAGGACGGTCGTTTTCTGGACGCCGGAGTTGGGGATCTCGACGAGCTTGTACCCCAAGAGTGCAGGGGAAAAGCTGAAGCAGGTCCTCTGGCCAGGCGAGACGGCAGCCGTCCAAATAGGGTGGAGCATGTCGTCTCATGGACGACCGCTGCGTGTTGCCATCCCACTCAGGAGAGGTTTCAAGGAATTCCAGCGGATTCACTTCGATCCCCTCAATGTGTCAGTGCCAGTAGTGGCAGCCATGAAAGAACTGGACTATCATGTTCCGTACCACTATGTGCCAGTAAACGAATCATGCTCATATGAAGAACACACTGAGAATCCTTCCATGACATATCCATCTCTCTCTTCTTTGTCCACTTTTGCTGTGAAATCAACCGGTTGCTCTGCAGGAACTAGACGCGGTGGCCGGAGACGTTACCATCAGCGCGAATTGGTGGAAGTAGGTATCCTTCACCACACCGTTCGCTCAAACGTCTCCGGACACCGCGTCCTGCGGCGCGCTGTAATCATGATTCCTTAGACGTGCCATTGTGGCTCATGTGAATCACACATAGAAACCAAAGGTAATCACTACCAGTGCCAGATCTTTACAAACTACTGACTATTTTGTTTTATTACATCAATTACAGATTGCATTCTACTTAGTAGTTTTGCTAGATATAGATCAAAATATTCCGCCAAAAAAAAACAGATCAAACTATCTCTTAGGAACTTTTGGTCTACGTTGTATATGTATACTAACATAGAAGTGCGTGAGGCAAAATCTAAACGACTGGTTATAAGTCTATTTATTATTTTGAAAAAATTTATGCTTCAAGAATGAAGAGAAAATAATGAAGCATCACTCTAGTATCAAAATTTTAATCTGATTGAGGAGATTTTCCGCTCAACTGGAATGGAAACTCTCTACCAGTGTGAATTCTAATGTCAATTATCTGTTCTCGATCGTTCCAATAGTGCAATGGTGCATCATGGTTGGTCTAGATTCAGCAAAGGTACAATCTTTCTAGCTCTGTCCTGTAAGATTGTAATCTAGTGCTACCAGTAACTGTGAAGTTGACCACTTAAGCTGGACAATTGTTGCTGTAAATTACTCTACTGCATGTAGGTGTGCGATGATCAGTGGAGGAATTGTGATATACGTATGACATATTTCCTTTAGCTTTTCGTGATGTATTTTTTGCTTTTTTGATTGGGAGGGGCAGGGGGCTTACTAAGCGACGAGAGATATCCATTGAGGACATCAGTGAGAGAGATGTAGAGACAGGCTAGATAACACACTAGGGGTTTGGTCATGCGGCTGCGGTCAAGACTTCAAAGGATTCTATGTATTTTCCACAAGCATGATCACTACCAATTCATTAAACAAAACTGACATTGATACTTGAGTATGACTTCAATTCTTTCTCAAAACGCACAATGATACTTGAGTATGACATGGCTCTAATATTATGAGGCATAAAAGATAAAGCAAGTCACTCATCAAAAATAATGAAACACATAATTCATTATTCCATTGTCAAATAGTACACTGATTGAAATATTTGTAGGTTCATCACACTAATACATATATGAGTAAACCATATAATTCAGGCATTCCCACATAGACTACATAGCATTATTAATGCATGGCGATCAATATCACACTCCGTCACTTTATTCAATTGATTCTAGCCTTTAATAATAAAGGCACAAAAGATAAAGCCAGCCATGTAAGGCAGGCTAGCTAGCCAATGTATGGTGCAGGAGGAACAACCACCCATGTATCAGGCTGCGGGCCGGCGCCGTTGTAAATGATAACGCGTACTTGGTCTTGTGGTGGTGGGGATGGAGCCTCGCCTTGGAGGGAGTACTCGTGCAATTCTGATATCAGGCCTCTCCGAGAGATGATCCGAACTGCTGCATTCAGTTCTGTACCAATCAGACCCGCCATGAATCAGGCACCGGACCAGGCATGTCTTCCCTTATCACGCACTAACCCCAGCCTTCCTCCCTTTCGAAACTGTTAATTAATGACAAACATCAATAATGGAGAAATACAAAGATAATCAAGAGAAACATGCATGGTGTTTGGTTTTAAAAATAACAAGAATAATAATAATAATATGCCATAATAATCTCTGGTATTAACTGTTAAAGGGACCGGAAACATGGTCTAAGCCTAGGAAGATGTCATAATCGAAAGCATTATCTGCTAACCAAACAAGTAATCAGTCTACTAAAATATTTAAGGAAAATGTATGCGATAATAAAAAATAAATGCCAACCTTTAGGGAAGAAGAGGTTGCTATACCTAACAGAACCTTAGCTTTTCTCGTGGCGATGATCTTGTGTTCAAGGTATGTGTGTCTATAAATACAAATGTATGAGTGCACTCCCATTTGCATAGCTTACGCCATGTCGATTATAACAATGCATGCATTTTGTTCATAGTTAATTGATCAGAAGCATCAACACATGCACTCCTTGTCCAAATTAAGGATGTCGATGATAACAATGCATTCATCTATCTTCATTAATTAAGAAGCATCAGCATATCCACTGCTGGTCGAGAATAACGATGTTGATTACAAGGATCCGTGCATTTTAAATGATTGATTAGGAAACATCAGCATATCCCCCTTTCGCTGAGAGTAACGATGCCGATGACACAATAATGCATGCATAAGTGTGTAAGTTGAAATACCATGCACGTATTTGATCTTAGATGTACGTATGCAGAGCATCAACACATAGAAACCTGTGTGTTTAAATAAGTGCATCTTATTGCAACATACTTTTCCTCAATTTAGTTTTTTCAACACAGATTATTGTCCCATTTATACAGAAAAGTCATCACTAAAAGTTGCTTTGGATCTACGAGTTATATAGAGGTGTCACTCTCGATTCATAGGAAATAATGCATTGTTCTGCGTTTTAGAAAGAATTGAACTCATACTCAAGTATCAATGTCAGTTCTTTTTAAAGAATTGGTTAGGCTTGTGGAAATAATGTAGAATCATGTGACGTCCCGATCGCAGCCGTATGTCCCAACCCCTAGTGTGCTATCTTGCCTATCTCTACATCTCTCTCACTTATGTCCTCAATGGATATCTCTCGTCGCTTAGTAAGCCAGCTGCCCCTCCCCATCAAAAATCATCGCTTTGTAACATGCATGTACAATTTATTAATCAAATCCGTGATCAAAATTTGACATAAAATAGTAAGGGACCAATAAACCAGGAGCTACCTCTGGTTCTGAATGGAATTAATTAAGACTTAAGAGGGCGACGTCGGTCGGCTAGAACATGAAGTGCAATTATTAATTTCTTAACAGGTGCATGAGATGGACTGTTATATATGAGCCTCGAGCTTTCCTGGACCATGGCATGTTGCATGGAAATAGTAAACATGTCATTTTCAGCTCACCCGGCTGCCAGCTCCATTTGATTTTGTAGATCACGAATGTTTCTTCATTCCATTTTCTTTCTTTCAAAAAACACAGACGCAGACGCAGACGTACACATGCATACAAAAAGAAACGCTCATCCACCACTCGGCGTGCTGCACGAGCAAGACACCCAAATTGAGTTGGACTAATTATGATCGATCAATCCAGACGGCAGTGGTGATGCGGTGGTTAATATACCAATTAAGGGAGGAAGGGCGGGAGGAGGTAGGGAGCTACCCGAATCAAATAATTTGTGCAGCCCCATCCATGATGGATGTGTACGTGGACATTCAATTGATGATATATCTCTCTCTCTCTCCCCCACGTGCTTCCTTTCTTAAATTCAGCTGCACGGTTTTAACCAGCTCGTCAAAAGGGACTTATTTAAAATTGGAAGATGGTACAAAAAAATATTTATCAGTCCTTTTGTTCCAGCAGCTAATGATATAGCTTCTAGATTTGACCGCTGTTAATGTACCCACACTCTCAGGTTGGATCACTGGCTTGTGTTTCGATTTAACCAGTTGCTGACATGTAATGTGATGTATTTATTTTATATAATTCAATTCGATGTGAAGTTTGGCACCAAAGTAGCTAGATAAAAAGTGAGGCAAAGGAAGACTAAAGTAAAAAAAAGGAAAGGGAGGTAACCCTAGTCCATCGCAATGCCAAATGAAGCCTTAGTTACATGGATGTGAGATTGAACCACATATTAAATAGTAATGAGTGTATATAGCAACAAATGAACGAACCAAGGCAACCTTACTATAGATTGATTTAGATCTATGACAGTACACATCCAAAGTTGAAGACAATGCATCCACACTACGTGTGTTATTCTTTGCAAAGAAGATTCTCTCATAAGAGGAGATGTGAGATAGGAAGACCAAGTCGGCTATTCAAACGAGAAAAACATCTCATCTTCCTTTGTTTTGATTTTGAAATAGAGGAGAGAAAAGCTGCCATTAGAGGCGATGGAGAGCTTTGAGTTGGTGCCAAGAAAATGGTGGAGATCTGCAACTGCATTGCATGATAGGATAACATGATGTGTTCATCAAGCGAGATGTGTGCTTGGTAATAGGAGTCCGCTGGTAGCCTCGCCATCGGCTGGGTCGCTGGGACACATAAGGTGGTGCCTGTGCGGCCGTGCACACGAACAGCTTGTCAACACACCAATAACCAAATTGTTTGGTAGAAGAGTAAGCTCTTCCAAGGATAGGCTACTTTACGGAGCAGCTTCTGCATAGCAAGGTTTCGCCGTCGCAAGATGCATGGTCACACTAGCAGCAGGTTTTCTATTCCACGAACGACCCAAGAAACGATAGATGAAGATAGTCTAGTCATCGTTCCCTTATTTTTTGGTCTAATCATCTTATCTGTCAACTGAAATTTAACCAATTTCTCGTCTCAATAAAGTTTATCTCAATTAACAATTAACCTACATGGATGGATGGAATTACCCTTTTCAACATAATTACGGGGTGTACCGAAGCAGAAGTCAAATAATAATGATCATATGACAGAGATGGTGGACATGTTCGGACCGGCGATTGGTCGTTCATGACGACAGTGATATGTGAGGGGTTTTTTGGCGGGGAAAATACTTGTATTACTCAAGCAGTAGGATTACAGCCAAATTCACAAAGTTTTATGACCTCATCAGGTCCTGAACATAACCAAAAAGTTGTGCGGCTCTAAACCCTACCATAACTTGCCACAGAGTGTCTTATATTGTTTTGAGTGTGACGTATATGAGTAATACTAGTATTCCGTTCAAGCAGTTTCCTTTGGATCCCTTGGATCAAGAAAGAGTTTCTTGACCTATCAATTTCTTAGCTTCTCAACAAGTTGACGGCCTTGTTAGAGTTAACCTTGTTGTTTAGGTGGTTACTTCATGTTTATTTTTGTTCGCATGGCACTAGTTGTAGTAGTCGACGAAGTTCTAGATAGATGCATGTATTAAGTCGTGGCAGAGGGGGCGAATCGGCAGAGAGCACAGCACAAAGGGATAGAGTATGCAGTGCAGCAGGCGGATTGGCAGCCATTAGTTTGAGTATATACATGCATGCATTGTTAGGATTAATCTAGTGTGAGCCAACGAACAAAGCACGTAGTGGAGATGCGGGAATGTACATTCTAAAATATGTCTATATACATCCGTATGTGATAGTCCATTTAAAATTTCTAAAAAGACAATTATTTAGGAACAGAGGAAGTATATATTGTCATCCAACGCGGTCTTGTATCCATACGTTGGCCGGTTTGGACGTATTTTTCCCCGCAAACATAAAGCAAATGGGGGGTGGGGCAGGAGGCGTTACGGGTGTTCGGTCCGCTGCCACGCCCGCTTCCGACAACCCTGGCCCACCCAAAAATCTTTCCCTCGCCCGTGTGCTTTCTCGCTTGAAGCCAGCTGCCCGCATTCATGCTGTTCTAGAGCGGACGTGACCTCTCACCGGGGTGTTCGGACCGCTACCACGCCCGCTTCCGACAACCCTAGCCCATCCAAAAATCTCTCCCTCGCCCGTGCGCTTTCTCGCTTGAAGCCAGCCATGGCCCATCCAAAGATGGTCACGATCACCTAACTGATGCAGCGGTGGACGACCCCCTCGGCGGTGGCACCTGGGTCAACAGAACGGCACCGCCCCTCACTCAGGAGCAAGTTGACGAACTTAATGGATGACCGAGCAAACCCTACGCATGTCGACTACAACGACCACCCCCGAAGCACTCATCTTGGAGTCGGCACGTTTGGTCACCTTGGCCAAGCATGCACTCCCAGAGCAGCGGTAGAAAGCACTTCAGGACCGATCCGTGACCTCCCCAGTTCCAGTCGGAGTAGGAGGCTGTTGTTTCCGAATAATGATGCCCAGAACTACTGAGTATTGCACACTCTAGTGCAAAACATGGTAGCAGCGACGCGGATTGCAGACTCCATTTAGCCGTCAGGGTTAGTAGCAAAAGGGCTCAGGAAAATATAAGCGCTCTTGAAGGCAGCCATGGCACAAAATTCTACCGTGTCCCAGTCACAAAATTGTATTCACAGCAAGTCGGCCCGGGCGGACACAACTTAGTCGGCTCATAGCCCTCTTGTGCCTCGACGACAAACAGAATCACCTCCCCAGAGAGATGAAGTGCTGACTCGGCGACCAAAACTCCCTATGTAACAAGGTGATCGGTTTCATGGTCGGGGATCATGCACTCGGCAGCATGACGATCATTACCATGGTCGAATGAGCCCTGCAAGGGATGTCCCATATTCGCCCCGGCGATACGGCGACAGATACCACCATGGTGATGACTGGAGGCCCAGTCCGCCGCACCTGCCGAGTAGACATTACCATTGTAAACATGATGATGTGGATTACCGATACCCCAATTCAACTCTTCATGGCTCCTAGCCCATAATTTGGTGGACCGAGGCCGAGCGAACAAAGACTACAATGCCAGAGATTATTCGAGTGGATCGAGTTATTCGGGCCCGACGTGTTTCAGCAGGTACATCCAGTCGGCGGTGATTCATGCGAACTTCCAGTTAGCAGCAGGGATATGCAATTCGCCGGTGAGTCAAATACTATAAACATGGCTCAATTAGCTGCCGCCCAACAGTATATTCAGCTGGGAGGACCTCTTCTGAGTGTTCGTCAAGAATTTTGAAGGAACCTACAAGCGGCGAGGTGGGCTGGCTGAGTTACAACACTCGATTTGCTACATTTGGAGCATTTGATGTGCTTAAATTTGATAATTCAGATTATAAACTTTGAATTCGGTTTCTAAACTATATCCGTGATTTGCTTGAATATTCAAATCTATGTTTAGTTTCGACATGTGTGCTAATATGTATACTAGAATTGTAAAGTTTAGAAAAAAAATAAATTTGAATATTCAAATTTATGTTTAGTTTCGATATGTGTGCTAATATGCATACTAGAATTGCAAAGTTTAGAGAAAAACATTTACTCTGTTAAATATAGGAGATCGGCTAGGTCTGGCCAAATCTTAGTGGAGTAAATGTACACCAACAAGGGTTTATTCCACTATATCCTTCTCTATTTATTGAGGATCGGTTAGAAATGGCCTAACTACGGTACATATAGCATTACTCTAGCAAAATCACTCTTGGTCGAAAAAGTATGTGCCGAAGTGCAAAGTTGTCTTCTTTGAAAGAACAACGAAAGCAGTCTGCATATTCATGCATGACACACGATGCAGCGTGCGCAGCTGAGCTTGAGGTATTCTCGTGGAGACCTCGCCACGGCGGCACAAGCTAGTAAGTAGTTCCGCAAGATTTCTCTAGTCAGTGATGCATGTTGTGTTTGATTTTGATCTCTGAATATGCTGCAGCCGAGGAGCTGATGCATAATAAGAATGGTGAGGTGCAAGCCATCATAATGTCTCACACATCACCGGATGTCGGGCTATTCGAAGGCATGGCGGAACACAGCAACATCCCGATCCTCTGGTCCTCCTCTGCCACCTCGCCGGCGTTGCAATCACGCTTCGTCGTGCGCACCGCACCAAACATCAGCTCCCAGGCGGCGCCGATTGCCTCCATCATCCAGGCATTCGAGTGGAGCTTCTGGCGGTTGTCCAGACCATGGCGACACTGGTGTACATCGTGCACATGCTTCTAGCTCTGGCCGCACGCCTCTTCCGTCAGGCCGCACTCGCTGGCCTGATGTCGAAGGGGTACGTCTGGATTGCCACTGCGGGCAGCCTCCCCAACCACAGCGACACCGATAGCATGCAGGGGGTTGTCAGCCTGGTGCCTCGTGTGCAGGTCACAGACCAACTCAGGGACTTCTCAAGACTGTTTAAGGTGAGATTTCGGCAGGAGAACCCAAATCTCGAGAATGACGACCCAAATTTTCCGGTGTCGCTCATCTGGTTGCATGACACGGCATGGGCGGCCGCGGCAGCAGCGGAGGTCTCCTTCCGGACGGCACCATCAACGACATTGCTGGATTCTCTACTCGTCAACAAGTTGGACGACGGCCTCACGGGAAGGTTCAGGCTGATGGACGGCCATCGTGAATGTCATCAGCCAAGGCGCCAGGACGGTCGTTTTCTGGACGCTGGAGTTGGGGATCTCGACGAGCTTGTACCCCAAGAGTGCAGGGGAAAAGCTGAAGCAGGTCCTCTGGCCAGGCGAGACGGCAGCCGTCCCAATAGGGTGGAGCGTGTCGTCTCACGGACGACCGCTGCGTGTCGCCATCCCACTCAGGAGAGGTTTCAAGGAATTCCAGCGGATTCACTTCGATCCCCTCAATGTGTCAGTGCCAGTAGTGGCAGCCATGAAAGAACTGGACTATCATGTTCCGTACCACTATGTGCCAGTAAACGAATCGTGCTCATACGAAGCACACACGGAGAACCCTTCCATGACATATCCATCTCTCTCTTCTTTGTCCACTTTTGCTGTGAAATCAACCGGTTGCTCTGCAGGAACTAGACGCGGTGGCCGGAGACGTTACCATCAGCGCGAATTGGTTGAAGCAGGTATCCTTCACCACACCGTTCGCTCAAACGTCTCCGGACACCGCGTCCTGCGGCGCGCTGTAATCATGATTCCTTAGACGTGCCATTGTGGCCCACGTGAATCACACATATAAACCAAAGGTAATCACTACCAGTGCCAGATCTTTACAAACTACTGACTATTTTGTTTTATTACATCAATTACAGATTGCATTCTACTTAGTAGTTTTGCTAGATATAGATCAAAATATTCCGCAAAAAAAAAACAGATCAAACTATCTCTTATGAACTTTTGGTCTACGTTGTATATGTATACTAACATAGAAGCGCGTGAGGCAAAATCTAAATGACTGGTTAGAAGTCTATTTATTATTTTGAAAAAATTTATGCTTCAAGAATGAAGAGAAAATAATTAAGCATCACTCTAGTATCAAAATTTTAATCTGATTGTGGAGATTTTCCGCTCAACTGGAATGGAAACTCTCTACTAGTGTGAATTCTAATGTCAATTATCTGTTCTCGATCGTTCCAATAGTGCAATGGTGCATCATGGTTGGTCTAGATTCAGCAAAGGTACAATCTTTCTAGCTCTGTCCTGTAAGATTGTCATCTAGTGCTACCAGTAACTGTGAAGTTGACCACTTAAGCTGGACAATTGTTGCTGTAAATTACTCTACTGCATGTAGGTGTGCGATGATCAGTGGAGGAATTGTGATATACGTATGACATATTTCCTTTAGCTTTTCGTGATGTATTTTTTTTTCTTTTTTGATTGGGAGGGGCAGGGGGCTTACTAAGTGACGAGAGATATCCATTGAGGACATCAGTGAGAGAGATGTAGAGACAGGCTAGATAACACACTAGGGGTTTGGTCATGCGGCTGCGGTCAAGACTTCAAAGGATTCTATGTATTTTCCACAAGCATGATCACTACCAATTCATTAAACAAAACTGACATTGATACTTGAGTATGACTTCAATTCTTTCTCAAAACGCACAATGATACTTGAGTATGACATGGCTCTAATATTATGAGGCATAAAAGATAAAGCAAGTCACTCATCGAAAAATAATGAAACACATAATTCATTATTCCATTGTCAAATAGTACACTGATTGAAATATTTGTAGGTTCATCACACTAATACATATATGAGTAAACCATATAATTCAGGCATTCCCACATAGACTACATAGCATTATTAATGCATGGCGATCAATATCACACTCCGTCACTTTATTCAATTGATTCTAGCCTTTAATAATAAAGGCATAAAAGATAAAGCCAGCCATGTAAGGCAGGCTAGCTAGCCAATGTATGGTGCAGGAGGAACAACCACCCATGTATCAGGCTGCGGGCCGGCGCGTTGTAAATGATAACGCGTACTTGGTCTTGTGGTGGTGGGGATGGAGCCTCGCTTTGGAGGGAGTACTCGTGCAATTCTGATATCAGGCCTCTCCGAGAGATGATCCGAACTGCTGCATTCAGTTCTGTACCAATCAGACCCGCCATGAATCAGGCACCGGACCAGGCATGTCTTCCCTTATCACGCACTAACCCCAGCCTTCCTCCCTTTCGAAACTGTTAATTAATGACAAACATCAATAATGGAGAAATACAAAGATAATCAAGAGAAACATGCATGGTGTTTGGTTTTAAAAATAACAAGAATAATAATAATAATATGCCATAATAATCTCTGGTATTAACTGTTAAAGGGACGGAAACATGGTCTAAGCCTAGGAAGATGTCATAATCGAAAGCATTATCTGCTAACCAAACAAGTAATCAGTCTACTAAAATATTTAATGGAAAATGTATGCGATAATAAAAAATAAATGCCAACCTTTAGGGAAGAAGAGGTTGCTATACCTAACAGAACCTTAGCTTTTCTCGTGGCGATGATCTTGTGTTCAAGGTATGTGTGTCTATAAATACAAATGTATGAGTGCACTCCCATTTGCATAGCTTACGCCATGTCGATTATAACAATGCATGCATTTTGTTCATAGTTAATTGATCAGAAGCATCAACACATGCACTCCTTGTCCAAATTAAGGATGTCGATGATAACAATGCATTCATCTATCTTCATTAATTAAGAAGCATCAGCATATCCACTGCTGGTCGAGAATAACGATGTTGATTACAAGGATCCGTGCATTTTAAATGATTGATTAAGAAACATCAGCATATCCCCCTTTCGCTGAGAGTAACGATGCCGATGACACAATAATGCATGCATAAGTGTGTAAGTTGAAATACCATGCACGTATTTGATCTTAGATGTACGTATGCAGAGCATCAACACATAGAAACATGTGTGTTTAAATAAGTGCATCTTATTGCAACATACTTTTGCTCAATTTAGTTTTTTCAACACAGATTATTGTCCCATTGATACAGAAAAGTCATCACTAAAAGTTGCTTTGGATCTACTAGTTATATAGAGGTGTCACTGTCCATTCATAGGAAATAATGCATTGTTCTGCGTTTTAGAAAGAATTGAACTCATACTCAAGTATCAATGTCAGTTCTTTTTAAAGAATTGGTTAGGCTTGTGGAAATAATGTAGAATCATGTGACGTCCCGATCGCAGCCGTATGTCCCAACCCCTAGTGTGCTATCTTGCCTATCTCTACATCTCTCTCACTTATGTCCTCAATGGATATCTCTCGTCGCTTAGTAAGCCAGCTGCCCCTCCCCATCAAAAATCATCGCTTTGTAACATGCATGTACAATTTATTAATCAAATCCGTGATCAAAATTTGACATAAAATAGTAAGGGACCAATAAACCAGGAGCTACCTCGGGTTCTGAATGGAATTAATTAAGACTTAAGAGGGCGACGTCGGTCGGCTAGAACATGGAGTGCAATTATTAATTTCTTAACAGGTGCATGAGATGGACTGTTATATATGAGCCTCGAGCTTTCCTGGACCATGGCATGTTGCATGGAAATAGTAAACATGTCATTTTCAGCTCACCCGGCTGCCAGCTCCATTTGATTTTGTAGATCACGAATGTTTCTTCATTCCATTTTCTTTCTTTCAAAAAGCACAGACGCAGACGCAGACGTACACATGCATACAAAAAGAAACGCTCATCCACCACTCGGCGTGCTGCACGAGCAAGACGCCCAAATTGAGTTGGACTAATTATGATCGATCAATCCAAACGGCAGTGGTGATGCGGTGGTTAATATACCAATTAAGGGAGGAAGGGCGGGAGGAGGTAGGGAGCTACCCGAATCAAATAATTCGTGCAGCCCCATCCATGATGGATGTGTACGTGGACATTCAATTGATGATATCTCTCTCTCTCTCTCTCTCTCTCTCTCCCCACGTGCTTCCTTTCTTAAATTCAGCTGCACGGTTTTAACCAGCTCGTCAAAAGGGACTTATTTAAAATTGGAAGATGGTACAAAAAAATATTTATCAGTCCTTTTGTTCCAGCAGCTAATGATATAGCTTCTAGATTTGACCGCTGTTAATGTACCCACACTCTCAGGTTGGATCACTGGCTTGTGTTTCGATTTAACCAGTTGCTGACATGTAATGTGATGTATTTATTTTATATAATTCAATTCGATGTGAAGTTTGGCACCAAAGTAGCTAGATAAAAAGTGAGGCAAAGGAAGACTAAAGTAAAAAAAAGGAAAGGGAGGTAACCCTAGTCCATCGCAATGCCAAATGAAGCCTTAGTTACATGGATGTGAGATTGAACCACATATTAAATAGTAATGAGTGTATATAGCAACAAATGAACCAACCAAGGCAACCTTACTATAGATTGATTTAGATCTATGACAGTACACATCCAAAGTTGAAGACAATGCATCCACACTACGTGTGTTATTCTTTGCAAAGAAGATTCTCTCATAAGAGGAGATGTGAGATAGGAAGACCAAGTCGGCTATTCAAACGAGAAAAAACATCTCATCTTCCTTTGTTTTGATTTTGAAATAGAGGAGAGAGAAAGCTGCCATTAGAGGCGATGGAGAGCTTTGAGTTGGTGCCAAGAAAAATGGTGGAGATCTGCAACTGCATTGCATGATAGGATAACATGATGTGTTCATCAAGCGAGATGTGTGCTTGGTAATAGGAGTCCGCTGGTAGCCTCGCCATCGGCTGGGTCGCTGGGACACATAAGGTGGTGCCTGTGCGGCCGTGCACACGAACAGCTTGTCAACACACCAATAACCAAGTTGTTTGGTAGAAGAGTAAGCTCTTCCGAGGATAGGCTACTTTACGAAGCAGCTTCTACATAGCAAGGTTTCGCCGTCGCAAGATGCATGGTTTGTCAGGACCCCGATCCTAGGTCACACCGATCTAGCATGTAACACATCATATCACTTTGCGGCCTCACGCACGGTATTCCCACGGGTGTCGCCTTACCATGGCCCGGGACCGTTTGCGTCTTTTGGCTCGCGTATATGATAGTGTCGCTAGCATCCATATGACAAAGAACCCGGGCCGACATGGCTAGTCGTGAACCCAAAGCGGCGCTAACCTATGGGGACAGGCATACATGAATCACATCGAGCATGTCGGTCATCAACGTATATATTCGGGCTGTAGCACCGGGCTAACAGGACTCCGGTACCCCGGGCTGTAGCAGGCTAGGCAGGACTCCGAATAACACCGCGTGACATTTCCCCGAGGGGACAGACATAGGAACGAACTGAAACACATGCCGGCCAGTCAAGTGTCCAAGCAGTAGTGCTGGGCTAGCAGGACTCCGGTGAACCGGGCTTTAGCGGACTACTATCGCTCGGAGGCACGAGACTACATTTCCCCATATGAGAGGCTGCCAAGGATAAACAACTAGTTTGTCGGATCCCACACATACCAAGCATTTCAAACATACACACAATATGCTCAATATGTGTAAATACGACGTGGCATCACAACATAACTCTACGACTCAGATATTATTTATTAGGCTCCGAGGAGCGAGATATTACAAACATGGGTCTCATGACCCAACACTCAGAGCATACAAGTCAAAGCACAAGCGGAAGCTAAACATGTCTGGGTACAGACAACTACAAATGAAAAAGGCTGAGAAGCCTAACTATCTACCAGATCCTGCCGAGGGCACAAGATCGTAGCTGAGGTAACAAGCTAAACGTCGAAGTCCAAGCGGAACTACTAGCGAGACTGACGTCTCTCTGCAAAACATAAAATAAGCAAACGTGAGTACAATTGTACTCAGTAAGACTTACATCAGAACTAACTACATATGCATCATTATCAAAAGGGGGTGGTGGAGTTTGACTGCAGCAAGCCAGCTTTACTCGGTGGCTATCCTGAACTACGACTGCAAGTAACTCTTTTGAGGTGGCGCACACGAGTCCACATATTCACCATATCAATACACCACTATGGACCCGCTCCCGCCTCCCTACGAGAACGCCATCCATAGCACTCACGCTTATCTTGCGCATTTTAGGGTATCCACTTTCACTTATCTATGAACTGATATAGGCAACCCGAAGTCCTTTTCATGGACACGGCTATTCAATAGATCATATTAAACCCTGCAGGTGTACTTCTTCACACGCTCTCACCACTTACCGCCGTTTACGACATGTACTCGGCAACCTTCAGCGAAGCCCAGCGTGGGTGTCGGCCACGGCCTACCTAAACACTCAAGTCCCTAGTCCAGGTTTATCGCCTATTCGGGTTCCATCCGCAGGAGTCCGGCCGAGGTTTCCCATACAGCCCCGAACGATGTGTGCAGGGTTCCCGAGATACCAAGCGGGCACTTTCGGTACACGGGCCACGGTGCCTACCGCAACACAACCCACCCCTAAGGTCAGCGTTGCGTGCGGCCCCAACATGCTACAAACACCGAAACTACTTGCAACTCCGGACCGAGGACAAGGGTGGTTAAGAAGCGAGAGGGTCAATTAAGGATCCCAATGCGTGGTAGTAACTGTTTCATGGATCACAAACACAGAACTCAGTTCACGAGGGCGGTTTCAATGAGACAACCCACCATGTACTCCTACATGGCCTCTCACCGCTACCTTTACCAAATCGTGTTCACACACTTAGCTCACACACAATAGGACATGTTCATAACAATTCCAATTCATTCCCGATGAATCAGACCCGACTCAACTCTAAGCAGTAGCAGGCATGACAAACAAGCATAAATGAGTAGGCACAACATGGCTGAAACAATTCCTACTCATGCTAGTGGGTTTCATCTAATTACTGTGGAATGACAGGTCATGCAAAGGATCAAGGGGTTCAGCTACCGCAGCAAGTAACACATGAGTCGTTGTTGTCCTAATGCAGTAAAATAGAGCAGGAGCGAGAGAGTGGGATTATATCGGAATGAACAAGGGGGTTTTGCTTGCCTGGCACTTCTGAAGATAATATAATTCTTCATCGGTGTCATCGAACTCATCGTCGGTACATCGTCTATTGGGAGGGGACAATTACCGGCAAACAAGAGAGAACACAATCAATGCAATGCACATTCACATGAATGACATGTCATATTAAGGTACTGAATTCACCTAATGCAATAATAATCCAAGTTAGTTGAAGTGGAATTCAAACAAGGTTGAACTCCAACTCCAAATGCTATTTCATAAATTACCCTAATCGTGATTCATCCTATTCAGTGAGGTTAACTTGTTTAAACATGCATGATCATGGCATAAACAGATTCTTCATATTTTTCTGATCATTTTTCATATATAAATTATTTCAATCCGAGTTACGGTTGAATTTCTATGATTTATTAAAGTTTAGGGCATTTTCTAGGATTTCCTGAATTATAATAATTCCAGAAAACTAGCTATTGCGTCAGCCTGACGTCAGGGTGACGTCAGCAAGTCAAAGGCGCCGTCCAGGTCAAACCTGACCTGGGGACCCACTGGTCAGTGACTCGGTCGACTAACTGGGTTAGTTAGTGCTAAACTAACTCTAACCAGGCTGTTAGCAGGGCGGGGCCCACATGTCAGTGTCTAGCTTAGTTAGCTAAATTAGTTAGTTCTAATTAATCTCGAGTTAACTAATTATGGGCTTGGGCCCACACGTCAGTGAAAGAGAGGGGTCAACCTCACCGGTCAAAACGGTCAAACGAGTCAAACCCGCCGGCGACTCGACGCCGGCGAGGCCAGGCACGGCGGAACGGCTCGGGTTTGCGTCTCCGCGCCAAGCGAGCGGCGGAGAGGCTCTCGTGTTATGGTGCTTGGCGCGTCCATCTACGCAAGCAAGGGGCTGAGGTCAGCCAAGCTCGCCGGAATCGAGCTCACGGCGGTGGCGGAGGTCGGGTGAGTCTGAGGTTGGCGCTGTGGTGCACGGAGGGGAAACGATGGGCTAGGTGGCATCCGCGAGCCACGAGAACACGCCGGTGCCACGGGTTCGGCAGAGGGCTCGGGGCGTCGAGCTCGTCGGCAATGGCGGGCGGCGAATCGGGTGCTCATGGGCGGCGGCTTGCTGGTAGCGAGAGAGAGAGATGAGGGAAGCGACGGCGAGCTCACATGGAGGTCGAAGCAAGCTCACCGGCTCGGGGAGGCCGGATGGCGTCGAATTTGTCGATGGAGTCCGCGGCCGTGCTCGGGAAGACGACTCGGGCGGCGATGTAGGGCCTCTCCGGTCGCGTGTGGCGGGGAGATTCAGGGTGGCGGCGGGGCTCGTGGGCGGAATAGCTGGCCGTGGGGAGGTCGGTGGCGTGGTGGAGCTCGTCGGTGGCGGCGGCTCTGTTCGGTGAGCTTAGGGAAGGGGCAGAGGGGAAAGAGAGGGAGCAGCGAGTGAGGGAGAGGGCGAGGGGCACGCAGGCGTCGTCGTGGCGTCGCAAGGAGGTCGGGAGGCTGCCACCATGAAGCGGGAGGTGGCGCGCGGGCGCGCTGCAGGCGACACGCCTCTGCCAATGAGGCGAGGTAGACGACGGGTGAGGGGGTTTTGGTGGTGGGCTGGGCCAAGCTGGGCCAGCGAAGAGGGGGGGAAGAGAAGGCTGGGCAGGTGGGCTGAGAGGTAAGCCAGTAATCCTTCTCTCTCTCTCTTTATTTCTGTTTTCTATTTTCGTAAATATGTTTGGCTTTAACAAAATGCCAGGCATTTCCAAAAATCATTAAACTGGTCAATATTACTGTTTGGAATATTTCCAACAGCAAGCATTTAAGTTTAAGATTATTTGAGCATTTAAAATATTTTATAGTATTTAAACGCCCAAATGCAAATACCATATGAATTAATTCAAAAGTCCAAATGTCATGGAAAAATGTGCATCACCCCTGGTTATGTTTTAAAGCATTTTTCCAGATATGAGGAACATTTTTGAAGTCCATTTGGTTCTTTGAAAAATATTTCTTAGTTGAACCTAATTGAATTGTTTTAGTGCTAGGGCTTGGTCATCCCCATTTCAAATTTCATGGAAATTAAACATGATGCATGGATGCAATGCTACTAGCTACAAACAAGCTCTAGGGCTGATCTGGGGCTGTGACAGCTCAACCCCACTAAACAAGAATCTCGCCCCGAGATTCAAGACGTGAGGCAAGAGGAAAAGGGAAGTCACAGACTATCACAATCTTCATGATCCATTTGCCTTTCTCGAAGATGTTGATCCATTCCATCATCTTGGTCTTGACGTCTTCGAGATCTTTACTCGACATGACAACAGAAAGAAGGGGAAAACCCTACATGATTCAATCTTCATGAAGATCAGGTAAACATGATCAACTCACGGACTGAGACGGTGACACATCTCGAGTTGAGACACAAAATACATCGAGAGGGATGGAAGAACAGCAACGGGGTTTGATTAGTGGCAACCATCCCACGCTTAGGGAGATGGTGGATGGTGTCAAGGTGGCGAGGGAATATTTATCATGATCCCGTAACAGGACACCTCGAGAAAGGTGACGCAAGAACTATTCCCTTAAGTGGCAAAAAGAATTACTTTTGATCCATAGATCATTGGAACTCTTTATACCAGCCTAAGGCAATTCACAACGATCATTTGGTGGGATGCAAAGGAATGGTACACCCGGACTAGAATGGATGATGTGGACTACCTTGTTGAAGACAACGCAATGGATGATTTTTGCTTATCATCGGAGGTGGAGGGGACCCATGGTAAGTCCACTTTTGAAGATAAACCTGGACAAGAATTGCTAAGAAGACAGTCTATAGCGAGATAGCACAAGGACGGTGCAAGATGGGATCGAAATGCAGCTGTTGGAATGTTCCAACCATCATATCTGCCTGAGATTCAGATCCGATTGGAAATAGGATACTTCAGACTCAGCATGTCTGAACAGGAAAGGTTGCAACACAAATCGATGAGAAGACGTTGCGAGATTCTCGGGATATGAACTACGATAGCAAGCTCCAAAACATGAGCTGGTTCTGCTACAAACCCATGAACCCGCTGTCCAAGGCAAGCATGACCACGTAGTAGTCTTATGATAAAATACTACCGAGTTCAGGTTGGGAACCATCATCGAGGATAACAAAGTCCTATCATAAGTCATGACTAGTTGTTATGAAGGAACTCCTCCTCCTTGAACAATTCAATCAGTGGCTTGGTGTGCTATGGAATCCATATGGAATGAAGATGATCAGTCTATCAGACCATAGAATACTTCGCACGTGCATGACTGACTTGGGATGATTCCAAAGGAACAAAACAAACCTTTCTCAAATTCATGGCGGCAACTTGCACCTAATGCACGTGAATTAGAGGAAAGTCACTACTTTCATCCAAACATATGCTTCATGAACGAAACACGAAGAAATGCTTACACAAGTTTCCAATACTACGTTGGTGTTCTACATGACTCATGGGGGAGACAAAATGCTACTGATGGGCTCAACAGCAACTCATCGGAATTTCCATATCACTGGACTTCCACCATCATGTGAACACGTTGATAGCATTGGTCAGACCAAAGATGTAATGGTGTATGCTCGAGGGATCAACCACGAGTAAGACAACATTACGAGCACCGTTGGTACTGATTTGACTTGACAATGGCCCATACTCAAGTCAACGAATTGATAGGATAATAGGTCCAGCAACTGATCACAGGGACCAATCGATGAAGATATCATCCTTCTTCAACACACACTACACAAGAATATCCCTTTGGAATGAACTAGGTTGGACAAGCTTTTATCTTCCAACTCTCCAAGTTGTTGTCTAGCTTAACCAACTAGCTCAGGGGTATCCCACACAGATTCTTGGAGAAAGGTGGTTCACAAGAACCCAACTTGATCACGAGCCCAACATAACAGTCAGGGAACAACCCGGTAACACATCCAAGAAGATATTTGGATAGTCACGACCTACCGTATGTTACTAAGCTCGAGAACAATCTTGCTTTTCAGGGCAAGATGATATGATCAAATGAGTGAGGACTTGACACAACCCTAACTCATCAGTCGAAGTGTGCACCAGAAGTAAGGACTAGGTAGCACGATCAATCTTAGGATGATGGTTTAATAACCAACACGCTAAGAATGAGAATATTGTCCATTCATTACCAAGCAACAAGTTGCTCGGGGTATTGATTTCACACATCACAATTCACTTGTCGGCATTCCGGTTACAACAACACGAAGACCGAGGAATGAATTATGATGGTGAGAAGTATCACTGCATCAAGAATGCATAAGAGGAGGTGCAATTCTCATGACATTCTTGACATAAAGATGGTAACACTCCAAGGTAGAACAGAATCAAAAGCTGAATTGGCATTTTGATCTGCGGGATACAACTACTTTTGATCTACTGGAGTTTGTTTCTCCTAGTCATTCCGGAATAGGATGGTTTGACGGACCGCAAGGATAAAATGCATCGATGAACACAAATGCACACATACCCTTGGCTATCAATTGATAGATGAAGGTCAGAAGGCATCTAAGAGAACAACTCAAAGGAACATATAATTTTCTGAGTTGGGGACGCACAGATTAGTATGTCGAGCAAGCTCAACATTTCTTCCGGATAACCCATGCAGAAAGGTAGAATTGGCAGATTCACAATTATGAATGGAGAACTCCTCAAGAGCACTCTTATTGTGATCTTTTGGCTCAAAAGAACTTCTGCCATAAGTGGTTCGTAGTATTTGGAAGAAGGAAATACCACGGACCTTGAGGACTATCGCAAGGTTACTAATATCCTAAAGGCACTAGCAAATACTAACAACATGAAGTAGGATGAATCTCGGGTTCAGCAACCCAGGAGTAGATTACCTACTACTAAATGGCATCACGGGATGCTTTCGAAAATGATGGCCATAATCCTCACACTAGGGATACAAAAGCATTGCTAAATTGCTAGGTGACCTCCTAAGCACCTAGGGTCATAATAATAGTTCCAACATATGTGTCGAGGCAACAGAGTACCTCAACCGACTGGTTAGTGTGCTTAATCTGGCCCAAAAGGACATCAGGAATGGAAGAAGGATTTGCAAATGCATCGACTATTTAGAGACC
>CM038681.1:660270321-660533348 GCA_021605205.1 Aegilops longissima | reverse complement strand
GATTAGTATGTCGAGCAAGCTCAACATTTCTTCCGGATAACCCATGCGAGAAAGGTAGAATTGGCAGATTCACAATTATGAATGGAGAACTCCTCAAGAGCACTCTTATTGTGATCTTTTGGCTCAAAAGAACTTCTGCCATAAGTGGTTCGTAGTATTTGGAAGAAGGAAATACCACGGACCTTGAGGACTATCGCAAGGTTACTAATATCCTAAAGGCACTAGCAAATACTAACAACATGAAGTAGGATGAATCTCGGTTCAAAGAACCCAGAGTAGATTACCTACTACTAAATGGCATCACGGGATGCTTTCGAAAATGATGGCCATAATCCTCACACTAGGGATACAAAAGCATTGCTAAATTGCTAGGTGACCTCCTAAGCACCTAGGGTCATAATAATAGTTCCAACATATGTGTCGAGGCAACAGAGTACCTCAACCGACTGGTTAGTGTGCTTAATCTGGCCCAAAAGGACATCAGGAATGGAAGAAGGGATTTGCAAATGCATCAGACTATTTAGAGACCTGGGATAACTCGGACAGCATAACGGCTGTAAATGCTCAAAATGATTTGAGACGTCCTGCAAAAATGGTGGCATAACCACTCAACAGCATCATAACAAGATTCTGAGATCTGAAGGAAATATGCCCTAGAGGCAATAATAAATGTTATTATTTATTTCCTTATATCATGATAAATGTTTATTATTCATGCTAGAATTGTATTAACCGGAAACATAATACATGTGTGAATACATAAACCTACAGAGTGTCACTAGTATGCCTCTACTTGACTAGCTCGTTAATCAAAGATGGTTATGTTTCCTAACCATGAACAAAGAGTTGTTATTTGATTAATGGGATCACATCATTGGTTGAATGATCTGATTGACATGACCCATTCCATTAGCATAGCACCTGATCGTATAGTTTGTTGCTAGTGCTTTTCTTCATGACTTATACATGTTCCTATGACTATGAGATTATGCAACTCCCGTTTGCCGAGGAACACTTTGGGTGCTACCAAACGTCACAACGTGAATCGGGTGATTATAAAGGTACATTACAGGTGTCTCCGAAGGTACATGTTGGGTTGGCATATTTCGAGATTAGGATTTGTCACTCCGATTGCTCGGAGAGGTATCTCTGGCCCTCTCGGTAATGCACATCACATAAGCCTTGCAAGCATTGCAACTAAATGTGTTAGTTGTGAGATGATGTATTACGGAACGAGAAAAGAGACTTGCCAGTAACGAGATTGAACTAGGTATTGGATACCGACGATCGAATCTCGGGCAAGTAACATACCGATGACAAAGGGAACAACGTATGTTGTTATGCGGTCTGACCGATAAAGATCTTCAGAGAATATGTAGGAGCCAATATGGGCATCCAGGTCCCGCTATTGGTTATTGACCAGAGAGGTGTCTCGGTCATGTCTACATAGTTCTCGAACCCGTAGGGTCCGCACGCTTAACGTTTCGATGACAGTCATAATGAGTTTATAAGTATTGATGCACCAAGGTTGTTCGAGTCCCGGATGTGATCACGGATATGACGAGGAGTCTCAAATGGTCGAGACATAAAGATTGATATATTGAAGCCTACATTTGGACATCGGAAAGGTTCCGAGTGAAATCGAGAATTTACAGAGTACCGGAGGTTACGGAACCCCCGGAACTACATGGGCCCATAGTGGGCCTTGGAGGAAAGGAGAAGGGCCAGCCCTAGGTGGTCAAGCGCCCCCTTCCCTAGTCCTATTAGGACTAGGAAAGGTGGGCCGCCCCCTCTCTCTCTCCCCTCCGGGAATCCTAATCCAACTAGGATTGGGGGAGTCCTACTCCTGGAGGAGTAGGACTCCTTGTCGCGCCTCCTCTTGGCCGCCACCTCCCCTTGGCTCCTTTATATACGGGGCAGGAGCACCCCAAGACACACAAGTTGATTTCCTAGCCGTGTGCGGTGCCCCTTCCACCATATTCCACTTCGGTCATATCGTCGCGAGCTTAGGCGAAGCCCTGCGCTGGAGAAGTCATATCGTCGCGGAGCTTAGGCGAAGCCCTGCGTCGGTGGAGCATCATCATCGTCCACCACGTCGTCTGGTGACGGAACTCATCCCGACACTTTGCTGGATCGGAGTCCGGGATCGCCATCGGGCTGAACGTGTGCAGAACTCGGAGGTGCCGTCGTTCGGTGCTTGGATCGGTCGGGTCGTGAAGACGTCGACTACATCAACCGCGTTGTTATAACGCTTCGCTTTCGGTCTCACGAGGGTACGTGGACGGACACTCTTCCGCTCGTTGCTATGCCATCACCATGGTCTTGCGTGATCGTAGGAAAATTTTTGAAATTACTACGTTCCCCAAAGTGGTATCGAGCCTGGTTTTATGCGTTGATGTCATATGCACGAGTAGAACACAAGTGAGTTGTGGGCGATACAAGTCATACTGCCTACCAGCATGTCATACTTTGGTTCAGCGGTATTGTGAGATGAAGCGGCCCGGACCGACATTACGCGTACGCTTACGCGAGACTGGTTTCACCGCTGTGAGCACTCGTTGCTTAAAGGTGATCGGCGGGTGTCTGCTCTCTCACTTTAGTTGAATCGAGTGTGCTACGCCCGGTCCTTGAGAAGGTTAAACGGAGTCTATTTGACGAAGTATCGTTGTGGTTTTGATGCGTAGGTAAGAACGGTTCTTGCTCAGCCCGTAGCAGCCACGTAAAACTTGCAACAACAAAGTAGAGGACGTCTAACTTGTTTTTGCAGGGCATGTTGTGATGTGATATGGTCAAGACGTGATGCTATATCTTATTGTATGAGATGATCATGTTTTGTAACCGAGTTATCGGCAACTGGCAGGAGCCATATGGTTGTCGCTTTATTGTATGAAATGCAAACGCCATGTAATTGCTTTACTTTATCACTAAGCAGTAGCGATAGTCGTAGAAGCAATAGTTGGCGAGACGACAACGATGCTACGATGGAGATCAAGGTGTCGCGCCGGTGACGATGGTGATCATGACGGTGCTTCGGAGATGGAGATCACAAGCACAAGATGATGATGGCCATATCATATCACTTATATTGATTGCATGTGATGTTAATCCTTTATGCATCTTATTTTGCTTTGAATGACGGTAGCATTATAAGATGATCCCTTACTAAATTATCAAGAAGTGTTCTCCCTGAGTATGCACCGTTGCGAAAGTTCTTCGTGCTGAGACACCACGTGATGATCGGGTGTGATAGGTTCTACGTTCAAATACAACGGGTGCAAAACAGTTGCACACGCGGAATACTCAGGTTATACTTGACGAGCTATGCATATAAGATATGACCTCGAACACGGAGACCGAAAGGTCGAAAGTGAATCATATAGTAGATATGATCAACATATTGATGTTCACCATTGAAACTACTCCATCACACGTGATGATCGGTCATGGTGTAGTTGATATGGATCACGCAATCACTTAGAGAATTGGAGGATATTTTTCTAAGTGGGAGTTCTTAAGTAATATGATTAATTGAACTTAAATTTATCATGAACTTAGTACCGATAGTATCTTGCTTGTCTATGATGTGTAGATAGATGGCTCGTCTGTTGTTCCGTTAAATTTTAATGCGTTCCTTGAGAAAGCAAAGTTGAAAGATGATGGCAGCAATTACACGGACTGGGTCCGTAACGAGGATTATCCTTATTGCTGCACGTAAGAATTACGTCCCGGAAGCACCGTTAGGTGCCAGGCCTGGTGCAAGGGCTGCGCCGTAAGTTGTGAACGTCTGCAAAGCAAAGCTGATGACTACTCTATAGTTCAGTGTGCCATGCTTTACGGCTTAGAACCGGACTTCAACGTCGTTTTGAACACCATGGAGCATATGAGATGTTCCAGGAGTTGAAGTTAATATTCAGCGAATGCCCGGATTGAGAGATATGAAGTCTCCAATAAGTTCTATAGCTGTAAGATGGAGGAGAATGGTTCTGTCGGTGAGCATATACTCGAATGTCCGGATATAACAATCACTTGATTCAACTGGGAGTTAATCTTCCGGATGATTGCGTCATTGACAGAATTCTCCAATCACTGCCACCAAGCTACAAGACTTCGTGATGAACTATAATATGCAAGGGATGACCAAAACTATGCCCGAGCTCTTCGCGATGCTGAAAGCATGGAGGTAGAAATCAAAAGGAGCATCAAGTGTTGATGGTTAACAAAACCACTAGTTTCAAGAAAAGGGCAAAGGAAAGAAAAGGAAACTTCAAAAGAGCAGCAAGCAAGTTGCTGATCAAGAGAAGAAACCCAAGTCTGGTCCTAAGCCTGAAACTGAGTGCTTCTATTGCAAGCAGGCTGGTCACTGGAAGCGGAACTGCCCCAAGTATTTGGCGGATAAGAAGGATGGCAAGGTTAACAAAGGTATATGTGATATACTTGTTATTGATGTGTACCTTACTAATACTACAATAGCACTGGTATTTGATACTGGTTCTGCTGCTAATATTTGCAACTCAAACAGGGCTACGGATTAGCGAAGATTGGCTAAGGACGAGGTGACGATCGCGCGGGAAATGGTTCCAAAGTCGATGTGATCGCAGTCGGCACGCTACCTCTACATCTACCTTCGGATTAGTATTAGACCTAAATAATTGTTATTTAGTACCATCGTTGAGCATGAACATTATATCTGGATCTTGTTTGATGCGAGACGGTTATTCATTTAAATCAGAGAATAATGGTTGTTCTATTTATATGAATAATATCTTTTATGGTCATGCACCATTGAAGAATGGTTTGTTTTACTTAATCTTGATAGTAGTGATACACATATTCATAATGTTGAAACCAAAAGATGCAGAGTTGATAATGATGGTGCAACTTATTTGTGGCACTGCCGCTTAGGTCATATCGATGTAAACGCATGAAGAAACTCCATGTTGATGGACTTTTGGAGTCACTTGATTATGAATCACTTGGCACTTGCGAACCGTGCCTTATGGGCAAGATGACTAAAACACCGTTCTCGGAACTATGGAGAGAGCAACAGATTTATTGGAAATCATACATACCGATGTATGTGGTCCAATGAATGTTGAGGCTCGTGGCGGATATCGTTATTTTCTCACCTTCACAGATGATTTGAGCAGATATGGGTATATCTACTTAATGAAACACAAGTCTGAAACATTTGAAAAGTTCAAAGAATTTCAGAGTGAAGTGGAAAATCATCGTAACAAGAAAATAAAGTTCCTACGATCTGATCGTGGAGGAGAATATTTGAGTTACGAGTTTGGCCTACATTTGAAACAATGCGGAATAGTTTCGCAACTTACGCCACCTGGAACACCACAACGTAATGGTGTGTCCGAACGTCGTAATCGTACTTTATTAGATATGGTGCGATCTATGATGTCTCTTACTGATTTACCGCTATCGCTTTTGGGGTTATGCTTTAGAGACGGCTACATTCACTTTAAATAGGGCACCATCTAAATCCGTTGAAACGACGCCTTATGAACTGTGGTTTGGCAAGAAACCAAAGTTGTCGTTTTTGAAAGTTTGGGGCTGCGATGCTTATGTGAAAAAGCTTCAACCTGATAAGCTCGAACCCAAATCGAGAAATGTGTCTTCATAGGATACCCAAAGGAGACAGTTGGGTACACCTTCTATCACAGATCCGAAGGCAAGATTTTTGTTGCTAAATTCGGAAACTTTCTAGAGAAGGAGTTTCTCTCGAAAGAAGTGAGTGGGAGGAAAGTAGAACTTGATGAGATAACTGTATCTACTCCCTTATTGAGAAGTAGTACATCACGTAAAACAGTTTCGTGACACCTACACCAAATAGGGAGGAAGCTAATGATGATGATCATGAAACTTCAGATCAAGTTTCGACAGAACTTCAGAGATCAACCAGAGCAAGATCCGCACTGAGTGGTACGGTAATCCTGTTTTGGAAGTCATGTTATTTGGAACATGATGAACCTACGAACTATGAAGAAGCGATGGTGAGCCCAGATTCCACAAAATGGCTTGAGGCCATGAAATCTGAGATGGGATCCATGTATGAGAACAAAGTGTGGACTTTGGTTGACTTGCCCGATGATCGGCAAGCAATTGAGAATAAATGGATCTTCAAGAAGAAGACCGACGCTGATGGTAATGTTATCATCTATAAAGCTCGACTTGTTGCAAAAGGTTTTCGACAAGTTCAAGGGATTGACTACGATGAGACCTTCTCACCAGTGGCGATGCTTAAGTCCGTCCGAATCATGTTAGCAATTGCCGCATTTTATGATTATGAAATTTGGCAAATGGATGTTAAAACTGCATTCTGAATGGATTTACGGAAGAAGAGTTGTATATGATGCAACCAGAAGGTTTTGTCGATCCAAAGGGAGCTAACAAAGTGTGCAAGCTCCAGCGATCCATTTATGGACTGGTGCAAGCCTCTCGGAGTTGGAATAAACGTTTTGATAGTGTGATCAAAGCATTTGGGTTTATATGCACTTTTGGAGAAGCCTGTATTTACAAGAAAGTGAGTGGGAGCTCAGAGCATTTCTGATATTATATGTGGATGACATATTATTGATCGGAAATGATATAGAATTTCTGGATAGCATAAAGGGATACTTGAATAAAAGTTTTTCGATGAAAGACCTCGGTGAAGCTGCTTACATATTGGGCATTAAGATCTATAGAGATAGATCAAGACGCTTAATAGGACTTTCACAAAGCACATACCTTGATAAAGTTTTGAAAAAGTTCAAAATGGATCAGGCAAAGAAAGGGTTCTTGCCGGTATTACAAGGTGTGAAGTTGAGTAAGACTCAATGCCCGACCACCGCAGAAGATAGAGAGAAAATGAAAGATGTTCCCTATGCTTCAGCCATAGGCTCTATCATGTATGCAATGCTGTGTACCAGACCTGATGTGTGCCTTGCTGTAAGTTTAGCAGGCAGGTACCAAAGTAATCCAGGAGTGGATCATCGGACAGCGGTCAAGAACATCCTTAAGTACTTGAGAAGAACTAAGGATATGTTTCTCATTTATGGTGGTGACAAAGAGCTCGTCAAATGGCAGTTACGCCGATGCAAGCTTTGACACTGATCCGGACGATTCTAAATCGCAAACCGGATACGTATTTACATTAAACGGTGGAGCTGTCAGTTGGTGCAGTTCCAAACAAAGCGTCGTTGCGGGATCTACATGTGAAGCTGAGTACATAGCTGCTTCGGAAGCAGCTAATGAAGGAGTCTGGATGAAGGAGTTCATAACCGATCTAGGTGTTGTACCTAGTGTATCGGGTCCAATGAAAATCTTTTGTGACAATACTGGTGCAATTGCCTTGGCAAAGGAATCCAGATTTCACAAGAGAACCAAGCACATCAAAAGACGCTTCAACTCCATCCGGGATTTGGTCCAGGTGGGAGACATAGAGATATGCAAGATACATACGGATCTGAATGTTGCGAGACCGCTGACTAAGCCTCTTCCACGAGCAAAACATGATCAGCACCAAGACTCCATGGGTGTTAGAATCATTACTGTGTAATCTAGATTATTGACTCTAGTGCAAGTGGGAGACTGAAGGAAATATGCCCTAGAGGCAATAATAAATGTTATTATTTATTTCCTTATATCATGATAAATGTTTATTATTCATGCTAGAATTGTATTAACCGGAAACATAATACATGTGTGAATACATAAACCTACAGAGTGTCACTAGTATGCCTCTACTTGACTAGCTCGTTAATCAAAGATGGTTATGTTTCCTAACCATGAACAAAGAGTTGTTATTTGATTAATGGGATCACATCATTGGTTGAATGATCTGATTGACATGACCCATTCCATTAGCATAGCACCTGATCGTATAGTTTGTTGCTAGTGCTTTTCTTCATGACTTATACATGTTCCTATGACTATGAGATTATGCAACTCCCGTTTGCCCGAGGAACACTTTGGGTGCTACCAAACGTCACAACGAATCGGGTGATTATAAAGGTACATTACAGGTGTCTCCGAAGGTACATGTTGGGTTGGCATATTTGAGATTAGGATTTGTCACTCCGATTGTCGGAGAGGTATCTCTGGGCCCTCTCGGTAATGCACATCACATAAGCCTTGCAAGCATTGCAACTAAATGTGTTAGTTGTGAGATGATGTATTACGGAACGAGAAAAGAGACTTGCCAATGAACGAGATTGAACTAGGTATTGGATACCGACGATCGAATCTCGGGCAAGTAACATACCGATGACAAAGGGAACAACGATGTTGTTATGCGGTCTGACCGATAAAGATCTTCGTAGAATATGTAGGAGCCAATATGGGCATCCAGGTCCCGCTATTGGTTATTGACCGAGAGGTGTCTCGGTCATGTCTACATAGTTCTCGAACCCGTAGGGTCCGCACGCTTAACGTTTCGATGGCGGTCATAATGAGTTTATAAGTATTGATGCACGAAGGTTGTTGAGTCCCGGATGTGATCACGGATATGACGAGGAGTCTCGAAATGGTCGAGACATAAAGATTGATATATTGAAGCCTACATTTGGACATCGGAAAGGTTCCGAGTGAAATCGAAATTTACCGGAGTACCGGGAGGTTACCGGAACCCCCCGGGAACTACATGGGCCCATAGTGGGCCTTGGAGGAAAGGAGAAGGGCCAGCCCTAGGTGGCCGCGCGCCCCCCCCCTTCCCCTAGTCCTATTAGGACTAGGAAAGGTGGGCCGGCCCCCCCTCTCTCTCTCCCCCGCCGGGAATCCTAATCCAACTAGGATTGGGGGGGGAGTCCTACTCCCGGAGGGAGTAGGACTCCCTTGGTGCGCCTCCTCCTCTTGGCCGGCCACCTCCCCCTTGGCTCCTTTATATCCGGGGGCAGGGAGCACCCCAAGACACACAAGTTGATTTCCTTAGCCGTGTGCGGTGCCCCTTCCACCATATTCCACTTCGGTCATATCGTCGCGGAGCTTAGCGAAGCCTGCGCGGAGAAGTCATATCGTCATGGAGCTTAGGCGAAGCCCTGCGTCGGTGGAGCATCATCATCGTCCCACGCCGTCGTCTTGACGGAACTCATCCCCGACACTTTGCTGGATCGGAGTCCGGGGATCGTCATCGGGCTGAACGTGTGCAGAACTCGGAGGTGCCGTACGTTCGGTGCTTGGATCGGTCGGGTCGTGAAGACGTACGACTACATCAACCGCGTTGTTATAACGCTTCCGCTTTCGGTCTACGAGGGTACGTGGACGGACACTCTTCCCGCTCGTTGCTATGCCATCACCATGGTCTTGCGTGATCGTAGGAAAATTTTTGAAATTACTACGTTCCCCAACAAGATCAACAGTTATCATACAGAAATAGTAGGAACCGAACTGGGGATTAAACCCAACAATCTTAAAGGTCTATGGATTAGTAACACGTCATCCTAATAGATAGATGAGAAGCCTAGTTCTTAAACCCCGTAGAAGAGAAGAGGATGACTCAGATCAGAAGGCCATGAGGTATAAGGAGTAAAAAGAGCCTTACGTTCCCTTCCACAATCAATTCCCTTACATAGCTAAAGCATTTCTAGACACAACTTCGACCAGTTTGGCCTGGTAATCCTACAGGCAGTCAGGCTCTGATACCAACGCTGTCAGGACCCCGATCCTAGGTCACACCGATCTAGCATGTAACACATCATATCACTTTGCGGCCTCACGCACGGTATTCCCACGGGTGTCGCCTTACCATGGCTTGGGACCGTTTGCGTCTTTTGGCTCGCGTATATGATAGTGTCGCTAGCATCCATATGACAAAGAACCCGGGCCGACATGGCTAGTCGTGAACCCAAAGCGGCGCTAACCTATGGGGACAGGCATACATGAATCACATCGAGCATGTCGGTCATCAACGTATATATTCGGCTGTAGCACTGGGCTAACAGGACTCCGGTCGCCCGGGCTGTAGCAGGCTAGGCAGGACTCCCAATAACACCGCGTGACATTTCCCCGAGGGGACAGACATAGGAACGAAGTGAAACACATGCCGCCAGTCAAGTGTCCAAGCAGTAGTCTGGGCTAGCAGGACTCCGTGAACCGGCTGTAGCGGACTACTATCGCTCGGAGGCACGAGACTACATTTCCCCATATGAGAGGCTGCCAAGGATAAACAACTAGTTTGTCGGATCCCACACATACCAAGCATTTCAAACATACACACAATATGCTCAATATGTGTAAATACGACGTGGCATCACAACATAACTCTACGACTCAGATATTATTTATTAGGCTCCGAGGAGCGAGATATTACAAACATGGGTCTCATGACCCAACACTCAGAGCATACAAGTCAAAGCACAAGCGGAAGCTAAACATGTCTGGGTACAGACAACTACAAATGAAAAAGGCTGAGAAGCCTGACTATCTACCAGATCCTGCCGAGGGCACAAGATCGTAGCTGAGGTAACAAGCTAAACGTCGAAGTCCAAGCGGAACTACTAGCGAGACTGACGTCTCTCTGCAAAACATAAAATAAGCAAACGTGAGTACAATTGTACTCAGCAAGACTTACATCAGAACTAACTACATATGCATCATTATCAAAAGGGGTGGTGGAGTTTGACCGCAGCAAGCCAGCTTTGACTCGGTGGCTATCCTGAACTACATTGCAAGTAACTCTTTTGAGGTGGCGCTACGAGTCCACATATTCACCATATCAATACACCACTATGGACCCGCTCCGCCTCCCTCACGAGAACGCCATCCATAGCACTCACGCTTATCTTGCGCATTTTAGGGTATCCACTTTCACTTATCTATGAACTGATATAGGCAACCCAGAAGTCCTTTTCCACGGACACGGCTATTCAATAGATCATATTAAACCCTGCAGGGTGTACTTCTTCACACACGCTCACCACTTACCGCCGTTTACGACATGTACTCGGCAACCTTCAGCGGAAGCCCAACGTGGGTGTCGGCCACGGCCTACCTAAACACTCAAGTCCCTAGTCCAGGTTTATCGCCTATTCGGGTTCCATCCGCAGGGAGTCCGGCCGAGGTTTCCCATACAGCCCCGAACGATGTGTGCAGGGTTCCCGAGATACCAAACGGGCACTTTCGGTACACCGGGCCACGGTGCCTACCGCAACACAACCCACCCCTAAGGTCAGCGTTGCGCGTGCCCCCAAACATGCTACAAACACGAAACTACTTGCAACTCCGGACCGAGGACAAGGGTGGTTAAGAAGCCGAGAGGGTCAATTAAGGATCCCAATGCGTGGTAGTAACTGTTTCATGGATCACAAACACAGAACTCAGTTCCTGAGGACGGTTTCAATGAGACAACCCACCATGTACTCCTACATGGCCTCTCACCGCTACCTTTACCAAATCGTGTTCACACACTTAGCTCACACACAATAGGACATGTTCATAACAATTCCAATTCATTCCCGATGAATCAGACCCGACTCAACTCTAAGCAGTAGCAGGCATGACAAACAAGCATAAATGAGTAGGCACAACATGGCTCAAACAATTCCTACTCATGCTAGTGGGTTTCATCTAATTATTGTGGAATGACAGGTCATGCAAAGGATCAAGGGTTCAGCTACCGCAGCAAGTAGCACATGAGTCGTTGTTGTCCTAATGCAGTAAAATAGAGCAGGAGCGAGAGAGTGGGATTATATCGGAATGAACAAGGGGTTTTGCTTGCACGGCACTTCAAGATAATATAATTCTTCATCGGTGTCATCGAACTCATCGTCGGTACATCGTCTATTGGGAGGGACAATTACCGCAAACAAGAGAGAACACAATCAATGCAATGCACATTCACATGAATGACATGTCATATTAAGGTACTGAATTCACCTAATGCAATAATAATCCAAGTTAGTTGAAGTGGAATTCAAACAAGGTTGAACTCCAACTCCAAATGCTATTTCATAAATTACCCTAATCGTGATTCATCCTATTCAGTGAGGTTAACTTGTTTAAACATGCATGATCATGGCATAAACAGATTCTTCATATTTTTCTGATCATTTTTCATATATAAATTATTTCAATCCGAGTTACGGTTGAATTTCTATGATTTATTAAAGTTTAGGGCATTTTCTGGGATTTCCTGAATTATAATAATTCCAGAAAACTAGTTATTGCGTCAGCCTGACGTCAGGGTGACGTCAGCAAGTCAAAGGCGCCGTCCAGGTCAAATCTGACCTGGGGACCCACTGGTCAGTGACTCGGTCGACTAACTGGGTTAGTTAGTGCTAAACTAACTCTAACCAGGCTGTTAGCAGGGCGGGGCCCACATGTCAGTGTCTAGCTTAGTTAGCTAAATTAGTTAGTTCTAATTAATCTCGAGTTAACTAATTATGGGCTTGGGCCCACACGTCAGTGAAAGAGAGGGGTCAACCTCAACGGTCAAAACGGTCAAACGAGTCAAACCCGCCGGCGACTCGACGCCGGCGAGGCCAGGCACGGCGGAACGGCTCGGGTTTGCGTCTCCGGCGGCCAAACGAGCGGCGGAGAGGCTCTACGTGTTGCGGGTGCTTGGCCGCGTCCATCTACGCAAGCAAGGGGGGCTGAGGTCAGCCAAGCTCGCCGGAATCGAGCTCACGGCGGTGGCCGGAGGTCGGGTGAGTGCGGGGTTGGCGCTGTGGTGCACGGAAGGGGAAACTGATGGGCTAGGTGGCATCCGCGGGCCACCAGGAACACGCTGGTGCCACGGGTTCGAGCAGAGGGGCTCGGGAGCGTCGAGCTCGTCGGCAATGGCGGGCGGCGAATTCGGGTGCTCGCGGGGCGGCGGCTACAGGGCGCGCGCGAGGGAGAGAGATGAGGGGAAACGACGGCGAGCTCACAGGGAGGTCGAAGGCAAGCTCACCGGCTCGGGGGAGGCCGGATGGCGTCGAATTTGTCGATGGAGTCCGGCGGCCGTGCTCGGGGAAGACGACTCGGGGCGGCGATGTAGGGCCTCTCCGGTCGCGTGTGACGGCGGGGAGATTCAGGGTGGCGAGGCGGGGCTCGTGGGCGGAATAGCTGGCCGTGGGGAGGTCGGTGGCCGTGGTGGAGCTCGTCGGTGGCGGCGGCTCTGTTCGGTGAGCTCAGGGAAGGGGCCAGAGGGGGAAAGAGAGGGAGCAGCGAGTGAGGGAGAGGAGCGAGGGGGCACGGGGCGTCGTCGTGGCGTCGCAAGGAGGTCGGGGAGGCTGCCACATGAAGCGGGAGGTGGCGCCGCAGGCGCGCGTCTGAGGCGACACGCCTCTGCCAGTAGGCAGAGGTAGACGACGGGGTGAGGGGGGGTTTGCGGTGGTGGGCTGGGCCAACTGGGCCAGCGAAGAGGGGGGAAAGAGAAGGCTGGGCCAGGTGGGCTGCGCAGGTAAGCCAGGTAATCCTTCTCTCTCTCTCTCTTTATTTCTGTTTTCTATTTTCTGTAAATATGTTTGGCTTTAACAAAAATGCCAGGGCATTTCCAAAAATCATTAAACTGGTCAATATTACTGTTTGGAATATTTCCAACAGCAAGCATTTAAGTTTAAGATTATTTGAGCATTTAAAATATTTTATAGTATTTAAACGCCCAAATGCAAATACCATATGAATTAATTCAAAAGTCCAAATGTCATGGAAAAATGTGCATCACCCCTGGTTATGTTTTAAAGCATTTTTCCAGATATGAGGAACATTTTTGAAGTCCATTTGGTTCTTTGAAAAATATTTCTTAGTTGAACCTAATTGAATTGTTTTAGTGCTAGGGCTTGGTCATCCCCATTTCAAATTTCATGGAAATTAAACATGATGCATGGATGCAATGCTACTAGCTACAAACAAGCTCTAGGGCTGATCTGGGGCTGTGACATGGTTACACTAGCAGCAGGTTTTCTATTCCACGAACGACCCAAGAAACGATAGATGAAGATAGTCTAGTCATCGTTCCCTTATTTTTTGGTCTAATCATCTTATCTGTCAACTGAAATTCAACCAATTTCTCGTCTCAATAAAGTTTATCTCAATTAACAATTAACCTACATGGATGGATGGAATTACCCTTTTCAACATAATTACGGGGTGTACCGAAGCAGAAGTCAAATAATAATGATCATATGACAGAGATGGTGGACATGTTCGGACCGGCGATTGGTCGTTCATGACGACAGTGATATGTGAGGGGGTTTTTTGTGGGGAAAATACTTGTATTACTCAAGCAGTAGGATTACAGCCAAATTCACAAAGTTTTATGACCTCATCAGGTCCTGAACCTAACCAAAAAGTTGTGCGGCTCTAAACCCTACCATAACTTGCCACAGAGTGGCTTATATTGTTTTGAGTGTGACGTATATGAGTAATACTAGTATTCCGTTCAAGAAGTTTCCTTTGGATCCCTTGGATCAAGAAAGAGTTTCTTGACCTATCAATTTCTTAGCTTCTCAACAAGTTGACGGCCTTGTTAGAGTTAACCTTGTTGTTTAGGTGGTTACTTCATGTTTATTTTTGTTCGCATGGCACTAGTTGTAGTAGTCGACGAAGTTCTAGATAGATGCATGTATTAAGTGGTGGCAGAGGGGGCGAATCGGCAGAGAGCACAGCACAAAGGGATAGAGTGTGCAGTGTAGCAGGCGGATTGGCAGCCATTAGTTTGAGTATATACATGCATGCATTGTTAGGATTAATCTAGTGTGAGCCAACGAACAAAGCACGTAGTGGAGATGCGGGAATCTACATTCTAAAATATGTCTATATACATCCGTATGTGATAGTCCATTTAAAATCTCTAAAAAAACAAATATTTAGGAACAGAGGAAGTATATATTGTCATCCAACGCGGTCTTGTATCCATACGTTGGCCGGTTTGGACGTATTTTTCCCTGCAAACATAAAGCAAATGGGGGGTGGGGCAGGAGGCTTTACGGGTGTTCGGTCCGCTGCCACGCCCGCTTCCGACAACCCTGGCCCACCCAAAAATCTTTCCCTCGCCCGTGCGCTTTCTCGCTTGAAGCCAGCTGCCCGCATTCATGCTGTTCTAGAGCGGACGTGACCTCTCACCGGGGTGTTCGGACCGCTACCACGCCCGCTTCCGACAACCCTAGCCCATCCAAAAATCTCTCCCTCGCCCGTGCGCTTTCTCGCTTGAAGCCAGCCATGGCCCATCCAAAGATGGTCACGATCACCTAACTGATGCAGCGGTGGACGACCCCCTCGGCGGTGGCACCTGGGTCAACAGAACGGCACCGCCCCTCACTCAGGAGCAAGTTGACGAACTTAATGGGTGACCGAGCAAACCCTACGCATGTCGACTACAACGACCACCCCCGAAGCACTCATCTTGGAGTCGGCACGTTTGGTCACCTTGGCCAAGCATGCACTCCCAGAGCAGCGGTAGAAAGCACTTCAAGACCGATCCGTGACCTCCCCAGTTCCAGTCGGAGTAGGAGGCTGTTGTTTCCGAATAATGATGCCCAGAACTACTGAGTATTGCACACTCTGGTGCAAAACATGGTAGCAGCGACGCGGATTGCAGACTCCATTTAGCCGTCAGGGTTAGTAGCAAAAGGGCTCAGGAAAATATAAGCGCTCTTGAAGGCAGCCATGGCACAAACTTCTACCGTGTCCCAGTCACAAAATTGTATTCACAGCAAGTCGGCCCGGGCGGACACAACTTAGTCGGCTCATAGCCCTCTTGTGCCTCGACGACAAACAGAATCACCTCCCGGAGAGATGAAGTGCTGACTCGGCGACCAAAACTCCCTATGTAACAAGGTGATCGGTTTCATGGTCGGGGATCATGCACTCGGCAGCATGACGATCATTACCATGGTCGAATGAGCCCTGCAAGGGATGTCCCATATTCGCCCCGGCGATACGGCGACAGATACCACCATGGTGATGACTGGAGGCCCAGTCCGCCGCACCTGCCGAGTAGACATTACCATTGTAAACATGATGATGTGGATTACCGATACCCCAATTCAACTCTTCATGGCTCCTAGCCCATAATTTGGTGGACCGAGGCCGAGCGAACAAAGACTACAGTGCCAGAGATTATTCGAGTGGATCGAGTTATTCGGGCCCGACGTGTTTCAGCAGGTACATCCAGTCGGCGGTGATTCATGCGAACTTCCGGTTAGCAGCAGGGATATGCAATTCGCCGGTGAGTCAAATACTATAAACATGGCTCAATTAGCTGCCGCCCAACAGTATATTCAGCTGGGAGGACCTCTTCCGAGTGTTAACAAGAATTTTGAAGGAACCTACAAGCGGCGAGGTGGGCTGGCTGAGTTACAACACTCGATTTGCTACATTTGGAGCATTTGATGTGCTTAAATTTGATAATTCAGATTATAAACTTTGAATTCGGTTTCTAAACTATATCCGTGATTTGCTTGAATATTCAAATCTATGTTTAGTTTAGACATGTGTGCTAATATGTATACTAGAATTGTAAAGTTTAGAAAAAAATAAATTTGAATATTCAAATTTATGTTTAGTTTCGATATGTGTGCTAATATGCATACTAGAATTGCAAAGTTTAGAAAAAAACATTTACTCTGTTAAATATAGGAGATCGGCTAGGTCTGGCCAAATCTTAGTGGAGTAAATGTACACCAACAAGGGTTTATTCCACTATATCCTTCTCTATTTATTGAGGATCGGTTAGAAATGGCCTAACTACGGTACATATAGCATTACTCTAGCAAAATCACTCTTGGTCGAAAAAGTATGTGCCGAAGTGCAAAGTTGTCTTCTTTGAAAGAACAACGAAAGCAGTCTGCATATTCATGCATGACACACGATGCAGCGTCTTGCAGCTGAGCTTGAGGATTCTCGTGGAGACCTCGCCACGGCGGCACAAGCTAGTAAGTAGTTCCGCAAGATTTCTCTAGTCAGTGATGCATGTTGTGTTTGATTTTGATCTCTGAATATGCTGCAGCCGAGGAGCTGATGCATAATAAGAATGGTGAGGTGCAAGCCATCATAATGTCTCACACATCACCGGATGTCGGGCTATTCGAAGGCATGGCGGAACACAGCAACATCCCGATCCTCTGGTCCTCCTCTGCCACCTCGCCGGCGTTGCAATCACGCTTCGTCGTGCGCACCGCACCAAACATCAGCTCCCAGGCGGCGCCGATTGCCTCCATCATCCAGGCGTTCAAGTGGAGCTTCTGGCGGTTGTCCAGACCATGGCGACACTGGTGTACATCGTGCACATGCTTCTAGCTCTGGCCGCACGCCTCTTCCGTCAGGCCGCACTCGCTGGCCTGATGTCGAAGAATACGTCTGGATTGCCACAGCGGGCAGCCTCCCCAACCACAGCGACACCGATAGCATGCAGGGGGTTGTCAGCCTGGTGCCTCGTGTGCAGGTCACAGACCAACTCAGGGACTTCTCAAGACTGTTTAAGGTGAGATTTCGGCAGGAGAACCCAAATCTCGAGAATGACGACCCAAATTTGCCGGTGTCGCTCATCTGGTTGCATGACACGGCATGGGCGGCCGCGGCAGCAGCGGAGGTCTCCTTCCGGACGGCACCATCAACGACATTGCTGGATGCTCTACTCGTCAACAAGTTGGACGACGGCCTCACGGGAAGGTTCAGGCTGATGGACGGCCATCGTGAATGTCATCAGCCAAGGCGCCAGGACGGTCGTTTTCTGGACGCCGGAGTTGGGGATCTCGACGAGCTTGTACCCCAAGAGTGCAGGGGAAAAGCTGAAGCAGGTCCTCTGGCCAGGCGAGACGGCAGCCGTCCCAATAGGGTGGGCGTGTCGTCTCATGGACGACCGCTGCGTGTCGCCATCCCACTCAGGAGAGGTTTCAAGGAATTCCAGCGGATTCACTTGATCCCTCAATGTGTCGCGCCAGTAGTGGCAGCCATGAAAGAACTGGACTATCATGTTCCGTACCACTATGTGCCAGTAAACGAATCATGCTCATACGAAGCACACACTGAGAATCCTTCCATGACATATCCATCTCTCTCTTCTTTGTCCACTTTTGCTGTGAAATCAACCGGTTGCTCTGCAGGAACTAGACGCGGTGGCCGGAGACGTTACCATCAGCGCGAATTGGTTGAAGTAGGTATCCTTCACCACACCGTTCGCTCAAACGTCTCCGGACACCGCGTCCTGCGGCGCGCTGTAATCATGATTCCTTAGACGTGCCATTGTGGCTCATGTGAATCACACATATAAACCAAAGGTAATCACTACCAGTGCCAGATCTTTACAAACTACTGACTATTTTGTTTTATTACATCAATTACAGATTGCATTCTACTTAGTAGTTTTGCTAGATATAGATCAAAATATTCCGCCAAAAAAAAACAGATCAAACTATCTCTTATGAACTTTTGGTCTACGTTGTATATGTATACTAACATAGAAGTGCGTGAGGCAAAATCTAAACGACTGGTTATAAGTCTATTTATTATTTTGAAAAAATTTATGCTTCAAGAATGAAGAGAAAATAATTAAGCATCACTCTAGTATCAAAATTTTAATCTGATTGAGGAGATTTTCCGCTCAACTGGAATGGAAACTCTCTACCAGTGTGAATTCTAATGTCAATTATCTGTTCTCGATCGTTCCAATAGTGCAATGGTGCATCATGGTTGGTCTAGATTCAGCAAAGGTACAATCTTTCTAGCTCTGTCCTGTAAGATTGTAATCTAGTGCTACCAGTAACTGTGAAGTTGACCACTTAAGCTGGACAATTGTTGCTGTAAATTACTCTACTGCATGTAGGTGTGCGATGATCAGTGGAGGAATTGTGATATACGTATGACATATTTCCTTTAGCTTTTCGTGATGTATTTTTTTTCTTTTTTGATTGGGAGGGGCAGGGGGCTTACTAAGCGACGAGAGATATCCATTGAGGACATCAGTGAGAGAGATGTAGAGACAGGCTAGATAACACACTAGGGGTTTGGTCATGCGGCTGCGGTCAAGACTTCAAAGGATTCTATGTATTTTCCACAAGCATGATCACTACCAATTCATTAAACAAAACTGACATTGATACTTGAGTATGACTTCAATTCTTTCTCAAAACGCACAATGATACTTGAGTATGACATGGCTCTAATATTATGAGGCATAAAAGATAAAGCAAGTCACTCATCGAAAAATAATGAAACACATAATTCATTATTCCATTGTCAAATAGTACACTGATTGAAATATTTGTAGGTTCATCACACTAATACATATATGAGTAAACCATATAATTCAGGCATTCCCACATAGACTACATAGCATTATTAATGCATGGCGATCAATATCACACTCCGTCACTTTATTCAATTGATTCTAGCCTTTAATAATAAAGGCACAAAAGATAAAGCCAGCCATGTAAGGCAGGCTAGCTAGCCAATGTATGGTGCAGGAGGAACAACCACCCATGTATCAGGCTGCGGGCCGACGCCGTTGTAAATGATAACGCGTACTTGGTCTTGTGGTGGTGGGGATGGAGCCTCGCCTGGAGGGAGTACTCGTGCAATTCTGATATCAGGCCTCTCCCGAGAGATGATCCGAACTGCTGCATTCAGTTCTGTACCAATCAGACCCGCCATGAATCAGGCACCGACCAGGCATGTCTTCCCTTATCACGCACTAACCCCAGCCTTCCTCCTTTCAAACTGTTAATTAATGACAAACATCAATAATGGAGAAATACAAAGATAATCAAGAGAAACATGCATGGTGTTTGGTTTTAAAAATAACAAGAATAATAATAATAATATGCCATAATAATCTCTGGTATTAACTGTTAAAGGGACCGGAAACATGGTCTAAGCCTAGGAAGATGTCATAATCGAAAGCATTATCTGCTAACCAAACAAGTAATCAGTCTACTAAAATATTTAATAGAAAATGTATGCGATAATAAAAAATAAATGCCAACCTTTAGGGAAGAAGAGGTTGCTATACCTAACAGAACCTTAGCTTTTCTCGTGGCGATGATCTTGTGTTCAAGGTATGTGTGTCTATAAATACAAATGTATGAGTGCACTCCCATTTGCATAGCTTACGCCATGTCGATTATAACAATGCATGCATTTTGTTCATAGTTAATTGATCAGAAGCATCAACACATGCACTCCTTGTCCAAATTAAGGATGTCGATGATAACAATGCATTCATCTATCTTCATTAATTAAGAAGCATCAGCATATCCACTGCTGGTCGAGAATAACGATGTTGATTACAAGGATCCGTGCATTTTAAATGATTGATTAGGAAACATCAGCATATCCCCCTTTCGCTGAGAGTAACGATGCCGATGACACAATAATGCATGCATAAGTGTGTAAGTTGAAATACCATGCACGTATTTGATCTTAGATGTACGTATGCAGAGCATCAACACATAGAAACCTGTGTGTTTAAATAAGTGCATCTTATTGCAACATACTTTTGCTCAATTTAGTTTTTTCAACACAGATTATTGTCCCATTGATACAGAAAAGTCATCACTAAAAGTTGCTTTGGATCTACGAGTTATATAGAGGTGTCACTGTCGATTCATAGGAAATAATGCATTGTTCTGCGTTTTAGAAAGAATTGAACTCATACTCAAGTATCAATGTCAGTTCTTTTTAAAGAATTGGTTAGGCTTGTGGAAATAATGTAGAATCATGTGACGTCCCGATCGCAGCCGTATGTCCCAACCCCTAGTGTGCTATCTTGCCTATCTCTACATCTCTCTCACTTATGTCCTCAATGGATATCTCTCGTCGCTTAGTAAGCCAGCTGCCCCTCCCCATCAAAAATCATCGCTTTGTAACATGCATGTACAATTTATTAATGAAATCCGTGATCAAAATTTGACATAAAATAGTAAGGGACCAATAAACCAGGAGCTACCTCGGGTTCTGAATGGAATTAATTAAGACTTAAGAGGGCGACGTCGGTCGGCTAGAACATGGAATGCAATTATTAATTTCTTAACAGGTGCATGAGATGGACTGTTATATATGAGCCTCGAGCTTTCCTGGACCATGGCATGTTGCATGGAAATAGTAAACATGTCATTTTCAGCTCACCCGGCTGCCAGCTCCATTTGATTTTGTAGATCACGAATGTTTCTTCATTCCATTTTCTTTCTTTCAAAAAACACAGACGCAGACGCAGACGTACACATGCATACAAAAAGAAACGCTCATCCACCACTCGGCGTGCTGCACGAGCAAGACGCCCAAATTGAGTTGGACTAATTATGATCGATCAATCCAGACGGCAGTGGTGATGCGGTGGTTAATATACCAATTAAGGGAGGAAGGGCGGGAGGAGGTAGGGAGCTACCCGAATCAAATAATTTGTGCAGCCCCATCCATGATGGATGTGTACGTGGACATTCAATTGATGATATATCTCTCTCTCTCTCTCCCCCACGTGCTTCCTTTCTTAAATTCAGCTGCACGGTTTTAACCAGCTCGTCAAAAGGGACTTATTTAAAATTGGAAGATGGTACAAAAAAATATTTATCAGTCCTTTTGTTCCAGCAGCTAATGATATAGCTTCTAGATTTGACCGCTGTTAATGTACCCACACTCTCAGCTTGGATCACTGGCTTGTGTTTCGATTTAACCAGTTGCTGACATGTAATGTGATGTATTTATTTTATATAATTCAATTCGATGTGAAGTTTGGCACCAAAGTAGCTAGATAAAAAGTGAGGCAAAGGAAAACTAAAGTAAAAAAAAGGAAAGGGAGGTAACCCTAGTCCATCGCAATGCCAAATGAAGCCTTAGTTACATGGATGTGAGATTGAACCACATATTAAATAGTAATGAGTGTATATAGCAACAAATGAACCAACCAAGGCAACCTTACTATAGATTGATTTAGATCTATGACAGTACACATCCAAAGTTGAACACAATGCATCCACACTACGTGTGTTATTCTTTGCAAAGAAGATTCTCTCATAAGAGGAGATGTGAGATAGGAAGACCAAGTCGGCTATTCAAGCGAGAAAAACATCTCATCTTCCTTTGTTTTGATTTTGGAATAGAGGAGAAAAGCTGCCATTAGAGGCGATGGAGAGCTTTGAGTTGGTGCCAAGAAAAATGGTGGAGATCTGCAACTGCATTGCATGATAGGATAACATGATGTGTTCATCAAGCAAGATGTGTGCTTGGTAATAGGAGTCCGCTGGTAGCCTCGCCATCGGCTGGGTTGCTGGGACACATAAGGTGATGCCTGTGCGGCCGTGCACACGAACAGCTTGTGAACACACCAATAACCAAGTTGTTTGGTAGAAGAGTAAGCTCTTCCAAGGATAGGTTACTTTACGAAGCAGCTTCTGCATAGCAAGGTTTCGCCGTCGCAAGATGCATGGTCACACTAGCAGCAGGTTTTCTATTCCACGAACGACCCAAGAAACGATAGATGAAGATAGTCTAGTCATCGTTCCCTTATTTTTTGGTCTAATCATCTTATCTGTCAACTGAAATTCAACCAATCTCTCGTCTCAATAAAGTTTATCTCAATTAACAATTAACCTGCATGGATGGATGGAATTACCCTTTTCAACATAATTACGGGGTGTACCGAAGCAGAAGTCAAATAATAATGATCATATGACAGAGATGGTGGACATGTTCGGACCGGCGATTGGTCGTTCATGACGACAGTGATATGTGAGGGGGTTTTTTGCGGGGAAAATACTTGTATTACTCAAGCAGTAGGATTACAGCCAAATTCACAAAGTTTTATGACCTCATCAGGTCCTGAACCTAACCAAAAAGTTGTGCGGCTCTAAACCCTACCATAACTTGCCACAGAGTGGCTTATATTGTTTTGAGTGTGACGTATATGAGTAATACTAGTATTCCGTTCAAGAAGTTTCCTTTGGATCCCTTGGATCAAGAAAGAGTTTCTTGACCTATCAATTTCTTAGCTTCTCAACAAGTTGACGGCCTTGTTAGAGTTAACCTTGTTGTTTAGGTGGTTACTTCATGTTTATTTTTGTTCGCATGCATGGCACTAGTTGTAGTAGTCGACGAAGTTCTAGATAGATGCATGTATTAAGTCGTGGCAGAGGGGGCGAATCGGCAGAGAGCACAGCACAAAGGGATAGAGTGTGCAGTGCAGCAGGCGGATTGGCAGCCATTAGTTTGAGTATATACATGCATGCATTGTTAGGATTAATCTAGTGTGAGCCAACGAACAAAGCACGTAGTGCAGATGCGGGAATGTACATTCTAAAATATGTCTATATACATCCGTATGTGATAGTCCATTTAAAATCTCTAAAAAGACAAATATTTAGGAACAAACGAAGTATATATTGTCATCCAACGCGGTCTTGTATCCATACGTTGGCCGGTTTGGACGTATTTTTCCCCGCAAACATAAAGCAAATGGGGGGTGGGGCAGGAGGCTTTACGGGTGTTCGGTCCGCTGCCACGCCCGCTTCCGACAACCCTGGCCCACCCAAAAATCTTTCCCTCGCCCGCGCGCTTTCTCGCTTGAAGCCAGCTGCCCGCATTCATGCTGTTCTAGAGCGGACGTGACCTCTCACCGGGGTGTTCGGACCGCTACCACGCCCGCTTCCGACAACCCTAGCCCATCCAAAAATCTCTCCCTCGCCCGTGCGCTTTCTCGCTTGAAGCCAGCCATGGCCCATCCAAAGATGGTCACGATCACCTAACTGATGCAGCGGTGGACGACCCCCTCGGCGGTGGCACCTGGGTCAACAGAACGGCACCGCCCCTCACTCAGGAGCAAGTTGATGAACTTAATGGGTGACCGAGCAAACCCTACGCATGTCGACTACAACGACCACCCCCGAAGCACTCATCTTGGAGTCGGCACGTTTGGTCACCTTGGCCAAGCATGCACTCCCAGAGCAGCGGTAGAAAGCACTTCAAGACCGATCCGTGACCTCCCCAGTTCCAGTCGGAGTAGGAGGCTGTTGTTTCCGAATAATGAGCCCAGAACTACTGAGTATTGCACACTCTAGTGCAAAACATGGTAGCAGCGACGCGGATTGCAGACTCCATTTAGCCGTCAGGGTTAGTAGCAAAAGGGCTCAGGAAAATATAAGCGCTCTTGAAGGCAGCCATGGCACAAAATTCTACCGTGTCCCAGTCACAAAATTGTATTCACAGCAAGTCGGCCCGGGCGGACACAACTTAGTCGGCTCATAGCCCTCTTGTGCCTCGGCGACAAACAGAATCACCTCCCCAGAGAGATGAAGTGCTGACTCGCGACCAAAACTCCCTATGTAACAAGGTGATCGGTTTCATGGTCGGGATCACGCTTTTCTCGCAGCATGACGATCATTACCATGGTCGAATGAGCCCTGCAAGGGATGTCCCATATTCGCCCCGGCGATACGGCGACAGATACCACCATGGTGATGACTGGAGGCCCAGTCCGCCGCACCTGCCGAGTAGACATTACCATTGTAAACATGATGATGTGGATTACCGATAGCCCAATTCAACTCTTCATGGCTCCTAGCCCATAAGATGGTGGACCGAGGCCGAGCGAACAAAGACTACAATGCCAGAGATTATTCGAGTGGATCGAGTTATTCGGGCCCGACGTGTTTCAGCAGGTACATCCAGTCGGCGGTGATTCATGCGAACTTCCAGTTAGCAGCAGGGATATGCAATTCGCCGGTGAGTCAAATACTATAAACATGGCTCAATTAGCTGCCGTCCAACAGTATATTCAGCTGGGAGGACCTCTTCTGAGTGTTCGTCAAGAATTTTGAAGGACCTACAAGCGGCGAGGTGGGCTGGCTGTGTTACAACACTCGGTTTGCTACATTTGGAGCATTTGATGTGCTTAAATTTGATAATTCAGATTATAAACTTTGAATTCGGTTTCTAAACTATATCCGTGATTTGCTTGAATATTCAAATCTATGTTTAGTTTCGACATGTGTGCTAATATGTATACTAGAATTGTAAAGTTTAGAAAAAAATAAATTTGAATATTCAAATTTATGTTTAGTTTCGATATGTGTGCTAATATGCATACTAGAATTGCAAAGTTTAGAAAAAAAAACATTTACTCTGTTAAATATAGGAGATCAGCTAGGTCTGGCCAAATCTTAGTGGAGTAAATGTACACCAACAAGGGTTTATTCCACTATATCCTTCTCTATTTATTGAGGATCGGTTAGAAATGGCCTAACTACGGTACATATAGCATTACCACTGGTGGAAAAAAGGCCTTTGGTCGCGGTTCGCAACTGCCATTAGTCGCCGTTGCGCAACCGCGACCAAATAAGCGCGACTAAAGCCCCCCACCTTTAGTCGCGGCTGCTTAAGAACCGCGACTAACGGCCCGTCCACGTGGGCGCCAGGCGGCCGTCGGGGCGGAGGACCTTTAGTCGCGGTTCTTCTGGCCAACCGCGACTAAAGGCCGCCACAGGTTTAGGGTTTTAGCCCCCCCCCCTAAACCTGTTTTCTGTTTAATTTGTATTGTTTTATTTCTTTTGTGCTTTGTTTTAATTTTGAAGGAGTTTCATATATTCTACGGTACTACATACATGCATATGAATGTACAATTTCAAATAAATTTGAAATTAGAACCAAAAAGAATTCAAGAGGAATATACAATATATATTCAATATCATCGGATGACCATATACAATTTTGAACAAGTTTCCATACATGATTTAATCCATATAAAGTTCTACGTCCTCGTAATAGTGTTCTCCTTTAGGATGGAGGACTTCTCTGCTGAACCATCCAGCTAGTTCCTCTTGAAGTGGTCGGAAGCGAGCTTCGGACTAAGCATCCACGGAGGTTATTCCTCTGAGCATTGGTATCACTCGGAACCCGCTCAGAGGTGTATCTCGGATCATCTCACGACATAGTATCCACATAGATTGGTCAACGGTGGCTGAATATCCCCAGCATTCTTAGGCTTTAACCTTTTGAATTCTAGCTCTTTTTTGAATTCACCGACCTTTGTATCTACGAACCGTCTCCAAACCCTACGAGGCAAAGAAAATTAAATGAACAAGAGAGTTATTAGTTACTTGATATTAGGAAATGAACAAAATAGGCCGATCGATATAGAGCGCAAATGAATGAAAATAATTACTTCTGCAGCATTCTTCTCATGTCGCCCCAAAGCTTTGGATCTATATTCAGAGAGTCGTGGACGAGACATTCTGATGTGTTAACTTTAATTACTAGCAGAATCCAGTGGAACCTGCGGACACGATACATGCACAGTACGTCATGCATAACTCATCGATTAGCCGGCCACATACCATGCATGGAGTAAACAAAAGAGAATGTGCTCAAGACAGAAACACTCACCCAAAATGGTAAGGAAATAGAATATCACTTTTGAGATCCTGCTTTGTAAGAAACTGCCACAGGTCTGCCTCCACGTCGGTGGGGTGGCGCTCCAACACATGTCCATTAACGATGTGTGGGTCAATGAACCCAACATCATGGATGTTCCTTACTCTGCATTCCTTAATCTTCATTCTGCATGTATAATAGCGGACACAACAATATAGTTAGGACATATATATAGTGCAGGCAATATGAGCGAGATGGGGTAGAAATTAATAAATCACTTACGAGCGTAGCAACTGATGATAGATTTGTCGAGCTCGCGCAGATTGAAAAGCTGGAACAATTCACTCAGTGCAATTTGTACATAGTAATGTTTGAAGTGATGCTCATGTCTAACTTCCGCATAAATATATTCTTTGGCGTTTTTATTTTTTATGTAACCCTTGTACCAATTCAGCAGACCTTTCATTTGGTCAGGTAGATCCTTTTCCTGCGCAGGCTCGACGAGAGGCCCATTCTTGACATATGTAATTACTACCTCCTTCACTGGCGCCTCATCAAGGCCTAACAGTTCACGAAGAGTAATACCTAAGTTGGCCGCTTGTTCTCTGGCACTCGTTACAGTCAATCCCTGTGTTGCCGCAGCTTGTATGATCTCGGGGTCATCCGGACAGAAGGCTTCCACTATAAGCGGGGCAATCGATTGTTTACTTTGTTCCCCGAGCTGGGCAACTTGTTTCCCGCTTTTTTTACTTTCGGCCTTCTCCCGCTCTTTGTTCTCCTTGAACATGAGTGCCTGCCTGCGAAGTTCACGTGCATAGTCGTTAGGCAGATTCTTCGCGGCTTGGGACGGTGTGCTCAAAAATGACTTAGCCCACTTCTTTTGCTTATCAGAAAATACTGGCTTGGGCTCGGGCTCTCTTTTCTTCTTGCAGTCCGCCTTCCATTTCTCCAAATCAGCAGCCGCGGCGTGTCGACTTCCTCGGCACTCGTTCCCAAGGCCTTGTGGGGAGAGGCTTGATGATGGCTCCGTACCTTTGTGGTCTTAGGTACATAAGGGTCCGGGTTAATAATCCAGGACTGCTTCGCCTCTTTCCGTAGGTGGATTGGGGCGGCGTCGATCACCCGCCGGACGAGGACTGGGCGGCGGATGATCACCCGCCGGACGTTGTGGACTGGGGCGGCGTCGGCTACGTGGCGGAGGTGTAGGTGAACCGCCACCACCACCACCACCACCACCACCGCCACCGCCACCACCACCACCGTAGGGGTGGACTTGTTGTCCTTGGCGCCTCGCTGAAACTTGATAAACTTCTTTTGCCATAGAATGAAATGGCGCTTGACATCTCAAGTCTTTTCTCCCCTTCGTGTAGCAATGTCAATCTCCAGGTCCTCAAACCCTTGGACTATGTCCTCCACCGTGACACGAGCATAGCCATCTTGAATGGGGTTGTTGTGGTGGAGTGCTCGAGTAAACATGGTAAAGCACTGCCGATGGCTACCTTCATGGACATGTTCCCGATAGGATAATACAGATGACATTCTTTCATCTCCTTTATATCGTCCACGGGGTAGCGAGGAGGCTCCGGTGCAGTAATTTCGACCACCAGAGGCTCCGGTGCAGTAATTTCGACCACCAGAGGCTCCGGTGCAGTAATTTCGATCGTCGGTGCATCTGCACCAGCCGGTGGGGCCTCCGTGGAAGCCACGCTGCTTCTCCGCTGCTGGCTTCCGAGATCCGCTGGATGATCTTCATGCTGCACCCGAGCTGCATCTCTTTCGGCTACTAGTACACTCATGGTTTTCTTCATCACATCCATTTCCGATGCCAACCGCGCCACAACATCTGCTTCCCGATCCATCTTTCTCTTACGGCTTCTGTAACCGTACGGGTCATCGTTCTGGGGGAACCCTATTTTCCACGGAATGTGCCCCATGCCTCGTACACGTCCTCCGTGTTCAGGATTCCCGAGGGCTTTTGTCAGTGCGTCGTTCTCTCTGTTGAACTTGATCTTCCCCTGTTGAGCATCCTTCATTGCGTCAATAAGGGCTTGGGTGGGTTTAATTAATTTGCCCCGGTAAACACACTCCCCTGTCTCCGGGTTCAGCGTTCCCCCATGCCCGTACCACCAGCTTTTGGCCCTTGGGTCCCATCCCTCCGTACCTGGACGGATTCCTCGCGCCTCATCTCGTTCTCCATCTTCTCCAACCTAGGCACCCAAATGCGATACCCTCCTGGCCCCATAACATGATTGTACTCCTTCTTAGCCGCATTTTCCTTATTTTTTTTCGATATTTGAATGAACTGCTCCGATTTCTTTTGCTTCACAAATTCTGGCCAATCATGTTTCAGTTTCTCATATTGTCCTTTGAAATCCGAGTCTTGTTCTGCTTGACAAAGTCACGGGCTAGATTTTGCTTGAATTTCCGAATCGTCGGCCATCTTATGAAGAGCGAACTGTTTGACTAGCCTCCTCCTCTCCTTGTTTTCCTCAATCTTGTTACCCTCCTCATCGAATTTGTTGTATTCCAGAGGTAGAACGAAATGTTCCATAAGCTTCTTGAAGCAATCTTTTTGTTCTCTTATCGACAAAAGTGAAACCATCAATTCGTGCCTTCTTTGGCTCATTCCACTCCTGGGCGGTGATCGAGACGTTGTCTCTAACAATGGCTCCGCATTGGCTGACAAACTTGGTGGCGTTCTTGCGGGGCTCCAGCCGCCTGCCGGTTGCCTTGTCGACAACCTCGATGGTGCATGTTTCTCCTTGTTTCATCGTCTTGGTTGCGCCACGCTTTGACGACGTACTCGATTGTTTCGACGATCCGGCGAGGGCTAAAATAAGAAAGAGAGTCGCGCGTTAGTACACATATTTATTCAAATCAGTTAGTTTGTATCACCAGAGGCTCAATGTATATATATACCTCGGCGCGGAGGTGGTTGCTACTTCCATTTGAAGATCGCCGTTTATCGGCGTTTCTTGACATCATCTTCTTGTGGCGCCCTTCATCTTCACCGTCAAGGTTCAGATAAGAAGAGATATCATCTTCTTCTTCTCCGGTCGGCACATATTGAATATCGCCGTTTATGATGCCGAACATATGTGCTTCACCGTCCGGATCATAGTTGTCCATAATCGGGTCAGCTCTATCGTCCGCCATTATGTCAGTCCTGAAAACATGTAGTAAAAACAAATTAATTAAGTGAAGAAGGGGGGCGGTGGCGGTGGCGGTGGCGAAAGGGCGGTGGCAAAAGGAGGGGGCGAGGAAGGGGTGGGAGAGGGTGTCGCGGTAGAGCGCGAGACGGGTGCTCCATTAGCCGACCTTGGGGTCGTCAACTCCGTAGTCGAACTTGGGGTCGCCGGCAGTCTCGGGGTCTACCGGAAAGAAGTAACGGAGGGGGAACACAATAAATAACAGAGCAATCAAAGCATCACAAAGCGTAACCTGCAATACGCGGTGCTAGGTGTGCCCTAACACGCAGTAGGTCGTCGTGCGGGGGAAAGAAACATCCGGAAAGTATCCCGGTGATTCGCGTTTTCAGACAGATGAACCGGAGGAAAGTTACGTGTTTGCTATGCTAGGGATGTGTGGCGGACGAGCGGGCTGCGTATCCGGATCCGCCTCATCGTTCCGAGCAACTTTCATGTACAAAGTATTTTTCATCCGAGTTACGGATTATTTTATATTAATTTTAAAGTTTTATATCATTTTAGAATTAACAGAATTAATTAAATCGAAAATCATTTTATCATGTCATCATGATGCCAAAGATGACATCAGCAGTCAACTGTGGACTTTGACTAGTCAGCAGACCACTCGGTCCCACATGTCATTGTCATTAACTAATTAACCAAGTTAATTAGATTAATTAACAGATTAGTTAGATTAGTTATTTAATTAGGTTTACTAAACACAATTAATTAAGTTAATTAAATTAATTAACTGATTAATTAATTAATATATTTATTTATTTATTTTCTAAATTCTCTTCTCTCCTTTTTTAAAATCGTTGCAGGCGTGGGCCCCAATTGTCGTGGGCCGGGGGCCTTAACGGCGCCCGGCGCTAGCGGGCAGCGGGTGTGGTGCCCATGCCGAGGCCGTAGCCTGCCGGGCGAGGGGGAGCCGACGAGCTCGGCGCCAAGGGTCGCGATGGCGCCCGGCGAACAGGCGGCAGGGCGGAGGGAAGTGGCGGTCCGGCGAAGCGCAAACGGGCGTCACGGAGAGCATGACGCGCGCGCCGCCATGCGCGGCGGGCGCCGTGGCGGGACGGCGGGCGCAGCGTTCGGAGGGGGCCGGGGAGGCGGCGGGCCGGGCCCGATGGGGAGCTCACCCGTTAGCGAAGAAGAGGCGGCGATGCGCGGGAGGACCGGCGAAGGAGAGGCGGGACGGGCAGTCCGGCGCGACGGGCGAGGATGACGCAGCCCGCGAACGATCATGCGAGGGCGAGGGCGACGGCGGCGGCGTCGAGGGCGCGGCAGAGACGAACCGATCGGAGAAGACGAGAGCGTTGTATTTATAGCCCGCCCCCCTTTAGTCGCGGTTGGCGACGAGACCCGCGACTAAAGGTACCCTTTAGTCGCGGTCGCCTGCCCAACCGCGACTAAAGGGTTTTTTAGCGGTTTTTGCGTTCATGCCCCACCTTTAGTCGCGGTTGGTGCAGCGACCATGCGACTAAAGCCCCACCTTTAGTCGCGGTTGGTCTGGCGACCATGACTAAAACCCCTTTTAATCGCGGTTGGTGCGGCCAACCGCGACTAAACCCCAGCCATGAGTTTAGGGTTTTAGCCCCCCAAACCTGTTTTCTTTTTAATTTGTATTGTTTTCTTTTTAATTTGTATTGTTTTCTGTTTAATTTGTATTGTTTTATTTCTTTTGTGCTTTATTTTAATTTTGAAGGAGTTTCACATATTCTACGGTACTACATACATGCATATGAATGTACAATTTCAAACAAATTTGAAATTAGAACCAAAAAAATTCAAGAGGAATATACAATATATATTCAATATCATCGGATGACCATATACAATTTTGAACAAGTTTCCATACATAATTTAATGCATATAAAGTTCTCGTCCTTTGTATCTACGAACCGTCTCCAAACCCTACGAGGCAAATACAAATAATATGTCAAAAATAAAACTAATTCAATTCAATATGTTAAAATACAAATAATATATCAAAAATTCAGAAAAATAGAACTAATTCATTTCAAAATTCTAAAAATACAAATAATATATCAAAAATTCAGAGAAGTTCTTCCCGGCCGCCTCTGTCTTCCCACAAGTTCTTCGGCCAGTCTTCCCTTGATTCTTTCCGCCTATGTCTTCCCGCCGGTTTCTTCACGCCTCTATCTTGGCGTGACGATGCTCCTTTTATAGGCACGGCGCCGCTTCTGCTTTGTCTTGTTCCTCCGACAGGCGTAAATGCGCTACCCACGCGTCATGTCTAACCTTTAGTCCCGGTTGCACCAACCAGCGGGACTAAAGGTTAGATGACCAGCTCTGATTCCTCTTCTTCCGCCATATCTTCCCTGTCTTCCGCCTCTTTCTTCCGCCACTTTCTTCCCGCCTCCTGTCTTCCCGCTCCCATTTTTCCCGCCATTTCTCACTACATATATGTAGCCCGGCTTGGCCAGCATTATCACATCTCTACAATCTCTCATCACTCTCTCATGGCTTCCACCGCACCCACTCTAACCTACCAGCAGGTGGAGGAGCTTTGCGCCTCGAACTACCCTTGTCCACGGGCTACCGCGTCCCCACCGGCTGGAGCCTAAGCGCCCGGCGGCGTGCAGTCCCTCCGTCCCTCGGTCTACTGCGCGGGCGGCCATCACGAACCACTACTACCTCGACCTCACGCCGGAGCAGCGGATGAATCCCCGCTGGCATCCCGATAACCAGCATACTTGGGACGCCTTCTTCATCAATCGGCGTGAGAGGGCGCTCGCCAGGTATGAGGAGGACGGTCTGCCTCCTGGGAACTTCCACGAGGCCGGCCGTCGGCTATGGTGGTATGGCGGACTCTGCGAGCGTCATGGACTACATCACGGCGGCGATATCCCCGCCTGCGCTACCCTCGATTCGAGCCACGGCGCCGCCCGACGACAGCGGCGACATCAGCGACGACAGCAGCGGCGGCGGCGGCGGCAACTTAGAAGGCGACTACCGATACAACGGCGGCGGCTATGAAGACTACGAGTATGCATATTATACGCCTAGGCAGGAGTATGACTAAATCACTCCAAATTTCATGTATCATCAGTGGTATCTCGAATCATTCGAAAATGGACACCAAACACATCACGGGTAATATAATTCACATGATCCATTCAACAAAGTTTGGTACAATAAATTATTACACATCATTTCTTCCTTGTGTCCCTGCTTGCTTACGATTGTGCCGTATCCATGGAGCATCCTCATCATTTAACTTAATGCTTGGGTGGGTGTTCACTTTGAAGGGCGGAATTTCAGCAAACATATTATAATCTTCGACATGTCTGTCTTGTCCTCCACTCCCACGATGTTTCTTTTCCTGAAAGAACAATGTGGCGCTTTGAATCATCGCATGATGTACTGATCGTTTTCTTATCTTTCCGTTTCCTCGGTTTGCTACTCATGTCCTTCACATAGAAAACCTGAGCGACATCTTTCGCTAGGACGAATGGTTCGTCAAGGTAACCAAGATTGTTGAAATCCACCATTGTCATTCCGTATTGCTGGTCCACCTTTACCCCACCTCCTGTTAGCTTGAACCATTTGCACGGAACAAATGGACCTTAAAGGAGGGTCCATAGTCAAGTTCCCATATCTCCTCTATGTAACCATAATATGTGACCTGATGCCCATTCTCGGTTGCTGCATCAAAGCGGACACCACTGTTTTGGTTGGTGCTCTTTTATCTTGGGCGATCGTGTAAAATGTATTCCCATTTATCTCGTACCCTTGGAAAGTCGTTATAGTCGAAGATGGTGTCTTGGCCAACATGTACAGCTGATCTACAACATCATTGTCATTCATTAAATGTTTTCTCAACCAACTGCGAAAGTCTCCATGTGGGCCTTCCTAATCTAGGATTCAGGCTTCCCGGGTTGTCGAGCGTAAAATATTCTTGTGTTTCTCAAAGTACGGAGCCACCAAGCTGGAATTGGTCGATGCAGTGTGGTGTGCTTCATCGAGAATGGCCGTCCATACATATCGTTGATTTCCTTCCGATCGTGCCTTTTCCACTTAGTCTCCCCTCGTGCGCGATCGAGGAAGACCAATCGGCTTAAGGTCAGGAACAAAGTCAACACAAAACTCAATTACCTCCTCATTTCCATAGCCCTTGGCGATGCTTCCTTCTGGCCTAGCACGATTCTGAACATATTTCTTTAATACTCCCATGAACCTCTCGAGGGGAACATATTGTGTAGAAATACAGGACCGAGAACGAAAATCTCTTCGACTAGGTGAACCAGGAGGTGCGTCATAATATTGAAGAAGGATGGCGGAACACCAACTCGAAACTGACAAGACATTGGATCACATCGTTCAGTAACCGTGGTAGAACTTCTGGATTGATTACCTTCTGAGAGATTGCATTGAGGAATGCACATAGCTTCACAATGGCTACTCGAACATTTTCCGGCAGGAGCCCCCTCAAAGCAATCGGAAGCAATTGCGTCATAATCACGTGGCAGTCGTGAGACTTCAGGTTTTGGAACTTTTCTCCGCCATGTTTATTATTCCCTTTATATTGGGCGAGAATCCAGACGGGACCTTCATACTGCTCGGGCATTCAAAAAGATGACCTTCTCTTCTTTGGTCGAGCGTAGCTGGCACGACCTTGAAACCATTCCGGATGCGGTCATCGAGGTCTTTCAAACGTTGCTGGTCCTGCCGTGCTTCCTTTGTATCATTTGTCTTCCCATACACGCCCAAGAAGCTTAGGAGGTTCACGCAAATATTCTTCGTAACGTGCATCACGTCGATTGCAGAGCGGACATCTAGGACTTTCCAATATTCTAGCTCCCGAATATAGATTTCTTCTTCCACATGGCTGCGTGCCCGTCGGCTCCCTTCGAACTGATTGTCCGCCAGACCCTTTCCAAAGATGACTTTCAAATCCTTGACCATATCAAATACCTCAGCACCGGTCGTTCCGCAGCTTCGCCGGTGATCTGCCTTGCCGTTGTAATGCTTGCCTTTCTTTCTTACTGGATGAATTTTCGGAAGAAATCAACGATGCCCAAGGTACACGTTCTTCTTACAATTTGGCAAATGTACACTTTCAGTCTCATGTAAGCAGTGCGTGCATGCATTGTATCCCTTATTTGACAGTCCCGAAAGGTTACTAAGAGCAGGACAATCGTTGATGGTTACGAAAAGCAACGCTCGTAGGTCAAATTCCTCTTGTTTGTGCTCATCCCACACACGGACACCACCCCACAGCTGTAAAAGTTCATCAACTAATGGCCTTAGGTACACATCGATGTCGTTGCGGGTTGCTTCGACCTTGGATGAGCACTGGCATCATAATGAACTTCCGCTTCATGCACAACCAAGGAGGAAGGTTGTAGATGCATAGAGTCACGGGCCAGGTGCTATGGCTGGAGCTCTGCTCGCCAAAAGGATTCATGCCATCCGTACTTAGAGCAAATCTTATGTTCCTTGCGTCAGCTGCAAAATCTTTGAACCATCTGTCGATCTTTCTCCATTATGTTCCATCTGCGGTGTGTCTCAACTCCCGTCCGACTTACGGTCCTCTTTGTGCCATCGCAACAACTTGGCATGCTCTTTGTTCCTGAACAGACGTTTCAACCGTGGTATTATAGGAGCATACCACATCACCTTGGCGGGAACCCTCTTCCGGGTTTCGGCCCTCAACATCGTCACCGGTCATCGCCTCGATCTTATAACGCAATGCAGTGCATACCGGCATTCATTCAAATTCTCGTATTCACCGCGGTAGAGGATGCGATCGTTGATGCATGCATGTATCTTCGAACCTCTAAACCTAGAGGGCGACAACCTTCTTTGCTTCAGCGTCTTCAAGGGCAACTCGTTATCCTTTGGAAACATATTCTTCAACATTTTCAGCAAGTTTTCAAATGCCGAGTCAGCTACACCTGCCTCTGCCTTCCATTTCAGCAAATCCGATGTGCAGCCCAGCTTTTTCAGACCATCATCGCATCCGGGTACAGCGCCTTTCTGTGATCCTCTAACATGCGATCCAAATTCTCCTCTCCTTTTCAGTTTAGCAGCGTCTCCGTGCATCAGCAATGGTCCGACCAAGATCATCAGCGGATCATCACGTGCCTCTTCTTCACCTTCCCCTTCACCTTCAGCATCCTCCATGAAAGTATCACCGAAATGAGCAAGATAGCTTTCATCGATGAAATCATCCCCTTCTTCATCTTCTTCCATTATAACCCCTCTTTCTCCATGCTTGGTCCAACAATTATAGCTTGGCATGAAACCCTTCTGAAGCAGATGCATGTGAACAACTCTTGAGGAAGAGTAACCCTTCTCATTCTTACAGATAACACATGGACAGATAACAAACCCCCCCGCTTGTTCGCATTAGCCACTACGAGGAAATCTTTCAAACCCGTAGTGAACTCGCCGGAGAGTCGGTTACCGTACATCCATTGCCGATTCATCTGCATTATTATAATATAAAATATATAATTAACCATCATGCATTTGTTAAACTAACTAGCTACAAACAATATAAATTAAACAATGAACTACACACATGCATATTGACACATCAAAGGTTCATCAAGTTGCTAACATGATCGAAGAGTGTGGCTCCAACACTTCATGTCATGTTTGTTTCATGCTCTTGGGGCATTTCATCAAACACCTTATGTGCATAAGAGGAACCAAAAGCAAACCTACACCCACTTGTGAAGAGAATGGCTCCAAATGGCTAAGTGTTGGCTGCTGGATGGGTATATATAGGGAGGGCTTTAGTTGCGGTTGGCACTGGCAAACCGTGACTAAAGGTGCCGAAGGCCTTTAGTCGCGGTTGTCCTGGCCAACCGCGACTAAAGCCCCTCACGTCGCCACTGGTCACCGAGCGCCTGGCCCAGGCCTTTGGTCGCGGTTCACCTCGAACCGCGACTAAAGGTCCCATTAGTCGCGGTTCCTACAGCTTCGCGACTTATGGGGCTGGACGGAAGCCTGTTTTTCCACCAGTGTACTCAAGCAAAATCACTCTTGGTCGAAAAAGTATGTGCCGAAGTGCAAAGTTGTCTTCTTTGAAAGAACAACGAAAGCAGTCTGCATATTCATGCATGACACACGATGCAGCGTGCGCAGCTGAGCTTGAGGGATTCTCGTGGAGACCTCGCCACGGCGGCACAAGCTAGTAAGTAGTTCCGCAAGATTTCTCTAGTCAGTGATGCATGTTGTGTTTGATTTTGATCTCTGAATATGCTGCAGCCGAGGAGCTGATGCATAATAAGAATGGTGAGGTGCAAGCCGTCATAATGTCTCACACATCACTGGATGTCGGGCTATTCGAAGGCATGGCGGAACACAGCAACATCCCGATCCTCTGGTCCTCCTCTGCCACCTCGCCGGCGTTGCAATCACGCTTCGTCGTGCGCACCGCACCAAACATCAGCTCCCAGGCGGCGCCGATTGCCTCCATCATCCAGGCGTTCGAGTGGAGCTTCTGGCGGTTGTCCAGACCATGGCGACACTGGTGTACATCGTGCACATGCTTCTAGCTCTGGCCGCATGCCTCTTCCGTCAGGCCGCACTCGCTGGCCTGATGTCGAAGGGGTACGTCTGGATTGCCACGGCGGGCAGCCTCCCCAACCACGGCGACACCGATAGCATGCAGGAGGTTGTCAGCCTGGTGCCTCGTGTGCAGGTCACAGACCAACTCAGGGACTTCTCAAGACTGTTTAAGGTGAGATTTCGGCAGGAGAACCCAAATCTCGAGAATGACGACCCAAATTTGCCGGTGTCGCTCATCTGGTTGCATGACACGGCATGGGCGGCCGCGGCAGCAGCGGAGGTCTCCTTCCGGACGGCACCATCAACGACATTGCTGGATGCTCTACTCGTCAACAAGTTGGACGACGGCCTCACGGGAAGGTTCAGGCTGATGGACGGCCATCGTGAATGTCATCAGCCAAGGCGCCAGGACGGTCGTTTTCTGGACGCCGGAGTTGGGGATCTCGACGAGCTTGTACCCCAAGAGTGCAGGGGAAAAGCTGAAGCAGGTCCTCTGGCCAGGCGAGACGGCAGCCGTCCCAATAGGGTGGAGCGTGTCGTCTCACGGACGACCGCTGCGTGTCGCCATCCCACTCAGGAGAGGTTTCAAGGAATTCCAGCGGATTCACTTCGATCCCCTCAATGTGTCAGTGCCAGTAGTGGCAGCCATGAAAGAACTGGACTATCATGTTCCGTACCACTATGTGCCAGTAAACGAATCATGCTCATACGAAGCACACACTGAGAATCCTTCCATGACATATCCATCTCTCTCTTCTTTGTCCACTTTTGCTGTGAAATCAACCGGTTGCTCTGCAGGAACTAGACGCGGTGGCCGGAGACGTTACCATCAGCGCGAATTGGTTGAAGCAGGTATCCTTCACCACACCGTTCGCTCAAACGTCTCCGGACACCGCGTCCTGTGGCGCGCTGTAATCATGATTCCTTAGACGTGCCATTGTGGCTCACGTGAATCACACATATAAACCAAAGGTAATCACTACCAGTGCCAGATCTTTACAAACTACTGACTATTTTGTTTTATTACATCAATTACAGATTGCATTCTACTTAGTAGTTTTGCTAGATATAGATCAAAATATTCCGCAAAAAAAAAACAGATCAAACTATCTCTTATGAACTTTTGGTCTACGTTGTATATGTATACTAACATAGAAGCGTGTGAGGCAAAATCTAAATGACTGGTTAGAAGTCTATTTATTATTTTGAAAAAATTTATGCTTCAAGAATGAAGAGAAAATAATTAAGCATCACTCTAGTATCAAAATTTTAATCTGATTGAGGAGATTTTCCGCTCAACTGGAATGGAAACTCTCTACTAGTGTGAATTCTAATGTCAATTATCTGTTCTCGATCGTTCCAATAGTGCAATGGTGCATCATGGTTGGTCTAGATTCAGCAAAGGTACAATCTTTCTAGCTCTGTCCTGTAAGATTGTCATCTAGTGCTACCAGTAACTGTGAAGTTGACCAATTAAGCTGGACAATTGTTGCTGTAAATTACTCTACTGCATGTAGGTGTGCGATGATCAGTGGAGGAATTGTGATATACGTATGACATAATTCCTTTAGCTTTTCGTGATGTATTTTTTTTCTTTTTTGATTGGGAGGGGCAGGGGGCTTACTAAGTGACGAGAGATATCCATTGAGGACATCAGTGAGAGAGATGTAGAGACAGGCTAGATAACACACTAGGGGTTTGGTCATGCGGCTGCGGTCAAGACTTCAAAGGATTCTATGTATTTTCCACAAGCATGATCACTACCAATTCATTAAACAAAACTGACATTGATACTTGAGTATGACTTCAATTCTTTCTCAAAACGCACAATGATACTTGAGTATGACATGGCTCTAATATTATGAGGCATAAAAGATAAAGCAAGTCACTCATCGAAAAATAATGAAACACATAATTCATTATTCCATTGTCAAATAGTACACTGATTGAAATATTTGTAGGTTCATCACACTAATACATATATGAGTAAACCATATAATTCAGGCATTCCCACATAGACTACATAGCATTATTAATGCATGGCGATCAATATCACACTCCGTCACTTTATTCAATTGATTCTAGCCTTTAATAATAAAGGCACAAAAGATAAAGCCAGCCATGTAAGGCAGGCTAGCTAGCCAATGTATGGTGCAGGAGGAACAACCACCCATGTATCAGGCTGCGGGCCGGCGCGTTGTAAATGATAACGCGTACTTGGTCTTGTGGTGGTGGGGATGGAGCCTCGCCTGGAGGGAGTACTCGTGCAATTCTGATATCAGGCCTCTCCCGAGAGATGATCCGAACTGCTGCATTCAGTTCTGTACCAATCAGACCCGCCATGAATCAGGCACCGGACCAGGCATGTCTTCCCTTATCACGCACTAACCCCAGCCTTCCTCCCTTTCAAACTGTTAATTAATGACAAACATCAATAATGGAGAAATACAAAGATAATCAAGAGAAACATGCATGGTGTTTGGTTTTAAAATAACAAGAATAATAATAATAATATGCCATAATAATCTCTAGTATTAACTGTTAAAGGGACGGAAACATGGTCTAAGCCTAGGAAGATGTCATAATCGAAAGCATTATCTGCTAACCAAACAAGTAATCAGTCTACTAAAATATTTAATGGAAAATGTATGCGATAATAAAAAATAAATGCCAACCTTTAGGGAAGAAGAGGTTGCTATACCTAACAGAACCTTAGCTTTTCTCGTGGCGATGATCTTGTGTTCAAGGTATGTGTGTCTATAAATACAAATGTATGAGTGCACTCCCATTTGCATAGCTTACGCCATGTCGATTATAACAATGCATGCATTTTGTTCATAGTTAATTGATCAGAAGCATCAACACATGCACTCCTTGTCCAAATTAAGGATGTCGATGATAACAATGCATTCATCTATCTTCATTAATTAAGAAGCATCAGCATATCCACTGCTGGTCGAGAATAACGATGTTGATTACAAGGATCCGTGCATTTTAAATGATTGATTAAGAAACATCAGCATATCCCCCTTTCGTTGAGAGTAACGATGCCGATGACACAATAATGCATGCATAAGTGTGTAAGTTGAAATACCATGCACGTATTTGATCTTAGATGTACGTATACAGAGCATCAACACATAGAAACCTGTGTGTTTAAATAAGTGCATCTTATTGCAACATACTTTTGCTCAATTTAGTTTTTTCAACACAGATTATTGTCCCATTGATACAGAAAAGTCATCACTAAAAGTTGCTTTGGATCTACGAGTTATATAGAGGTGTCACTGTCGATTCATAGGAAATAATGCATTGTTCTGCGTTTTAGAAAGAATTGAACTCATACTCAAGTATCAATGTCAGTTCTTTTTAAAGAATTGGTTAGGCTTGTGGAAATAATGTAGAATCATGTGACGTCCCGATCGCAGCCGTATGTCCCAATCCCTAGTGTGCTATCTTGCCTATCTCTACATCTCTCTCACTTATGTCCTCAATGGATATCTCTCGTCGCTTAGTAAGCCAGCTGCCCCTCCCCATCAAAAATCATCGCTTTGTAACATGCATGTACAATTTATTAATGAAATCCGTGATCAAAATTTGACATAAAATAGTAAGGGACCAATAAACCAGGAGCTACCTCTGGTTCTGAATGGAATTAATTAAGACTTAAGAGGGCGACGTCGGTCGGCTAGAACATGGAGTGCAATTATTAATTTCTTAACAGGTGCATGAGATGGACTGTTATATATGAGCCTCGAGCTTTCCTGGACCATGGCATGTTGCATGGAAATAGTAAACATGTCATTTTCAGCTCACCCGGCTGCCAGCTCCATTTGATTTTGTAGATTACGAATGTTTCTTCATTCCATTTTCTTTCTTTCAAAAAACACAGACGCAGACGCAGACGTACACATGCATACAAAAAGAAACGCTCATCCACCACTCGGCGTGCTGCACGAGCAAGACGCCCAAATTGAGTTGGACTAATTATGATCGATCAATTCAGACGGCAGTGGTGATGCGGTGGTTAATATACCAATTAAGGGAGGAAGGGCGGGAGGAGGTAGGGAGCTACCCGAATCAAATAATTTGTGCAGCCCCATCCATGATGGATGTGTACGTGGACATTCAATTGATGATATATCTCTCTCTCTCTCTCCCCCACGTGCTTCCTTTCTTAAATTCAGCTGCACGGTTTTAACCAGCTCGTCAAAAGGGACTTATTTAAAATTGGAAGATGGTACAAAAAAATATTTATCAGTCCTTTTGTTCCAGCAGCTAATGATATAGCTTCTAGATTTGACCGCTGTTAATGTACCCACACTCTCAGCTTGGATCACTGGCTTGTGTTTCGATTTAACCAGTTGCTGACATGTAATGTGATGTATTTATTTTATATAATTCAATTCGATGTGAAGTTTGGCAACAAAGTAGCTAGATAAAAAGTGAGGCAAAGGAAGACTAAAGTAAAAAAAAGGAAAGGGAGGTAACCCTAGTCCATCGCAATGCCAAATGAAGCCTTAGTTACATGGATGTGAGATTGAACCACATATTAAATAGTAATGAGTGTATATAGCAACAAATGAACCAACCAAGGCAACCTTACTATAGATTGATTTAGATCTATGACAGTACACATCCAAAGTTGAACACAATGCATCCACACTACGTGTGTTATTCTTTGCAAAGAAGATTCTCTCATAAGAGGAGATGTGAGATAGGAAGACCAAGTCGGCTATTCAAACGAGAAAAAACATCTCATCTTCCTTTGTTTTGATTTTGGAATAGAGGAGAGAGAAAGCTGCCATTAGAGGCGATGGAGAGCTTTGAGTTGGTGCCAAGAAAAATGGTGGAGATCTGCAACTGCATTGCATGATAGGATAACATGATGTGTTCATCAAGCAAGATGTGTGCTTGGTAATAGGAGTCCGCTGGTAGCCTCGCCATCGGCTGGGTTGCTGGGACACATAAGGTGGTGCCTGTGCGGCCGTGCACACGAACAGCTTGTCAACACACCAATAACCAAGTTGTTTGGTAGAAGAGTAAGCTCTTCCAAGGATAGGTTACTTTACGAAGCAGCTTCTGCATAGCAAGGTTTCGCCGTCGCAAGATGCATGGTCACACTAGCAGCAGGTTTTCTATTCCACGAACGACCCAAGAAACGATAGATGAAGATAGTCTAGTCATCGTTCCCTTATTTTTTGGTCTAATCATCTTATCTGTCAACTGAAATTCAACCAATCTCTCGTCTCAATAAAGTTTATCTCAATTAACAATTAACCTGCATGGATGGATGGAATTACCCTTTTCAACATAATTACGGGGTGTACCGAAGCAGAAGTCAAATAATAATGATCATATGACAGAGATGGTGGACATGTTCGGACCGGCGATTGGTCGTTCATGACGACAGTGATATGTGAGGGGTTTTTTTGCGGGGAAAATACTTGTATTACTCAAGCAGTAGGATTACAGCCAAATTCACAAAGTTTTATGACCTCATCAGGTCCTGAACCTAACCAAAAAGTTGTGCGGCTCTAAGCCCTACCATAACTTGCCACAGAGTGGCTTATATTGTTTTGAGTGTGACGTATATGAGTAATACTAGTATTCCGTTCAAGCAGTTTCCTTTGGATCCCTTGGATGAAGAAAGAGTTTCTTGACCTATCAATTTCTTAGCTTCTCAACAAGTTGACGGCCTTGTTAGAGTTAACCTTGTTGTTTAGGTGGTTACTTCATGTTTATTTTTGTTCGCATGGCACTAGTTGTAGTAGTCGACGAAGTTCTAGATAGATGCATGTATTAAGTCGTGGCAGAGGGGGTGAATCGGCAGAGAGCACATCACAAAGGGATAGAGTGTGCAGTGCAGCAGGCGGATTGGCAGCCATTAGTTTGAGTATATACATGCATGCATTGTTAGGATTAATCTAGTGTGAGCCAACCAACAAAGCACGTAGTGGAGATGCAGGAATGTACATTCTAAAATATGTCTATATACATCCGTATGTGATAGTCCATTTAAAATCTCTAAAAAGACAAATATTTAGGAACAAACGAAGTATATATTGTCATCCAACGCGGTCTTGTATCCATACGTTGGCCGGTTTGGACGTATTTTTCCCCGCAAACATAAAGCAAATGGGGGGTGGGGCAAGAGGCTTTACGGGTGTTCGGTCCGCTGCCACGCCCGCTTCCGACAACCCTGGCCCACCCAAAAATCTTTCCCTCGCCCGTGCGCTTTCTCGCTTGAAGCCAGCTGCCCGCATTCATGCTGTTCTAGAGCGGACGTGACCTCTCACCGGGGTGTTCGGACCGCTACCACGCCCGCTTCCAACAACCCTAGCCCATCCAAAATCTCTCCCGCGCCCGTGCGCTTTCTCGCTTGAAGCCAGCCATGGCCCATCCAAAGATGGTCACGATCACCTAACTGATGCAGTGGTGGACGACCCCCTCGGCGATGGCACCTGGGTCAACAGAACGGCACCGCCCCTCACTCAGGAGCAAGTTGACGAACTTAATGGGTGACCGAGCAAACCCTACGCATGTCGACTACAACGACCACCCCCGGAGCACTCATCTTGGAGTCGGCACGTTTGGTCACCTTGGCCAAGCATGCACTCCCAGAGCAGCGGTAGAAAGCACTTCAAGACCGATCCGTGACCTCCCCAGTTCCAGTCGGAGTAGGAGGCTGTTGTTTTCGAATAATGAGCCCAGAACTACTGAGTATTGCACACTCTGGTGCAAAACATGGTAGCAGTGACGCGGATTGCAGACTCCATTTAGCCATCAGGGTTAGTAGCAAATGGGCTCAGGAAAATATAAGCGCTCTTGAAGGCAGCCATGGCACAAAATTCTACCGTGTCCCAGTCACAAAATTGTATTCACAGCAAGTCGGCCCGGGCGGACACAACTTAGTCGGCTCATAGCCCTCTTGTGCCTCGGCGACAAACAGAATCACCTCCCCAGAGAGATGAAGTGCTGACTCGGCGACCAAAACTCCCTATGTAACAAGGTGATCGGTTTCATGGTCGGGGATCACGCAGTCGGCAGCATGACGATCATTACCATGGTCGAATGAGCCCTGCAAGGGATGTCCCATATTCGCCCCGCGATACGGCGACAGATACCACCATGGTGATGACTGGAGGCCCAGTCCGCCGCACCTGCCGAGTAGACATTACCATTGTAAACATGATGATGTGGATTACCGATAGCCCAATTCAACTCTTCATGGCTCCTAGCCCATAATTTGGTGGACCGAGGCCGAGCGAACAAAGACTACAATGCCAGAGATTATTCGAGTGGATCGAGTTATTCGGGCCCGACGTGTTTCAGCAGGTACATCCAGTCGGCGGTGATTCATGCGAACTTCCGGTTAGTAGCAGGGATATGCAATTCGCCGGTGAGTCAAATACTCTAAACATGGCTCAATTAGCTGCCGCCCAACAGTATATTCAGCTGGGAGGACCTCTTCTGAGTGTTCGTCAAGAATTTTGAAGGAACCTACAAGCGGCGAGGTGGGCTGGCTGAGTTACAACACTCGATTTGCTACATTTGGAGCATTTGATGTGCTTAAATTTGATAATTCAGATTATAAACTTTGAATTCGGTTTCTAAACTATATCCGTGATTTGCTTGAATATTCAAATCTATGTTTAGTTTCGACATGTGTGCTAATATGTATACTAGAATTGTAAAGTTTAGAAAAAAATAAATTTGAATATTCAAATTTATGTTTAGTTTCGATATGTGTGCTAATATGCATACTAGAATTGCCAAGTTTAGAAAAAAACATTTACTCTGTTAAATATAGGAGATCGGCTAGGTCTGGCCAAATCTTAGTGGAGTAAATGTACACCAACAAAGGTTTATTCCACTATATCCTTCTCTATTTATTGAGGATCGGTTAGAAATGGCCTAACTACGGTACATATAGCATTACTCTAGCAAAATCACTCTTGGTCGAAAAAGTATGTGCCGAAGTGCAAAGTTGTCTTCTTTGAAAGAACAACGAAAGCAGTCTGCATATTCATGCATGACACACGATGCAGCGTCTTGCAGCTGAGCTTGAGGATTCTCGTGGAGACCTCGCCACGGCGGCACAAGCTAGTAAGTAGTTCCGCAAGATTTCTCTAGTCAGTGATGCATGTTGTGTTTGATTTTGATCTCTGAATATGCTGCAGCCGAGGAGCTGATGCATAATAAGAATGGTGAGGTGCAAGCCATCATAATGTCTCACACATCACCGGATGTCGGGCTATTCGAAGGCATGGCGGAACACAGCAACATCCCGATCCTCTGGTCCTCCTCTGCCACCTCGCCGGCGTGGCAATCACGCTTCTTCATGCGCACCGCACCAAACATCAGCTCCCAGGCAGCGCCGATTGCCTCCATCATCCAGGCGTTCGAGTGGAGCTTCTGGCGGTTGTCCAGACCATGGCGACATTGGTGTACATCGTGCACATGCTTCTAGCTCTGGCCGCACGCCTCTTCCGTCAGGCCGCACTCGCTGGCCTGATGTCGAAGGGGTACGTCTGGATTGCCACGGCGGGCAGCCTCCCCAACCACGGCGACACCGATAGCATGCAGGGGGTTGTCAGCCTGGTGCCTCGTGTGCAGGTCACAGACCAACTCAGGGACTTCTCAAGACTGTTTAAGGTGAGATTTCGGCAGGAGAACCCAAATCTCGAGAATGACGACCCAAATTTGCCGGTGTCGCTCATCTGGTTGCATGACACGGCATGGGCTGCCGCGGTAGCAGCGGAGGTCTCCTTCCGGACGGCACCATCTACGACATTGCTGGATGCTCTACTCGTCAACAAGTTGGACGACGACCTCACGGGAAGGTTCAGGTTGATGGACGGCCATCGTGAATGCCATCAGCCAAGGCGCCAGGACGGTCGTTTTCTGGACGCCGGAGTTGGGGATCTCGACGAGCTTGTACCCCAAGAGTGAAGGGGAAAAGCTGAAGCAGGTCCTCTGGCCAGGCGAGACGGCAGCCGTCCCAATAGGGTGGAGCGTGTCGTCTCACGGACGACCGCTGCGTGTCGCCATCCCACTCAGGAGAGGTTTCAAGGAATTCCAGCGGATTCACTTCGATCCCCTCAATGTGTCAGTGCCAGTAGTGGCAGCCATGAAAGAACTGGACTATCATGTTCTGTACCACTATGTTCCAGTAAACGAATCATGCTCATACGAAGCACACACTGAGAATCCTTCCATGACATATCCATCTCTCTCTTCTTTGTCCACTTTTGCTGTGAAATCAACCGGTTGCTCTGCAGGAACTAGACGCGGTGGCCGGAGACGTTACCATCAGCGCGAATTGGTTGAAGCAGGTATCCTTCACCACACCGTTCGCTCAAACGTCTCCGGACACCGCGTGCGGCGGCGCTGTAATCATGATTCCTTAGGCGTGCCATTGTGGCTCACGTGAATCACACATATAAACCAAAGGTAATCACTACCAGTGCCAGATCTTTACAAACTACTGACTATTTTGTTTTATTACATCAATTACAGATTGCATTCTACTTAGTAGTTTTGCTAGATATAGATCAAAATATTCCGCCAAAAAACAGATCAAACTATCTCTTATGAACTTTTGGTCTACGTTGTATATGTATACTAACATAGAAGCGCGTGAGGCAAAATCTAAACGACTGGTTAGAAGTCTATTTATTATTTTGAAAAAATTTATGCTTCAAGAATGAAGAGAAAATAATTAAGCATCACTCTAGTATCAAAACATTAATCTGATTGAGGAGATTTTCCGCTCAACTGGAATGGAAACTCTCTACTAGTGTGAATTCTAATGTCAATTATCTGTTCTCGATCGTTCCAATAGTGCAATGGTGCATCATGGTTGGTCTAGATTCAGCAAAGGTACAATCTTTCTAGCTCTGTCCTGTAAGATTGTAATCTAGTGCTACCTGTAACTGTGAAGTTGACCACTTAAGCTGGACAATTGTTGCTGTAAATTACTCTACTGCATGTAGGTGTGCGATGATCAGTGGAGGAATTGTGATATACGTATGACATATTTCCTTTAGCTTTTCGTGATGTATTTTTTTTTCCTTTTTTGATTGGGAGGGGCAGGGGGCTTACTAAGCGATGAGAGATATCCATTGAGGACATCAGTGAGAGAGATGTAGAGACAGGCTAGATAACACACTAGGGGTTTGGTCATGCGGCTGCGGTCAAGACTTCAAAGGATTCTATGTATTTTCCACAAGCATGATCACTACCAATTCATTAAACAAAACTGACATTGATACTTGAGTATGACTTCAATTCTTTCTGAAAACGCACAATGATACTTGAGTATGACATGGCTCTAATATTATGAGGCATAAAAGATAAAGCAAGTCACTCATCGAAAAATAATGAAACACATAATTCATTATTCCACTGTCAAATAGTACACTGATTGAAATATTTGTAGGTTCATCACACTAATACATATATGAGTAAACCATATAATTCAGGCATTTCCACATAGACTACATAGCATTATTAATGCATGGCGATCAATATCACACTCCGTCACTTTATTCAGTTGATTCTAGCCTTTAATAATAAAGGCACAAAAGATAAAGCCAGCCATGTAAGGCAGGCTAGCTAGCCAATGTATGGTGCAGGAGGAACAACCACCCATGTATCAGGCTGCGGGCCGACGCCGTTGTAAATGATAACGCGTACTTGGTCTTGTGGTGGTGGGGATGGAGCCTCGCCTGGAGGGAGTACTCGTGCAATTCTGATATCAGGCCTCTCCCGAGAGATGATCCGAACTGCTGCATTCAGTTCTGTACCAATCAGACCCGGCCATGAATCAGGCACCGGACCAGGCATGTCTTCCCTTATCACGCACTAACCCCAGCCTTCCTCCCTTTCGAAACTGTTAATTAATGACAAACATCAATAATGGAGAAATACAAAGATAATCAAGAGAAACATGCATGGTGTTTGGTTTTAAAAATAACAAGAATAATAATAATAATATGCCATAATAATCTCTGGTATTAACTGTTAAAGGGACCGGAAACATGGTCTAAGCCTAGGAAGATGTCATAATCGAAAGCATTATCTGCTAACCAAACAAGTAATCAGTCTACTAAAATATTTAATGGAAAATGTATGCGATAATAAAAAATAAATGCCAACCTTTAGGGAAGAAGAGGTTGCTATACCTAACAGAACCTTAGCTTTTCTCGTGGCGATGATCTTGTGTTCAAGGTATGTGTGTCTATAAATACAAATGTATGAGTGCACTCCCATTTGCATAGCTTACGCCATGTCGATTATAACAATGCATGCATTTTGTTCATAGTTAATTGATCAGAAGCATCAACACATGCACTCCTTGTCCAAATTAAGGATGTCGATGATAACAATGCATTCATCTATCTTCATTAATTAAGAAGCATCAGCATATCCACTGCTGGTCGAGAATAACGATGTTGATTACAAGGATCCGTGCATTTTAAATGATTGATTAAGAAACATCAGCATATCCCCCTTTCGTTGAGAGTAACGATGCCGATTACACAATAATGCATGCATAAGTGTGTAAGTTGAAATACCATGCACGTATTTGATCTTAGATGTACGTATGCAGAGCATCAACACATAGAAACCTGTGTGTTTAAATAAGTGCATCTTATTGCAACATACTTTTGCTCAATTTAGTTTTTTCAACACAGATTATTGTCCCATTGATACAGAAAAGTCATCACTAAAAGTTGCTTTGGATCTACGAGTTATATAGAGGTGTCACTGTCGATTCATAGGAAATAATGCATTGTTCTGCGTTTTAGAAAGAATTGAACTCATACTCAAGTATCAATGTCAGTTCTTTTTAAAGAATTGGTTAGGCTTGTGGAAATTATGTAGAATCATGTGACGTCCCGATCGCAGCTGTATGTCCCAACCCCTAGTGTGCTATCTTGCCTATCTCTACATCTCTCTCACTTATGTCCTCAATGGATATCTCTCGTCGCTTAGTAAGCCAGCTGCCCCTCCCCGTCAAAAATCATCGCTTTGTAACATGCATGTACAATTTATTAATCAAATCCGTGATTAAAATTTGACATAAAATAGTAAGGGACCAATAAACCAGGAGCTACCTCGGGTTCTGAATGGAATTAATTAAGACTTAAGAGGGCAACGTCGGTCGGCTAGAACATGCAGTGCAATTATTAATTTCTTAACAGGTGCATGAGATGGACTGTTATATATGAGCCTCGAGCTTTCCTGGACCATGGCATGTTGCATGGAAATAGTAAACATGTCATTTTCAGCTCACCCGGCTGCCAGCTCCATTTGATTTTGTAGATCACGAATGTTTCTTCATTCCATTTTCTTTCTTTCAAAAAACACAGATGCAGACGGAGACGTACACATGCATACAAAAAGAAACGCTCATCCACCACTCGGCGTGTTGCACGATCAAGACGCCCAAATTGAGTTGGACTAATTATGATCGATCAATCCAGACGGCAGTGGTGATGCGGTGGTTAATATACCAATTAAGGGAGGAAGGGCGGGAGGAGGGAGGGAGCTACCCGAATCAAATAAATCATGCAGCCCCATCCATGATGGATGTGTACGTGGACATTCAATTGATGATATCTCTCTCTCTCTCTCTCTCTCTCTCTCTCTCTCTCTCCCCACGTGCTTCCTTTCTTAAATTCAGCTGCACGGTTTTAACCAGCTCGTCAAAAGGGACTTATTAAAAATTGGAAGATGGTACAAAAAAATATTTATCAGTCCTTTTGTTCCAGCAGCTAATGATATAGCTTCTAGATTTGACCGCTGTTAATGTACCCACACTCTCAGCTTGGATCACTGGCTTGTGTTTCGATTTAACCAGTTGCTGACATGTAATGTGGTGTATTTATTTTATATAATTCAATTCGATGTGAAGTTTGGCACCAAAGTAGCTAGATAAAAAGTGAGGCAAAGGAAGACTAAAGTAAAAAAAAAAGGAAAGGGAGGTAACTCGAGTCCATCGCAATGCCAAATGAAGCCTTAGTTACATGGATGTGAGATTGAACCACATATTAAATAGTAATGAGTGTATATAGCAACAAATGAACCAACCAAGGCAACCTTACTATAGATTGATTTAGATCTATGACAGTACACATCCAAAGTTGAACACAATGCATCCACACTACGTGTGTTATTCTTTGCAAAGAAGATTCTCTCATCAGAGGAGATGTGAGATAGGAAGACCAAGTCGGCTATTCAAATGAGAAAAAACATCTCATCTTCCTTTGTTTTGATTTTGAAATAGAGGAGAGAGAAAGCTGCCATTAGAGGCGATGGAGAGCTTTGAGTTGGTGCCAACAAAAATGGTGGAGATCTGCAACTGCATTGCATGATAGGATAACATGATGTGTTCATCAAGCGAGATGTGTGCTTGGTAATAGGAGTCCGCTGGTAGCCTCGCCATCGGCTGGGTCGCTGGGACACATAAGGTGGTGCCTGTGCGGCCGTGCACACGAACAGATTGTCAACACACCAATAACCAAGTTGTTTGGTAGAAGAGTAAGCTCTTCCAAGGATAGGCTACTTTACGAAGCAGCTTCTGCATAGCAAGGTTTCGCCGTCGCAAGATGCATGGTCACACTAGCAGCAGGTTTTCTATTCCACGAACGACCCAAGAAACGATAGATGAAGATAGTCTAGTCATCGTTCCCTTATTTTTTGGTCTAATCATCTTATTTGTCAACTGAAATTCAACCAATTTCTCGTCTCAATAAAGTTTATCTCAATTAACAATTAATCTACATGGATGGATGGAATTACCCTTTTCAACATAATTACGGGGTGTACCGAAGCAGAAGTCACATATGACAGAGATGGTGGACATGTTCGGACCGGCGATTGGTCATTCATGACGACAGTGATATGTGAGGGGTTTTTTTGCGGGGAAAATACTTGTATTACTCAAGCAGTAGGATTACAGCCAAATTCACAAAGTTTTATGACCTCATCAGGTCCTGAACCTAACCAAAAAGTTGTGCGGCTCTAAACCCTACCATAACTTGCCACAGAGTGGCTTATATTGTTTTGAGTGTGACGTATATGAGTAATACTAGTATTCCGTTCAAGCTGTTTCCTTTGGATCCCTTGGATCAAGAAAGAGTTTCTTGACCTATCAATTTCTTAGCTTCTTGATCAAGAAAGGGCTCCGGGTACGGCGTGGGGGACAACAGCTCGTCCAAATCCGCATCTGCTCCCTGCGCTGCCACCACTCCCTCTCTCGCTGTCCGGGTCGCTGGTTCCTCCGGCCGATGTTCTGTGTCTTGCACGACGAAGCCAAGGACAGGACGGTGACGGGCGCATCGGACGCCGATGGGTGAGGATAGGGAGCAAGGGTGGCGGACGGCGAGGGCTCGACCACGGGAAAGGTTGGTGGGAGGCGGGAGGAAGAGAAAGTGTTTGATGGATTTGGTGCAATTTGTGATGGGGTAGGGCTGTAGATTGCAACGTGGTGGACGTGCCCAACGTCCCATGTACGCCACAGATTTGGGATGGATATGAAGGATGCCGATCAACCGTCTGGGTCGCTTTTTTATGAGCAGTCAATGATCGGACAGCCCATTCAAACGTTTGAGGCGGGTTGAGTGTTCGCCCAAATGTAGTACGAGGCTCCACATGTAGTACTATGTAATGTTGTCTAGGAAGGCACCAGATTATAATTAATCATGTAAACAAAAGTGAGACAAACCAAATTGTTTCTTTCACCTTATCCAAACGGAAGCCACCCTCTCACTTTCTCACCCCACGGCACCGCTCGACACACCCTCACTTTCTCACCCCCTCTCACTGGTTCTCTCCGCCATGCCGCCGCCGCCATCCCTCTCCTCCACGGCATCCCGGCCGCCACATCACCCCACCTTGGCATTTCCCTGCTGCCTCCCATCCATGCTCACCACTGCCTCCCGTCCCCTCCACTGTCCGCCACGGTTATCTGTTCCGGCCGGATCCAGTGAGCAGTGGTGAGGCCATGTGTCGCGCTGAGCAGCCGGATCCGACCACCGGCAAGCCGCGCCGTGGATCTAGCCATCCCAGACCGATTTCCGGTATCGAGGGCGACCTGATGATTTCTACCTCAGTCGACCCACGCCGTCGATCTGGCCAGCCCGGGCCAATTTCTGGTGCCGAGGGCGTCCCGTTCCCCAACCAAACTGCACAACTACATGACTCTTCCGCCGTCCACTGGCTGCCCCTTGCAGCTCCGAGCAGTAGGCGCTGACGCCAAGAGAGAGGACGGCTGGCCTCCACTCGCACAGAAAGGAGTTGCTACATGTTGGCCTGCTACACCGCTTACTGCTAGTATGCTCAGTATTTGACAGGGAAATCACACACCGAAGGTACAATTTTTTTGAGTTCTATTTCAGTCGAGATATACCAATTTTTCATTTCTATAAACTGAAATTGAATTGTATACACATGTATTCTAAATATTCTATTTGAACCACCTGTTGTACTTTGTTCACCCCATGGTCTTTTCTTCTCAGTCTCACTCTCAAATCCAGCTTCATGCACTTCTGCGACTTAATAGAGGAACAGAATCTTCCTCGACCTTTTCTTATCTAGAATCTGCTCAAGCTGTTACCTTTCTCTGAAACAATGCTATATATCATGGGCCTTGGGGGAAAAGAAAAGCTCTCCATAAGTTCTAATGAGTGATCAAGTCAGATGTGATTATTTTGTTATCTCACAACTCATGATTGTTGATTTCCAAATTCTTTTTGGCGTACGTAACCGTTCACCAGCAAGGTTCATGTGCGTTGTGGTGGAGTAAATGTTGTTGTGATCTTCAAAATGAGAAGGGAAATTAGTCTAATCTCCATTCTGTCTTCTTCTACAACTGAAAGATTTAGAGTTGTGAAACTTGGAGCAGAGGAAGAAATTTTCTTTTTTCTTACCTTCTCCGCTATAAAGATGTGGATACAATTATTCTGTTTAGTCCTTTCCACCATGTTTCTAAGGTTTTGTATTGTGTTGTTTTTTCATATATATCCCCCTCAAGCAATGGGCGTTAATGTTAATTGTAACAAGGTCGCAGGCTAATGTGGATGCACGCAAGGGCAACGCTGGATGACACCTAGAAGGGCAAGCAGAGTGTAGCGAAGGAGCGTCAGAGCTTCGGTAGCACTACACCGTCGTCCTCTGCCTCACCGGGCGCATCAATTTCACGAGATGGTGAGAGCATCTCGGTAAATTGTGTACTTTTTAATTCTAGACCTTTGTGCTCTAGATGCCATTGCTGGATGTCGACTTGGCAGTGAGATTTGTCAAATGCTCCAATGCTCCAAGTTCAGTCTTAACTTCAAAACAAACAACGTTGCATAATTTAGTAATGGGAAATCTGCAAGTTCTTAACCATCCTTGATTTGTTTAACCATCCTGCATCTGTTATAGTTTTTGCAGCTGTAATCTTTAATCTGAAGGTATTTTCAGAATAGTGGTAAAATTGTTCTAAAAAGAATATGACAATTGTTTCTAAAAATGGTGGCAACTCTTTCGCTAAGTAAAAAAATTTGCAACACATTTTCTGAATAATCTGAAAGATCGTAAAAAAAGGTTAGTATTTTATGAAGTTTTCATGTACATCAAATTTTTATGATTAGACTATGTTTATGATTAGACCGGACAGTCGTCGTGTCTTTTGTAGACTGTGCTACAAATTTGTAGGCACGTACCACGAGATAGTATGCAAGAACTGAAAATTTTGGGAGTCATTTGGGCATGCTTTCCTAGTAATTGTCAAGAAATGATCGATTACAATTACTTGGGAAGGAACTAATAACTAATTAACTACTTTATTTATACAAAACAAATTAAAAACAGTGCTGCCTGCATTTACTTGCATCAAAGTAGCCTATTACCAAGACTAGTGCTTCGCGAGCAAAACAAACTGGCCAAGAGCATCAAATTAACCACTATATCTTCAACTCAATGACATCTGCCTAGTCTGCCATCGGTCACAATTCCAGGCCACTTCATCCAGGGAAGACGATGCTTTCCTGGTATACTGCAGTTTCCATCCCTACCATGTATATATAGACCATGTTGTTGCCACTAAACACGTCCTCAACATCACCGGTCACTGGGTCGTATGCGCACAACCGGGAGTAGTTATCCGTATGGGCCAGTCGGGGTCGTTCAAAGAGGATGCGGCTGCCATTGTTGATAACGGCGAGTGGGTTGAGCCAGCAGTTCATGTACCGACCGGTGATACCCGGTGACACCTTGCTCATGTCGATTCGGCAATGGAGATTCCAGCGTCGTTCATCGTGTTCAGCCAGTAGCCAGATGTCGCAACGCGAGCCATGAGAAATAACTTGGGAAAGAGGCACAAGTGGTCATCAAGCTTAGTCAACTGATGCTTGGACAAACTCTCACTGTCCATACCGATTGGCGGTGGCACAATTCCGAAGTTATTGTCAGCGAGAGAGAAGGACATGATGAGCATGTGCGTAGGTATGTTGGTGAAATTCCGTGTGGCTAACCAGTACACATGCCCTTGTACAAAGGCGCTCGGGTGGTTAGGCCTCGCCCAACCAGGCGGCTTCTGTTGGATTGGGTGCCAGCGTTGCCGCCCCGTGGCACCGACAGCATAAACCTCGCATCCCGCAAACCTGGGGTGTCCCTCGTGATCACATGCCCAACTACCACGATAATAGATGCGCACAACTTTGTGTTGTTTCTTGTGTACATCGCAGCCGAGCCCTAGGCACGCATAATGTCCGCTCGTTGAGAGTTCCTTGTGGCCCTGTGGGAGTGTCGTCACCTGACGAGTTGATGGGTTGCACAGATAGATCTTTCTACGAAAGGCCTCAAGGAGCACAAGGCCACGGCACTCGAGCGCGGCGATGCGTATGGTGGCTGCCTGCTCATGGTCGATGCCGCAGCTGCTGATAGCATCGTCCATGCGTCATGGTGCCACCGTTGGGGCAGCCCTGGTGCGACAGCGTGTGCATGAGTGGACCGTCGTGGAACGAGTAGTGCAGGAAGAATACCCTAGGGCTGTTGCGGTGGTTGGCGAGGCGGCGGTGGCGATCGGCGAAGTGGTCAGAGGAGCGCGTGGCGGCCCACGCACGGGAGAGACAGCGGCACAGCAAACACGCAACACGCAACACGACATGGCCATCAATCAAGAAGGTAACGGGCTGCACAGCAAACACGCAACACGACATGGCCATCAATCAAGACAAAGGCATCAGGTCACACGCAACATGACATACCCGATGAAACAAGAATGAGCTTCAGCATATAATCGAGGAGTTCCGATTGTTCCCAGCGGTCCCTATCCCTATCCCTATGCTGTTAAGAGCTCAAACTTGGAGCGGATTCTTGGGAGCTCTACTAAATGGTGTCTCTTATATTCTAGCACCTTGATAATTTTACTTTGGAAGAGAAGAGCAAATTTGATGAAGAAACACTTTACAACATGGACGGAATCAAGGGGAAGAAAGACTGCTCTGGAAAACCAGATGGCTTCAGAAACGAAGCATATATTATATATAAGATACTCCAAAGTGAGTTGCATGAAAAAATTTCAAGTTGGCCCATGGTTTTTATTATATTTGTGAAATACGTACATATTTGTACATAAAAGAGAGCATACTCAAAATATGATACATACTACAAAAAAATAGTATATATAGTGCTATAGTATTACTCAATTTCGTCCACGGTAAAATGATTCCAGAAAAATGGCCATTCATTCTATGCTTCCTTTCGACGCGAACTACTCATTGACTGGGACGTTTTGGTGAAGATATATAATTCTTTCGATAAATCTGATATTATCTTGTTAAAAATGTGAAGTTCCATGTTTACACACAATGACTTTTGTGGTGATTAACAATTGCTTCAGGTAACTATCCTAGTTGCTGCTTATGGAGCACTCGAGTTCCGAGAGATCGCAAGACCCGCTAATCTGGAAACAGTAGTGGCTCAACTCCATACCTGCGAGAGAAATTCGAGTATTGAATGACCACCTTTCTTACTGTTCCATAATTTAAAACTGGCAAGAAGAAGGACACAGACGAACACGACACGGTATGGCCATCAAAGCAGACAAAGACATCAGATCACACCTAGGATTTATTTGCACGATCCTATTACAATACTAAGATAGAGATAGAGAGAGAGAGAGAGAGAGAGAGAGAGAGAGATTTTAATGTAGAATAGGATGACAATTACATTGGCAGATTCGGGTTGATCTGCAAGAGTCCTACTCATACACACAAAGAAGCCGATCAGGAGACTGTAAATCGATACAAATAAACAACAAAGCAGAACAGAGTAGAGAAAATATGATGATGGGCAGTTCATTCACCCTTGGAAATGAGATTCAGCGCATCGTGCGTTGAAATATATTGTCCGCCTCCCTCCATCAGTTCGGACTTTTGGAGCAACTGGCTGGAGCATGAATTCAATATGGTATCCGAGCCAAGAGGTCTTGAGTTTAAGACCCTGCCAACGCAATATTAAATATAACAATTCTGCGACCTACATCGATCCCATGTCTAAGGACTTGTTCGGACTTTTGGAGCAACTGGCTGGAGCATGAATTCAATATCGTGTTGTTTGATCAGCCAGACGATGGTTAAGAGCTCACCACCACAGCTGAGCTGCTTAGCATGGGATTCACTGTTGCATTGGTCGGACGTGAAGATGAGAAAACGCATCCATGAAGCAAGAATGAGTTTCAACATATAATCGAGGAGTTCCGGCTGTTCCCCGCGGTCCTTATACTGTTTAATATTTGTTTGTGCCTCATCAGTGAATACCAGAATGAAGTCTTCAAGTTTTTGAATGTATGGGCTCCGCATATCATGCCTTACAATTGCTCCCAGCTCACGTAGCAGCTTCAAGGCCCAGTAAGCACCAAGTGCGAGAGTTTTGTTTCTGTTAGAAAGAAGACTTGATTTCCGGTTACTGCCCTGAGTTGCATCCATGAATAGAAGGGTGTTGGCAAGCCTGGTCGCTCTAGTTGTTGCAGAACCGCTGGTTCCTCTTATACGCCATATTTCCTTCAAATCGAGGCAGGACTTTTTGTAGTCACTGCCCTCATCACCGGGTTTCAATACCATGTGCTTGCGTTGAGCGAGGAGGAACATCATGTAATCTGAGAGCGCTCGGATCTGCTTCTCATATTTGGTGGATACTTCACTTTCTATCCACGTTGGCTTGCACAACAGGAAAATGTTTGTGGCTAGGTGGAATGCGATGAGGTTGCTTTCGAAACTATATTGCTCCCTATTAGAGCGCATATAATCATCGAGTTCCTTTGTGGGGCGCCTCCCGACTATTGTGCCAGGTTCCAGCAGTACATGTGTACACATAGCTTCCAACAACTCATCCTTGACCTTGAGGAACACCATACCGAGGGCCATTGGCGTGCCTATCTCGGTTACGTAGTATGCAAACCACACCAGAAACCTCCGCAAGCCGGAGTCTCTACGCCGATGGATCCCGGCTAACAGGGACATGATAAGATGCGCCGCGAAGCTCAAAAGGACCAAGGCCCGGGTCAGCCATAGGTCCATCCGCTCCTGGGTCTCCTCGCCCATCCAAAATCCAGCCATATATACCTGATAATTAATCCTCCTGCACTCAAATCATCGATCGAGGAGGTTAATAGATGCAATCATCTACTCATGACATCTGACGAGATAGAGTGAGCAAAGATGCAGAGGCCGAGGGTTTTCCTCTTTTTCTAAAATATTTTTTTTTTAAAAAAAGAGTGAGCAAAGAAAATGCAGAGAAGGGGGTTAAAAGATCCACGTACAGAAGGCGCATAGCTCAAACGAAAATGAAAGGAAAAGTAGGCGAAAATGAAGCTTGCCTGCGACGAATCGAGCTCAGCCGCGTGAATCGAAGGTTGCCTGTGATGAATCGATTACTCAACTACCTTCCGGGGGAGAGGGAGAGAGTGGTGGTGGTAGGCCTCGGCGGGACGACAGTGAGCGCGACCAAGAGCTGCCTCGCCCACCACGACGCGTCCAGCCCGGCAAGCTCTCCGACCCACTGGAGGAGGAGATCACCGGGAGGATTGGAGATGGACTGCAGGACGGTTGGAAAACAGAGGAGGCGAAGATGAGATGCAGAGAAAGCTCGCGTGGGTCGTCTCCTCCATATATAGAAGCACTGCATTCCATGTGGAAACCGCGTGTGTGCACACGGTTTCCACACGGTTTGCTGCACCTGGACACAAAATCGAAAGATATTAATCGGAAGATATCCTGGAGCGAGCGAACGCAGTATTCGCATGACCATAGAAGCACTGCACTGCATTTTGTGATAAATTAACAAGCAATGAACATGAACAGGTAGTATACATGTACGTTGTTTGGGATTCACTAGGTGGCTCGATGAAAATTTGTACGTTTCAGGGTTCATCCTTTTCTCAATTTATTCATCAATTTCAACTTTGCACGTAGTAATTTATATTTTGGTTTCCGTTAATCTAGTTCAAGTCTGCAGGTACCATGCATTTCCTCTTTCAGTTAATTGATTTTGTTTTCATTCTTTTGTTTTCTTCTTGAAACCGATACATGTTGCATTAGCTGGCTCTCTCATTGTCTCATTCCACCCCCAACACATGTTATAGCTTCTCTAATACAAATCTAAAACCATACTCGCGTCCCTCTGCCTCTTGCGTCGCCCCCCTCATGGGAAACACGAGGGGTGCCAACCCTAGACGCCAGCCGCCCCGACTCCTCCCTCCTTCCCCTCCGTCGCCGTCGGGGGACAGCGCCGGGCAAAGCCCATGCGTTCAACGGCGGCGGCGGAGGGCTGCTTCTCCTTCTCCCAGGTTGAACAGCAGCGAGGGCGCTAGATCAACGGGGGTGCGGCCTCTCCCTCGATCTTAGATTGAATATTGATAGATTATAACTATTTTTATTTACGAAGGTGAAAATGACATGTTTTAAGCTTTCCCCAGCTTTCGGGTCGGGCATTAGGCGGAAAACTAACGCCCAGGCAGGACTAATGTCGGACATTCGGTCATTTATTTACAAAAATATAATAAATAAATCATCTAAGGGTTAAATGTTGATATATTATCCATCATGCTTTTGGACTGGGCTTCTAGCGGAAACAGAGGCTCGAGCCTTACTGGATATTGCGCTTTTGGGCTTGGGTAGGGCTTCAGTAAACTCGGTACGAAAAGTCTAGCCCGGGAACAGGGAAGCCCTAGAGCACACGAATATTCTCTTTGTATGAAAATATATTAAATAGATCATATCGGAGATTAAATATTGATACATTATATGTATTTTTAAAATAGCGCAAATGACATGTTTGAGCTTTCAAACCAATCTTCAAGTGAAGAATCAAGGTCTGAGCCTGACCAGGATGTCGGGCTCGGGCTGGGCTTTAGCAAAGCTAGCTATGAAATATGTCAAGCGCGAGCCCAAGCAGAGGGCAATTTATTTTTTTGTATAAAAACTTATTAAATAAACCATATCCAAGATTAAATATTAATCAATATACCTTTTTTTAATGGAAAAAATGACATGTTCCAGGCTTTTCCCGAGCTTTTGGGTCAGGCTTTGGGCGGAAAACTGAGGCCAAAGGCTGGCCCTCTAATATTGAGCTCGGGCCGCGCTTAGTAAAGCTCAGTATGAAATGGCCGGCCCGAGCCTGTGCCTCCCCCAAATCATAGGAAAATGTCATTTTTTTGCTTTATATTAATATTAAATAAATCACATTATCAATTACATTTTGATCTATTAAATGTGTTATCTTTGAAGTGGCAAAAATGACATGTTCCAGGATTTTCCTGAGCTTTTGGACCACAACCCGATATCTTCACCCGTAGGATTTGTTTGAATGATCCTATTATATACTCCCTCTGTAAACTAATATAAGAATGTTTAGATAACTAAAGTAGTGATCTAAACCCTCTTATATTAGTTTACGAAGGGAGTACTACACTAAGTGAGAAAGATTAGGGAAAGTTCAATTGATAGGCATGACAATTACATTAGCAGATTCGGATTTATCTGCAAGAGTCCTGCTTGTACACAAAGAGAAGCGGCTCAGGAAATTGTAAAATCGATAGTACAAATAAAGAGTGTGGAATAGTAATAATTACTGCTGAAAATTTTAATAAAAAGCACAGAGCAGGGCAGAGGAGATACTATGCTGATCAGTTTAGTCACGCTTCTCTATGATTTCCAGTTCTTCGTGTTATTTCATCAGCCAGACGATGGTTAAGAGCTCACCGCCACAGCTGAGCTCCTTCGCATGGGATGCTCTGCTGCATTGGACGGACGTGAAGCTGAGAAGACGTACCCATGAAACAAGAATGAGCTTCAGCATATAATATAGGAGTTCCGATTGTTCCCTGCGGTCCCTATCCCTATCCCTTTTAAATCGAAGATGTAATTTTTTTACATCTACGTCATCTATTGAAGATGCGTTTTTGAGCCTTGAAGATGTAAAAGTTGGGTATGTTTGCATCTACCCGAGGTTTGAGCGCCGAATGTTGGCGAAGGAAGCAAGTGTATTGCAACTGCCCCTCAACATACTTATAGGAACGCAAGAAGTGCATGATGAAGAATGCGGCGCGCAGAGCCCCGTCGCCGTGCATAAATCTTTGCTGAAGGTTAACATTTCGTAGTTGTTGTAATGATAACAAAATTGACCATGTGTAGTTGCAAAAAATGTGGCCAAGTTGGGAAATATGGGTATGTGAACTAAACCAACTTATACTCTAGAATCCTTTTACCAAATTATTTTATAGATATGCTCTAAAACACTCTACCAACTCTTTTTGGATATTTAATGGCACATAGAAACTCACTGTAATACGCTACATGATATCCCATATTTTGTCGGGGTAAACTTGTTAAAATAATGTATGGTGCTATAAACACCACTAAAACTACTGAAAAGGCAAATGTAAGATTGTTCTCGATTCATATTTTAAGACAGTTGACAAACGAAATATGTAACATAATCATGTCTATAAAGGAAAACCTTTTGGACTATATAAGTTCTTGATTGAGATTATATAAGTTCCCAACATAAGCTTTTGCACACACGAAATACGTTCTCGTTTTATATAAGTTCTCGATTGTGAAGCATTAACTATATAAGTATGTTGCAAGCGTCCACAACATACACTGCCCATGATAAACATAAAAATAAAATATGTTACTTATGACTGACTTGCACGACCTGTTGATGTGCCCTAATTGCATTGGTAGAACATCTAAGTAATATAAAATTATACCTGCTAAAATTGTAGTAGGTGTAATCGGTCTAAATAAGTATAGAAATTTAGTACAAAACTATAAAAGGTTTGATTCAGTAGGATAGCCTTCGTGAGATGCTCAATGTCCTTTTCCGATTTCCCTGCCAAGTACTAACACAACACCATAGATTAAAAAAGAAAGGAATAAGAGTGAGCTGTGTCAACGGTGGTTTAAATCAAAAGGTTTATCGCGTATTAAAATGCGTGCATCATTCATTTTAAAAATATTCATCTTATATTAAGTGTGTAATGAATTGTTTTTAAAATATATGATTATCATTTTTTAAACATAAAAAATAACATTTGTTTTAGACACAAAACTTATGTACCACCACACCCTGCGTTGGAGTGGCCCGTTTCTGGCTGGCCGTCGGACATCTCCCTAGACGACCCTTGCCACAACTCCGATCTCCGCCGACAACCCTAGCCCTCTTCGACCGCTCGCCGATCTCCGCCGCATGCACCACCGCCGGGTCGTCACCCGGTCGATTCCGAACTCAGGCTCCTCCCTTCTACTCGTTGAGGTTCTCCACTGCCCCCCCCCCCCTATATAGGTGAATCCATGGAGGGTCACCATTGAATTGAATATTCTTGGAAAACCCTCCCGTTAGCCGCCGAGCTAGATTAGGAGTCAAGCGATACGCGCAAGGCCGGTATCGACCGGCGCACCACCGCTTCGTTTGAGCTCGCGGCGCTCGGCAGAGCTCCTACTCCTAGCCTTGGCCATGACCCAGGCTCCCCTCCATCTCCTGCCTCCCTCCCACTGCAATAGAGCGCATCAGCTTAGGCCCATGAGACTATGTGCCATAGCTCCGTTCCGCCAACAGCCGAGGTTAATGGGCCACACTGACAAAAAAATATTTGGTGATGCCCAGCTTACCAAATGCAGTTGTTGTCCGTCTATTTATGTGGTGCTACTAATCTGAGACATTAACATTCATCTTATCTACGCTATTCTGCATGCCCGGCTTACTGTTCAAAAGAATGAAGTATACAAGCCCTGCAAAGGGACAAGGAGATATTGAGGACCAACCTAAACAAAGCAGAGGAGGCAAGATGTTTTTGAATCATTCTTGTCCTTGCAACAGCTATGTTTTGCACCTGCAACTTGTCGTATCCTCCGTGAATATCAGTTAGATCTGCGCAACATTAACGTGGTTCTGATAGTTAGAATTTCTTGCATATTTCATTGAAGGTTAAATTGCTATTTGGGAAACCAAAGTGTTTGACACGAGAAAAATATCTAAGAACATCTGGGAGAAGGGAAGGTAAGTGTATTTCTCTCTTGCGCCGGGAAGGAAGAAAAGAAAAATGCGGGCGTGCAAGTGTACCGTAGTACACAAAGAGAAAGGTACGGGAAACGGGCATTTTATTAATCTCAGCGGATAAACAAAATTACAAGATCCCATAAAGGAAACAAATGCGCTCCGTGGCCTACTAGCGTGGCCTGCATGACTGTGGCGATTGCGGTCTCCTGGTTCCTGGGGCATCGGAAGGCTCCCTATTAATTACTCCCGCGGGTTGCTCCGCGGGATACCTCCGATTAAGCTGTGTGGTGGCCTTCATGGTCTTCGCTTCGCGTTCTCCATGCATGATGATGATGATGTGTGTGTGGGCGGCGGCAGAGCCCGTGTCCTCATCGGTACACACGCCGCATGTAGCGTGGCCTTAGCGGTGGCCGCGCCTGCCCTCGCCGTCATGCCTCATCGGTCTTGGCGGCGTTGGGGTAGCATGGGTCGTGCTCGTCTTAGACTTCGCGACGGCCGGTTACTTAATCAGGGTGTTCAAGGGGCTACGCCTTGCGGGAGTAATAGTTTGGAGAGACCGACGCCAGTGTAAAAACTGACGTGCGCTCACATTGGCGTGGCCGAGGTGGTTGGCGCCTCATCTCGGATAGACATCATGTATTTGGCGTTCTGCCAAGGCAAAGGTGCCGTCTCACAGGGCCATGGAAGGTGGCGTCATAGAGGCCGCGTCGCCTTGGGCTGGTGCTGGGTGAAAGTGTGACATGTGCATCAACGACGTTACGGACTTGTACGTCACGACCCTGTCCGCCAAAGTGGGTGCACCTCTCGAAGGAGGGACCGGTCTTAGACAGTGCCGTTGCATACTCTAGCTCGGTGAAGGATCTGTACGCCATTGACCTGTTCATCGGGGACGCGTGCCTAGTGGAGGAGGAAACCGGTCTTAGACACGTCGTTGCGGATATTGGTTCCACCAAGGACCTGCACGCCGTGATGGGAAAGGTGAGTCTCGAGCTGCGCCATCAGCAAGCTCCAGCTCTGCCATACCGTCTCCTCCAAAAGTGTGACGCAAAACCTATACACTGGAGTCTCCTTCGCCATGAACCTGTCCACCATGGCCTTGTTTGTTACTCTGTGCGTTGCACCATGGTAGAACGTCGGGGCTAGCGGTTGGGCTGCATCGTTGAAGAGCTCCGGCTGCTCCCGGGTAATCTCCGGCCACGAACATGACACTTGAAAATGAAGGGCTTGGCGTAGACAAACTACGGTGGTGTCGGAGCAGTTTTCTGGTCCGGTGAAGTCATCTTCGGCGGTGGCGACGACGCGATCACACGAATGTCATCTCCAGTGATCGGTACGTACTCTCCGTGTAGCGGATGCATGCTGCATGTGAAGAAGAAAGAAGAAAATATATATTAGATCAAAGTCTCACTCTCCGGGTACGTGAGCTTGGTGTCCATCTATGCGATCTGGTCTTCTCCGGTCTGCTCCGTGAGTTGCCTCTCCGGCCGTGCGTTTGCATCGGCCGTGCGTGGACGTGAAGGGCGGCGGCCTTCCGGCGTCTACGCGTGCGTCCCTCTCTCCGTGCGTCCGTGAGCCCCTCTGCGATCTGATGCATGGGTATATATAGGCCGTGGGATAGGCCGGCGAGTGACGCGTCGCGAACGGCTGCTCCCGGTTTTACTGGAGGAGATATGGATGCGTGGAGATGAAACGTCCCGATGTTTTAGCTTTGGCTCGTCCCAATCCTTTCTATCTGGTAGCGATGCTTATCTCTTCGGCGGTTCTTTTTAGTGCGGCTGTTGGAGCCAGCGCTGGCGGCCGTGCAAAACCTGCCGAACGACACGCGGCAAACTAGCTTTTACTGCACGGCGCGAAGCGTGGCTGTTGAAGATGCTCTTACTGGAGGAGATATGGATGGGTGGAGATGAAACGTCTCGATGTTTTAGCTTTGGCTCGTCCCAATCCTTTCTATCTGGTGGCAATGCTTATCTCTTCGGCGGTTCTTTTCAGCGCGGCTGTTAGAGCCAGCGCTGGCGGCCATGCAAAACCTGCCGAACGACACGCGTCAAACTAGTTTTTACTGCGCGGCGCGAAGCGTGGCTGTTGAAGATGCTCTTGCTGGAGGAGATATGGATGGGTGGAGATGAAATGTCCCGATGTTTTAGCTTTGGCTCGTCCCAATCCTTTCTATCTGGTGGCGATGCTTATCTCTTTGGCGCTTCTTCTTGACGTACAAATCTGATACGCCCCTAGTTTACGTGGCTGCTGGTAGACCTGTTCCACTTCAAACGTGTGAAGCTGAGTTCATGGGTTAGCCGGTTTCTGCTCCGATTCTCCCCCTGGGCTGAACGCGAGTGGAAAAAACACAAGGACGGTCCAGATGCGTCGATGGCGGTTCGTAATGAGGGGCACGATGGTCATTTCAGGTGGGTGTATAGCGCGCGTAGACCAGTCATAGAGCCCTGTATGAGCCCGCGTCGGCCCGTGTACTATTGTACGCCGGGCGTGTACGTTATTATACGCTGGTGGTTGCGTTTCCCCACGGTCGTGCGCGTGCACGTGTTCGTGGGTAGTTTCCAGAAAAAGCCCCCTAGTATAAGAGGAGGGGAACGGGCATCGGCCGCATCGCCCACCCCATTTCCCCCAAATCGCCTCCCTCTTCCTCCTCTCTGCTCTGCCTCATCGTCTCCCTCACCGGCCACCCCACCTGCTCGCTCACCACTGCTGCCTCTCTCTCTTCTCCTGCTTGCTTCTGGCTCGGATGGAGCAAGGCCGTCGCGAAGCCGCCGTCGCGGGCGGAGATCTGCAGAAGACGGGCGCGGAGACCGTGGCAGATGCCGTGCAGACCCTCGTCGGCGGCGCGGGTGCAGGAGCTGCTGCATCCCCACGCGCTGGATCGGTCGCTGCGGCGGCGGATCTGGAGGAGAAGAAGGTGGTCGTGGCGGACTCAGCAGTGCCGGTGCTTGGCGTGACGGCGTCGAGCGGCCCGTCTGATGGACCTGCGGAGGCTGGCGGCGAGCACGTGGGCCTGCAGGTAATCCTTGCCAACAGTCCCCTCCGTTGTTGTTACCCCCGTTAAGCAGTAGTTTTGGGTGTTAGTGTTTTTTGTAGTTGCTAGTTGCTGCATCCCCTTCTGATAGTTAGGGCTTATAGATGTTTGATTGATTTATAGTGAAGGTTAAGTTTCGATTCTGTGATTGAATCATCCAGTAGATCAAGTAGTTAGGGTTTTTTAATGAGATGTTAAGTTGGGGATTTTTTGTATTGGATTCAATTAGAGCCACAGATATGTTGTATCTGTGATTGAATCACATGCAGTAGATGTACTAGTTAGGGTTTCTTAATTAGATGTTTAGTTGATTCTGTGATCGAATCATCCAGTAGACCAAGTAGTTAGAGTTTTTTAACGAGATGTTAAGTTGGGATTTTTTGTATTGGATTCAATTAGAGCCACAGATATGTTGTATCTGTGATTGAATCACATCCGGTAGATGTACTAGTTAGGGTTTCTTAATTAGATGTTTAGTTGATTCTGTGATTGAACATTGTGTAGATCAAGTAGTTAGGGTTTTTTTAATGAGATGTTAAGTTGGGGATTTTTTGTATTGGATTCAATTAGAGCCACAGATATGTTGTATCTATGATTGAATCACATCCAGTAGATGTACTAGTTAGGGTTTCTTAATTAGATGTTTAGTTAGGGTTTATTTGTATTGGATTCATTTATAGCCTCTGATATGTAGAATGTGTGAATAAATCACATCCAGTAGATGTAGTAGTTAGGCTTTTTTAATTACATGTTTAGTTGGGAATTTTTTGTACTGGATTCAATTAGAGCCACTGATAAGTAGAATTTGTGATTGAATCACATCCAGTAGATGTAGTAGTTATGGTTTTTAAGGTTTATTTGTATTGGATTCAATTATAGACAGATATATACAAAATCTGTGATTGAATCATCTAGTAGATGTAGTAGTTAGGGTTTTTAATTACATGTTTACTTAGGGTTTTCTTGTATTGGATTCATTTATAGCCAGTTATATGTAGGATGTATGATTGAATAATCCAGTAGATGTAGTAGTTATGTTTTTTAATTAGTTGGTTAGTTTAGGGTTATTTGTATTATTCATTTATAGACAGTTATATAGATTCTGTGATTGAATGATGTAGTAAATGAACTAGTTAGTGTTTCTTAATTAGATGTTTATTTAGGTTTCTATTGTATTGGATTCATTTATAGGCAGAGATAAATGTAATTAAATGGTGTAACTGAATGATGTAGTAGAAGTAAGAGTTATGATATTTTAATTAGATGTATTAGTTAGTGTTATTTGTAGTGGATTCATTTATATCCAATGATATATGTACGTAAATTTTGTGATTCAATGTTCCAGTGGATCTAGGAGTTAGTGTTTTTTAATTAGATGCTGGAGTTAAGGTATTTTAATTAGATGTAGGAGTTAGGCTTCACCATTTCACTTATTCTGATTTATGAGTGATCATTGAGAACTGCGCTGAACTAAATATTTATTAAGATTTACAAATGAAATGAAAACCTGACATGTTTGTGAAGTTATATATAAAGGTCCTATTTGCATTGTCTGTCAAAACTGCTATATCATGGGTTAATAAGAGAGGAATGATATTCATTTATACCTTCATATGCATGTTCAAAAGCAAAACTGAAATTCTATGTCCATATGAATGAACTTGTATTTTCATAAGCTAATTGTTTAGTATGTATATAGCTTCATATATAGTGTATGAAATATAGTTAGGAGCTTTCCATCATTATGCAAAATCAACTTGTTTGGCATGACATTATTTGAAGTGCAATTCTATTCCTTGTAAATGACTTGCTTGGTTGACAATATAGAAGAAGGAGGATCTTGTTGGCCAGAAGAGGAAGTGGGATTCATCTGGCTACTACCCTTATGACAGTGATGAGGATGAGCCGTACGAGGTAAGGCCTAGCTGAAATGTTATTTGTGCATTGACTTAGTGTTGGATGTTTATAGTATTTGAATGCATAATGTATTAATGGCAGTCATTAATGTGTGCAGTATGAATCTGGAGATGATGTGGTCGAGGGGAATGTCGAGTCCTTTGAAGAGAAGGAGGTGCTGAAGATCAGGGCCCAAGGAGCTGCTAGGTACTACAACTGGAGGTCTGACAAGTACCGGTGCCCCTACTGCAGCAGGGCCAAGCCCAGGTCTGGGTTGCTGGAGCATCTGATGGAGCATTGTCGGGCTACATCCATCACCAGTCATGACTACAAGATCAGGGCTCAGCATTCTGCCCTCCACAAGGTCCTGAAACCCTAACGTGTAGTTGCCCTAGACCCTCGTTGTCGTATGATGTAGGAAGGCTCAGTCCTTTTGGTGAACTTTGTGTGGTATTCTGATGGTGGAAACTTGTGGTGGTAATTTAGTATGAACTTTATCTAAGTGCAGTACTGTGATGTGCGGTCGAAACATATCTAATATGGTAGTGGTCTGCATCAGCAAGTGTGCTGTGTGGATGCTGCTATCTATGGCAGTATTATATATTTCTATCTATATTTGTGTCCCTTAAATTTGCCATTATGGTTCCTTAGATGTATGATTTGCTTCAATGTAGCTGCTGCAATGATCAGACATGCCGCATCAGTGTTGCTTCACTGATCAGGCATGCTGCAAACACTTCCCATGCTGCGGCCATGTGGAACATGCTGTGGCAATGGTGCAATAAATTCCCAGGCTGTGGCCATGTGCAACATGCTATGCCCATAAGCAAAATTGACCAAATGTAAAACTTTGGGTTAAGTAAATTAATGTTTTTTAGTGCAGTAAGTGGAAATTGTTCGTCGACACATATGACATCTTTCCTTCATTTGAGTAAGCAAAAATAGCAAATACTCCACCATATGATCAAATATTCCAATAACTGAGCACATATTCCTTCATTTCATAAAATTCAAAAATTGTGACCCAAATGTTCTTGAAAAAATGTGATTTTTCCCACCACCTCCAAATCACACAAACTTTCTTGAACATGGTGACCCACATGTGCCAATCATGGCTATGAAAGAAAATTTGGAAAAAGAATTTTTTACAATGCCCCCCTAAGGTGTAGACCGATGTTTTGACAAGTCAGTCTAGAGGGCATTATAAATTAATAACAATTCAAAAAAATATAAAACCTTTGGAACCCACCTTTGTTTGTGCAATAGATCATGTGTGCAAAAGTTGAGGTCATTTGGAGGTGGTCGAAAGAATGACCGCATTCCGGAGGGGCCATTTGGTCTTAACTTAAGCCAGCTTTTGAAAAAATGTGATTTTTCCCACCACCTCCAAATCACACAAACTTTCTTGAACATGGTGACCCACATGTGCCAATCATGGCTATGAAAGAAAATTTAGAAAAAGAATTTTTTACAATGCCCCCCTGAGGTATAGACCGATGTTTTGACCAGTCAGTCTAGAGGGCATTATAAATTAATAAAAAATTCAGAAAAATATAAAACCTTTGGAACGCACCTTTGTTTGTGCCATAGATCATGTGTGCAAAAGTTGAGGTCATTTGGAGGTGGTCGAAAAAATGACCGCATTCCGGAGGGGCCATTTGGTCAGCCAGTTTTTGAAAAAATGTGATTTTTTCCACCACCTCCAAATCACACAAACTTTCTTGAACGTGGTGACCCACATGTGCCAATCATGGCTATGAAAGAAAATTTGGAAAAAGAATTTTTTACAATGCCCCCCTGAGGTATAGACCGATGTTTTGACCAGTCAGTCTAGAGGGCATTATAAATTAATAAAAAATTCAAAAAAATATAAAACCTTTGGAACCCACCTTTGTTTGTGCAATAGATCATGTGTGCAAAAGTTGAGGTCATTTGGAGGTGGTCGAAAAAATGACCGCATTCCGGAGGGCCATTTGGTCTATTCTTTGTTTATTTTACTTTCAGACGAATTCCTAATTGTTTGAATTGTGTTCCTACTCCTTTGTCTGGCGCCAAATCAGGTGCTCGGAAAAGCTCCTTGTTGCTAGTTCGGTAAATAAAGAATCAAGTGAAACGAGTCCCCCTTATGACATTTTTTCATCCAAGCAAGGGCGCGTTCGATTTGATAATTTTAAAATACGAGGATAAGATGTCAGAAATCTTGGTATCCCTTTTTAATTTCTTCAATGATTAATTGGAATTCCAATTAATTATTTTGAAAAAAACGTTATAGAAAATCCTACCGTTAGCAGCGACTGCGACACTTCGTAACAGCTCCTCGAAATGCCTCAACTTGATAAATTAACTTATTTCTCACAATTTTTAACTTAAGCCAGTTTTTGAAAAACTGTGATTTTTCCCACCACCTCCAAATCACACAAACTTTCTTGAACATGGTGACCCACATGTGCCAATCATGGCTATGAAAGAAAATTTGGAAAAAGAATTTTTTACAATGCCCCCCTGAGGTATAGACCGATGTTTTGTCCAGTCAGTCTAGAGGGCATTATAAATTAATAAAAAATTCAAAAAAAATATATAACCTTTGGAACCCACCTTTTTTGTGCAATAGATCATGTGTGCAAAAGTTGAGGTCATTTGGAGGTGGTCGAAAAAATGCCCGCATTTTGGAGGGCCATTTGGTCTAACTTAAGCCAGTTTTTGAAAAAATGTGATTTTTCCCACCACCTCCAAATCACACAAACTTTCCTGAACATGGTGACCCACATGTGCCAATCATGGCTATGAAAGAAAATTTGGAAAAAGAATTTTTTACAATGCCCCCCTGAGGTATAGACCGATGTTTTGACCAGTCAGTCTAGAGGGCATTATAAATTAATAAAAAATTCAAAAAAATATTAAAACCTTTGGAACCCACCTTTTTTGTGGAATAGATCATGTGTGCAAAAGTTGAGGTCATTTGGAGGTGGTCGAAAAAATGACCGCATTCCGGAGGGGCCATTTGGTCTTAAGCCAGTTTTTGAAAAAAATGTGATTTTTCCCACCACCTCCAAATCACACAAACTTTCTTGAACATGGTGACCCACATGTGCCAGTCATGGCTATGAAAGAAAATTTGGAAAAAGAATTTTTTACAAATGCCCCCCTGAGGTATAGACCGATGTTTTGACCAGTCAGTCTAGAGGGCATTAGAAATTAATAAAAAATTCAGAAAAATATAAAACCTTTGGAACCCACCTTTGTTTGTGCAATAGATCATGTGTGCAAAAGTTGAGGTCATTTGGAGGTGGTCGAAAAAATGAGCGCATTCCGGAGGGGCCATTTGGTCTAACTTAAGCCAGTTTTTGAAAAAATGTGATTTTTCCCACCACCTCCAAATCACACAAACTTTCTTGAACATGGTGACCCACATGTGCCAATCATGTCTATGAAAGAAAATTTGGAAAAAGAATTTTTTACAATGCCCCCGAGGTATAGACCGATGTTTTGACCAATCGATCTAGAAGGCATTATAAATTAATAAAAATTCAAACAATTTCAAAAAAATTATTAGATGACTTGAAGGTCAAAACATTAACTTGTCATGTATTACAAAAAAATTGTGTATTGAATGCAAGTGAGCATGTGTACAATTTAGTGTGTGATTTGAAGATCAATACACATGGCAATATGCCAAAAAAAGTGCCCACCTACAAGAGCAGGACAATTCATACTCCACGGCCTGCATACGACTAGGAACCCTGCTGTGCATGGGCCAGGATGCAGGCCCGTGGTGCAGAATATCTCTGCTACTAGTAGGCCCCACGGGGCAGAGGGTACGAGAGTTAGGCAATGTACTGCCTGCAATTGATAGGAGCTTGTGAGGGGAGTCGCAACCGGGTATATAAACCAGTGCGGCGCTCTCTCGCTTGGCGAGGTGGGACTAAACTCCCACCACCCAACGGCTATGCGCTGCGATGTGCCCTGCACGGCTCCGCCTTGGGCCCAATTCGGGCGGGCTGGCCCAGGGCAGCCTTACCCGCGCGCTGATATGTTTCCTATTTTCTTTGTTTCTTTTCTTGTTTATATTTCTAATATTTAAAATAAAATCTCTTTTTTCTATATTATTTGTAAAAGTGTTTACTAAAATTTAAAAAATAAGCAAAATTCTGTTGTGTTTTATTTCATTTGTTCGTTCTCTTTTGTATATTGATAATATTCAAGAAACATAAACTAAAATGGTGTGTTCTATTTTAATTGTTATTTCTAATATTTCTTATCTTTATTATTTTTGAAATATTTTAGTTTGTAAGATAAAATGTTCTGTTTTATTTCACTTCTTCATTATAATATTTATTCTCTTCTTTATATTCGAAATATTTCCAAAATGTAAGATAATATGTTATGTTCTATTGCACTTCTTCATTATTTCAATTCTTCATTCCAAATTATAAATTTTATTTTCTGTTTGATACTTGAAATATTATTAAATCAAATGGAGTTGGGACAGTCGCATGCATACCTCCAGATGCACCATGTACCAGGAGCAGGTTTATCTTCTCGGTCTCACCAATTCAAACCTGCACACCCTAGGATGACCATGGCAAGCATGCATGACGAGTATCGTTCATTTCCAAAACTCGATGCTTTTTCTAGGGTTTTTCCGGCGACAAAACACTACAACACTGCCCCCACCTGACGCAACGTGTGTTTTGTGTCTGAACTCGTGCACAACTTGCCGAGGGGGGGGGCAAATTGGCCATGCTCACATGCTCCCAAAAGTTGGGGTCATCTCATGCATGCCCCCACATGCACTATGTACAGGCAGGACCATTCGGGTCTGCCGGAGATCAGGTCTGAAATTGGTTTTCCTTGACGGTCCCACCAAATGGTCCCAAACTTCATGCATACCCTACGATGACCATGGCATGCATGCATGCGTGACAAGTATCGTTCATTTGCGACACTCGATGCATTTTCTAGGGTTCCGACTACAAAACCCTACAACACTACCTTTGTTTTGACCAGTCAGTCTAGAGGGCATTATAAATTAATAAAAAATTCAAAAAAATATAGAACCTTTGGAACCCACCTTTTTTGTGCAATAGATCATGTGTGCAAAAGTTGAGGTCATTTGGAGGTGGTCGAAAAAATGACCGCATTCCGGAGGGGCCATTTCGTCTACTTAAGCCAGTTTTTGAAAAAAATGTGATTTTTCCCACCACCTCCAAATCACACAAACTTTCTTGACCATGGTGACCCACATGTGCCAATCATGGCTATGAAAGAAAATTTGGAAAAAGAATTTTTTACAATGCCCCCCTGAGGTATAGACCGATGTTTTGACCAGTCAGTCTAGAGGGCATTATAAATTAATAAAAAATTCAGAAAAATATAAAACCTTTGGAACCCACCTTTGTTTGTGCAATAGATCATGTGTGCAAAAGTTGAGGTCATTTGGAGGTGGTCGAAAAAATGACCGCATTCCGAAGGGGCCATTTGGTCTAACTTAAGCCAGTTTTTGGAAAAATGTGATTTTTCCCACCACCTCCAAATCACACAAACTTTCTTGAACATGGTGACCCACATGTGCCAATCATGGCTATGAAAGAAAATTTGGAAAAAGAATTTTTTACAATGCCCCCCTGAGGTATAGACCGATGTTTTGACCAGTCAGTCTAGAAGGCATTATAAATTAATAAAAAATTCAAACAATTTCAAAAAAAATTATTAGATGACTTGAAGGTCAAAACATTAACTTGTCATGTATTACAAAAAAAATTGTGTATTGAATGCAAGTGAGCATGTGTATAATTTAGTGTGTGATTTGAAGATCAATACACATGGCAATATGCCAAAAAAAGTGCCCACCTACAAGAGCAGGAGAATTCATACTCCACGGCCTGCATACGACTAGGAACCCTGCTGTGCATGGGCCAGGATGCAGGCCCGTGGTGTAGAATATCTCTGCTACTAGTAGGCCCCACGGGGCAGAGGGTACGAGAGTTAGGCAATGTACGGCCTACAATTGATAGGAGCTTGTGAGGGGAGTCGCAGCCGGGTATATAAACCGGTGCGGCGCCCTCTCGCTTGGCGAGGTGGGACTAAACTCCCACCACCCAACGGCTATGCGCTGCGATGTGCGCTGCGCGGCTCCGCCTTGTGCCCAATTCGGGCGGGCTAGCCCAGGACAGCCTTACCCGTGCGCTGATATGTTTCCTATTTTCTTTGTTTCTTTTCTTGTTTATATTTCTAATATTTAAAATCACATCTCTTTTTTCTATATTATTTGTAAAAGTGTTTACTAAAATTTAAAAAATAAGCCAAATTATGTTGTGTTTTATTTCATTTGTTCGTTCTCTTTTGTATATTGATAATATTTACTGAAATATAAACTAAAATGGTGTGTTCTATTTTAATTGTTAATTCTAATATTTCTTATCTTTATTATTTTTGAAATATTTTAGTTTGTAAGATAAAATGTTCTGTTTTATTTCACTTCTTCATTCTAATATTTGTTCTCTTCTTTATATTCAAATATTTCCAAAATGTAAGATAATATGTTATGTTCTATTGCACTTCTTCATTATTTCAATTCTTCATTCCAAATTATAAATTTTATTTTCTGTTTGATACTTGAAATATTGTTAAATCAAATGGAGTTGGGACAGTCGCATGCATACCTCCACATGCACCATGTACCAGGAGCAGGTTTATCTTCTCGGTCTCACCAATTCAGACCAAACTGTATGCACACCCTAGGATGACCATGGCAAGCATGCATGACGAGTATCGTTCATTTCCAAAACTCGATGCTTTTTCTAGGGTTTTTCCGGCGACAAAACCCTACAACACTGCCCCCACCTGACGCAACGTGTGTTTTGTGTCTGAACTCGTGCACACCTTTCCTGGGGGGGGGCAAATTGGCCATGCTCACATGCTGCCAAAAGTTGGGGTCATCTCATGCATGCCCCCACATGCACTATGTACAAGCAGGACCATTCGGGTCTGCCGGAGATCAGGTCTGAAATTGGTTTTCCTTGACGGTCCCACCAAATGGTCCCAAACTTCATGCATACCCTACGATGACCATGGCATGCATGCATGCGTGACAAGTATCGTTCATTTGCGACACTCGATGCATTTTCTAGGGTTTTCCGACTACAAAACCCTACAACACTACCCCCACGTGACGCAACGTGCGTTTTGTGTCCGAATTCGTGCACACCTTGCCTGGGGGACCACATTGGCCAAGCCCAAAACCTCCCAAAAGTTGGGGTCATCTCATGCATGCTTCCACATGCACCATGTACAAGCAGGACCATTCGGGTCTGTCGGAGGTCAGGTCTGAAATTGGAATTCGTTGACGGTCCCACCAAATGATCCCAAACTTCATGCATACCCTAGGATGACCATGGCTTGCATGCGTGACAAGTATCGTTCATATGCAACACTCGATGCAATTTCTAGGGTTTTCTGGCGACAAAACCCTACAACACTGCCCCCACGTGACGCAACGTGCGTTTTGTGTCCGAATTCATGCACACCTTGCCTGGGGGACCACATTGGCCAAGCCCACATGCTCCCAAAAGTTGGGGTCATCTCATGCATGCTTCCACATGCACCATGTACAAGCAGGACCATTCGGGTCTACAGGAGGGCAGGTCTGAAAGTGGTTTATGCGTAACCTTTTTTTTCCTTTTTAAAGAGTGGCATTCTATGTCCAATATGTCGATCGAAGTACCTTTGAAGCAAAAACTCTATGTCCAATAACTCGATGCATGTATAATATTGTAGAAATGATAGAGATACTATAAATATTGTTGAACATATACAAGTATACAATAACTAATACGTGTCACAAAGAGCTTTTTTTAGGGATGAACCAATGATATTTATTTTGAGGGAAGAAACAATGCAGGTAGGTGGGCCGGCCCAGACCGCAAATAAGTGTCGGATCCATATTGTGGAGCCCACAACGATGCGCTTTCCATGCACGTCGATCACACGCACGTCGATCACGGGAGTAGTTGCCGTTCTGTTACACAATTCTGGGATCATGCTAATCCATATGTTCCTAATCCCTACGATTGAGGAGCACGTTCAGCCTCGCTTCAACGGAGGAAAACATAAATCGCGAGATTGGCCACAGGGAAGTTACGAAGACCTAGGCGTCGACCTCGTATATAATCTCCTCCTCCTCGCACATGTCGTCAACTAGATCGACTCCTGCCGGCGAGGCGTCGACAGCTCCGTCCGCCGCATCCCACACGCCACAAAAACCCCGAGAAGATCAAGGTCGTCCGCACGTGCAGGCCGACCTCGACGAACTACGTCGAGAACGCATCGCCGACTTCTTTCATCTTCGTCGACAGATCAAGTAAATTGTCCTCTTTCCCTCGCGCCTTCAAAGCAAGCTACTTCCTCCGTCTCGTTGCTTTGATGGACTTAGGTTTACCACATAATTTCAACTAGTATGAACTGGACTAGATGCGTTCTGACCAGATGGCGTAGATGAAAACATTCTTTGGTTCTTTCATAGCATGGTAGAATAAGATGTTGTTTCTCGAGAAGCATGACGCAATACATTTTTTGTCACAAGATCCAATTATATTTTTGTCACACGATCCAATTATAATATTGTGCACATAGAACATTAAAGAGTTATTAACATTAGATGTCGATGAACCTCAAATAGGTACCATTGCTATAGACTCTAGTATATTTACAGCTGAACAATTTGTCACCCTGTTAGTAAGACAACCAGACAAATAAGTAAAAGTTTACCATATTAATTTTATTGATTATATAATTTATATGATACTCAAAGAACTTGATCAGATGCAAGTAAATTCAATTACCAATTATAGTTATTTTTTTATTGCCTCATGTCAGCACACACTTGGCTGCATGTTGCAGTATACATGGTGATAGTTTTGTATTTACATTAGTGTTATTTTTGCATTAATGTTAGCTACTGCCAGAAAGTTTTATATTTTTGCATGCCTATTGTTATTTTTGCTTTAGTGCTAGCTAATTTCACGAAGCTATATATTTTCTTTCAACAGGATGGACGAGCTGAATGGAGAAATAGTATGCGCAGTGGAGAAATGGTGCAAGCTTGTTGCAGATCTATCGAGCGGTCAACGCGCTAGAGTGGCTGATACATCATTGCGCAGCATGCTGCAGATGCCATCTATTAAGATGCGTACCCTGCTGATTAGGTATATGATTGAGAATTTTCAGGCCAGCACGGGAAGATTCATTATACAAGAGCAGGTTGGGGAGGTGACTCTCACTGCGGTCGACGTCGAGTGCATCTTTAACGTCGAGAACCAAGGACTGTCAGCTTCGGATATTCTGACTGAAGAAGGCGAGGACATGAAGGAGCGGGTGCCGCCACAATTTCTCAGTAAGACATCAGAAAACATAGTTATAGATAATCTCATTGAGGACATAATTAAAAGTAAAGCCACCAACGACGATTTCCTTCGCAAAGTAGTGCTGGTCCTGTTAGGAACAATCATTGCTCCCATGTCGAGCAAGATTGTGCCAAAGCAGTACTGCGCTTTGGTCTACGATGTGAAACGTATTTCAAAGATTAACTGGAATGCCTTCACCATGCCTGTTCTCCTTGATTGCCTTCGCATAGTGAAGAAAGGCAAACACCTGCGCCAATGGCCGAAAGGCAATTTGGCTCTCTTGCAGGTACACATATCAGACCTGTTGCATAATGTCAATTATCATATCATTGCAATTTTATGTGATGTATTTTACTAACTCTAAATCCTTATATTTTTTTGTAGTACTTGTACAGGGAGAAGGTGCAACCGGTCCAAGGCGAATGCGCCTATAATCCCAACTTGTCCATACAACCTCTTATGAGGAACTGGACAGAAGGTGCAGCCACTAGGAGAGATAGGTTCGACTTTGATAATGGGGGCGGCCGTGGTAACATAAGGGTAAGTCATTGTGTTTCGTCTTTTTTAAATGTTTTGTAACTTAATACTATTTATTTTTTATTCATCACATGTACTTAAATATCGCATGCAGATCGAAAATAATATCACCCGGGAGTATAGGGCTCAGGAGCCCGACATCCCAAATAATGCGCGTACCATGAAGCTAAAAACCAAGCCTGCAACTGGGAACGCAAAGAAGTCGACGACAGCCGCATTGTCGGAAGATTTGATCGAGCTTGTAATGAAGCGGTGCATGGACTTCATACACACCGAGATGAGGCAAATCCCTGATATAGTTGCTGAGGTGTCACACCGAAACTTTATAGTTTAGAGTATGTTTGCTGTTTTAAACCATGCTACCGTTACTAAGTTTATATTTCTATTGCAGAGGTTGTTGAAGGAGTTGAACAAAGCAGGTGTCATGTACAAGCCGGCTGCTGCCGTGCCATCCGCGGAGAATGATCCGGACGAAGTGGATTCGTTCGAGAATGGTCCATATGAAAAGAAGGAATTCGTGTACAAGGAAGACATGGACAGTGATGGACACCCGATCATTGACATGACGCAGCCTGATATAGTGCTTCCCGACCATAATACCGTACCTGAGGTAGTAGGTACTATGTATTTATCTTTCTGTCTATAATTTTCTTGTTTAACTTTTTTCGTCCAGAAATGTTCACACGATTTAGTTTTCGAAACAGAAAACCCCACCGAAGCTGAATGGACACAAGGAAGCTTCACCTTTTAACCGTAATGATGTATGCGGGGCTACCCGGAAAACCCTTGGGTGGTTGGTACTTCTACTGTAGCACCTTCATCGGACATAGACATTTGTCCATCTTCTGTCAGCAAGTTCATGGCTAAGGCGAATGGAAAAAAGGGTGCAACAATCGATAAGGATGACGAGGTTATGTCCGGTAAGAAATTTGAATCCCCCTTCGCACTTGACAAGCCCGGCAGGCGTACCAACCGTGGTCAGAGAGCCTCTGGTACTAGTACTGCTACTAGAGGTATCGTAACTAACACTCTTAATTTTTTTATTTACTACCAATGCATATGATCACCATTGTTGACGTTCATATTATTTCATGCAGCTCTATTTTCGAACGATAATGTGCCGGAGGTTGTGGCAGATGAGTTGACGCCGGAAATAATTGATGCTGCTGTTTCATTTGTCGAGTTAGCTGCTAGCACTGAGAAGAACAAGAACAAAAAAAATTACTACAGTGAAGGCCGTGGCATAACTCTGACTTCCGAAAGGATTCTACCGGTACTAGGCCATAGATGGCTGTCGGACGATGTAAGTACTACTTGCATGTCCTATTTTTAAAATGCTCGAAAATCTATGTCTCAACTCTCAACATGTAATGCGCTGATATTCTATGCAGGTTATTGATGCTTATATGGGACATTTGGAACTGCGTGTTGGTCATGATCGTTACCTCTGTCCATCGTGGAGGTCCAAATTCCTTGTAGATCGTGCTATCGCAAATGACGATCCATTGCCATCTAGCTGCAACATGGATAGTGCTCTGACCAAAGCTGGGGCAGTCAATAGAGTCACGAAAGAGTATACTGTGCGTGATAAGGTACGTAATGTTTGTGATTCATCACTACAGGCTAGTTCATCAAGTATTTCTTTTGCTACGTAATGGTTTTTTGCACTGTAGACGTATATCGCGTTGAATATCGACAATAGCCACTGGATGACCGTGGTCATGCACATGATCAAGAAAGAATTCCAAGTTCTCGATTCGCTCTATCCTCTGGACCTGACTGAGAGGACTGTTAAAGCACTGGTAATGTAACCAACATTTGTACCATTGCTCTTACATATTGTTTATGATTGTTCTTTAACACTATCCTCTTTATAGCGAATGGCTATAGCACAGGATATGCGTCAGGCAAATCTTATTACACCAGGGAAATATCCGGACGTAAGTAAGTGGCCTATCAAGGAGTATGACATACCCCAGCAAGAGGATGGGTGAGTTAATAGGACATCATGCACAATCAAACAACAACACACATTTTTGTATTGCCCACCGCTAATGTCTGCATATGTATCAGGAACTCTTGTGGCCTTTTTGTCACAGAATGTCTAGAACATTGGGACGGGGACAAAATCACCCGCAAATTTACACAGGTATGCTGTTATTTTCGTTTGTAGACTAGCTACTATGGTGGTGTAGCAACTTCGGTTCATGTAACCTTTATGTCATTTTTTGCAGGCCACCGTTGACGCAAGGAGAAGACGTTTCGTCGCAGAGTTGATTATGTCACCTTCAAACACGATGGAGTGTGTGAAGAACAAAATTCGCGAAATCGCAAGCAAAAGGCGCGCCTGAAGAATCCATGCGGCATGCAAGATTGAAGTTTTAGTGGTTTGGATTTAGTCCGGTCAAAGGTTTCTCCGGCATGATTATCTTAGGGGTTCTATCATTTTATGTAATAAGCAGGGCACATGCATGTGTACGTGTCTGTCAGACAATTTGCTCATACAAGACAATTCGGTCATAAAATTCGCTCGGAGAAGACAATTTGGTCGTACCAATAAAATTTTGGCTTCACTTATCAATTGTTCTTGCTTAATATTTTTCTCCTTCTCCAATTTTTTATAATTGTATTTTTCACGGCTTCACTTATCAACTGTTCTTGCTTAATATTTTTCTCCTTCTCCAATTTTTTATAATATTCTATTTTTCTCTTCAACTGCTCTCGTAAGTTTCATATTAAAAATTTCACAATCTTAACTTTTTTTAAACTCTACCAAGCTTAGCATTCTGCCTTAGCTATCTGCATGTCATCATCTTGCATAATCTCCCAGTAATTCCCCCTCATCACATTATTATGAAAAGTAGTCATGGTAGATAAGTAAATATATCAAGCCAAAATGTAATATTACACTCATCAAAATTAGTCATGTCAGCTCGTTGGCTCTATCGTGTGTTATCAGGCATCATGTTTTTCTAGTTTGTTTTACAAACCTGTCGTTTTTTATTATATGATAATTAACTTTTTCTATACTCACCATAATGCCAGGCACGGCCCATCTAACCACGTGAGGGGCCCCACAGGCGGGGCTATATTCCCGGCAGCGCTACACCAGCCCATTTTGCCAGGTTCACATCGATCTTTCCCCTTTTCTCGTTTCCCTTTCCAAATCCCTAGCCCTCCCTCTCTATTTGCGCCTCCAAATCTCGACGGCGAAAGCATGACAGCGAGCTGGGCATCGGGCGGCGGCGGCTGCGGCGAGAAGAGCGGTGGCGACCGCAAGTTAGGTCGAACCCTGGGTCCAGCAAGCAGGTGGGCCGGATTCAGTGGCACAGGAGGCAGCGGCGGCGGATCTAGTGGAACAGGGGACGGGGGTTTCATGGGCGGCGGGGGGCCGGGAGAACCCACGGCTAGGATTTCTTCAGTGCTACACTTTGGTGGCAAAAAGGTAAGTTCTTTACCGTTGTTCTTTACATCCCAGCATTATCGCCCATAATTCATCACCTGTGGCCATGACAAGCTCCATCTATGTGGTCATCAGGAAACTCCTAGTGCCCGTGTCTGCATAGATGCAGAAAATTTTGGCAGCGCACTCGGGGGATGTGTGTTTGAGGTTAGTGTACTGAGCATGATCTTCAAACTAGTACTGCTATTGCGGTCAAGCTGCAAAAAAGTTCAGTGTTTAACACTTGCAGCGACAAGTTCAGTTATAAAATGACTTGAATTGCTCATGATTTATTTAGGATCATATCACTTCTGAGTATGTTGAATGGGTTGATGGGGAGTGGGATAGCAAAGCAAAGTCAGTCATAAAGTATCTTACCATGAAGAACAAGAAACTGGAGACTAAGATTACAGAATATGAAGCTGAAATTAAAAGGAATGAGAAAGAAAAGAGGGCAATGGTTAAGATGCACAAGGAGATATTGCTCTATAGGGATAGGATTTTAGGATTTGGAGTTCTTCTGTATCTTGGCCTGCTTGCCATTATGATTGCTATCATAGTTAGCAAGTAGATTGTTCATAAAGTTATTGACATCATTGTAATTGACATGATGAAATGATGCTGAATTATTTGCTATTCAGTTTATGGGCAAAGTGTAACAGAGATTGCAGCATAAATAACATGGGGCCATAATGATTAGTAGACAGTGCACTTTTGGCATGTTCTATATTTGGCAGACAATACACTTTTGGCATGTCCTGTATTTCACAGACAATGCACTTTTGGCATGTTCTATATTTGGTATGTGATGCACATGGGCACATCACTTAGCAACACTACTGATTTATGTAGCAGACTAGTACATTGTCTTGTTGCAACATAGGAGCAACATCTAGCAGCTTCCATGCAACACTGAAGCAAAGCAACAATACATATTCAATATTCAGAAATTCAACTGAACTTGGCACTTAGGGTGAGCAGTAGATATTCAGTTCTTCAGCCATAAAGAACCCGATCAAACCGTACCGATTGCATTACTTATATGCTTACATATAAAAGCATACCTAACCAACATCAAACCCAAAATAATGTTAACTTATATGCTGAAACATATAACAGCATACCTAACTTAAGATAACCAGCAGCTTCATCCTCCTTCAGCAACTGTGCCCATCTTCACTTCTTCAGAAATTTGAGGCGGCGTGAGTGGCGCACCCAACACGGAGAAGCCTTCTTCTTGACCACCGCCGGCGCCACCTGATCCTGAGCCACCTCCTCTTCTTCCACCTTCACTATGTCAGGGTGCAGGGGAAGGAGCTCGACGTCGATGGGCATTGTTTTGCCACCCTCGACGGCAACCGGCGCTACCATCTGCACGGCGTCCTCCTCGCCCTCCTCAGGGTCATCAGGGATGAGCAGTACCTCGTCCACGCCGTCCTCCACGACGTCCGAGCTAACAGCAGGATCTGGCTTCGCACGTGGCGGACCTGGTAGTCCGGGCTCACGGGCGCAGGGATAGCGAGCTCGACGTCGATGCGCTCCGCCATCGACGCGATGCATGCTGGATCTGGCCGCAGCGTCATGGTGGTGGAGCGGTACATCCACCACCTTGCACGCTGAACAGGGGAGTCGCTCAGCGTGGCCTCTCGCATTGCCCAGACGAGGAGGAGAGCCGGCGGGACGCCGCAGCCGTAGGGGAAGGCGCGCTTCTTCTCGGCGTCGGCGAGGACTTTGACGAGGCCACGCGCGTGGTTGACCAAAATCTCCGCGCTGGGGAACCAGCCGCACACCTCCGCCAACTGGGCGCGCCACCCCTCGTCATCGCCGGCGAGCTTCATCATCGCTCTCTGTCAGCCGAGGCTTTTCTCCATGGAGGCGGCTACAGCGGTCGCCGGCGGGGGTTTTCTCGATCTCTGTAGGTGGGGATAAGGGAGTTCGAACCGCCTTGAGGTAGGTGGGTGAATGTGTGGGGGAGTGATAAGTTAGGTGATTTAATGGCAGTTAGGGCGTGGGGGGAAATGTACAATATTCTTTCTAATTTATAGCTAATTTATTTAGGTCGGATTTTGTTGTTTATTTAGAGATGTAAAAATTTGACACTCCCACTAAACAAAGTGTCGATCGAGTTGCTACAACTAGATGATGCCCCACGCGTTGCTGCGGGAACCGTGTTAAAACCAATCCATAAATTAGTGCTTAAAACCAATGAAATTAAATGTAAGAGTTTTACATATTAAAAATGATAAAACTTAAAAGAAGTGTATGTGGCAAAATGATGTATAAAAGAGAAAAAAATCCCCACAAATAGAAGACATGATTGATGAAGTGGCGTTGTTTGAGTTGATAGGTTAATGCAAAAAATGCATGCATGCGTTGGGAAAATAAGACATGCATGACCAATGAGGTGGCATAATTTACATTAATGCAAAAAGTAACTTATGAGCACATGCATGATTCCTTGATGCCACACAATTTTGATCGGAAGGCTGTAAATAATTGAGGTGATGTGGAAGCACGCATGTGTAGACAAATCTAGTAGTGGGGGCTAGGTATTTAGGTATAGAAGATATATATAGGATCCAAACACGATGTTAAACGTCGAACTAAAATTGATGCCATAATGTGAAAAGGATATACTGCCATGTTCACTCGATTTATCCGTAAAAAATTGAAGCAAGTGTTCTACGCTTCTTCCTTCTCCACTATTCTGCACATCATAGAAGACAAGATAAGTTAATGAATGATAATTTTTTCAATAATCCAGAATGCATACAAACACTTACTTCTGATTTAGTTTGCATTTCTTGCTACGTTTAGTGTGTCCTAGCAATTTGCAAGCGCCGCACCGGGTTTTCAACTCATCAAAAGAGAGTGGTCCATCATTTTTCGAGACAGGGCGGTTCTCATCTACTTTGTTGCACCTTTGCTGGACACTTTCATAGGATCTTTAACTGCGACCATGTTGCTTTCACCATCGTCTACATATTCAACTGCACACTTACTGAAGTCATTTATATTGTTGCTCAAATTTTCTTGTAGCAGATCATACTCATGACTCTTAGCTATCACAGCCTTCAAACTATCCTGTAACTGATCCCACAAAGCTGGGTGTTTGCATGCCGCATGCATAGCTTCTGAAGCTAACACACTGACCTGGCTATATTTCATTCTTTCCTCTGCCCCAGTCCAACCATATCCCAACAAATCGCTTGTGCGCCTCGCGGGCAGTCCCAACCTTGCTTGTTTCGTGAACCGAACAAGAACTAAACACTTTGGTATTTCAGATATGTTCAAGTACTTCAGTACGTGGAATATGTGTTTGCAAGGTAGACCCTTTCGAATCATTCTTCTGCAGCTGCACCGTATAGGTTCTGCGGAATTTACTGCTGTATACTCCACCCAAAAACGGCTATTCCGGTTATTCTTCCAGGCCACGATGTACTGCTGTGATCCGTCTCCCAGCTTAATTTCTACAATCTCCATGCCATCAATTTTTCTAAGATCATCTTGCAACATATAGAAGTTTGCTGGAGTGAAGACGTGAGAAGCAGCTATCTCAAGTTCCCTCGAGCTAGTAAATGGCACCGGTAAACTCTGTGAGGCCGTGCAGTCATCTCGCGCCTCGTTTTCATGGATACGTACAACGGCGTTCTCATAATGCAAAATCATATCCACCAGGGTCATTTCACCGTCTAGGTGGAGGTGAAGGCATGAGTTTAGGCTTTCACTCCGTTGGTTGCTTTTCATGCCAAGCCAAAACCCCTCTGTCAGATAAGCCGCGGCCCACAGTCTCCTCTTCTTATACATCTGTCTCAACCATGTTACTGTTTTTTCCGACCGCCATCTTTTGGTAAACGCGTGCCATCTCTCCTCAAACGTGGCCGTGGACGTGCTGTAGTACAGAAGGGTTCGGAACTCCTCCAAGGACTTGGGACTGAGGTGAATCTTCATATTTTTTTTTCTATATGCCACGTACATATACGGTGCCACACGTCTGGCAAGACTTCGCGAATTTCCTTGATCATCGCAGCGTCAGCGTCTGTGATTACACTCTTCGGCATCTTTTGACACATGGACCTCAAAAAAGTCAGCAGCAGCCACACGTATGTATGTTCGGTCTCGTCCGAAACTATGGCACAACCAAAAACAGTGGTCTTCCGGTGATTGTTAAGACCAACAAAAGGTATGAATGGCATACCTTAGCGGTTCATCTTGTACGTGCTGTCAAATACAAGCACGTCGCCAAAGTCCTCATAGTCATGACGAGACTGGGAGTCACACCAGAACATCCTATTCAAGTGACCTTCCTTATCTAGCATGTACTTGAAAAAGAAGCTAGGATCCCTCTGTTTCCTACTGGCTATGATGCCTATGGATGTGGCAGCATCACCTTTTGAAAGCAGCTTCCTCTTCTCTCTGGCACAAAGGTTGTATATTTCACGCCTGGTAAAACCAACACCGCCATACCATACATGTTTGCTGATGAGGGAATCCATCATGTCGTGAATTCTAATCCCTGCAGCTCCCATGGACATTATCTCATGCTTCTGAAACTCTTTGATTTTTCTGTGGGACCAAAGAAAAGGTACCTCGTCCGGTCCTGCCAACATATGGCTATGCTTGTCCTCAAAACTTGCAACATACCAAACCCCACGCTTTTGGTCAAGCTTGACACTCAGGTGTGCTTCGCAAAAGCAGCGTGTCTTGGCTCTGAGCCGACGGCTGTGCCCTTCCTCGGTTAGCAACTTGCTGTCACGTTTCCCTTGTCTGGAACAAATAAACCTCCTATAACGCATAAGATGTGCCTCGGTTTTGGTATACCTGACCTTATTCTTCCTAATGCTGAAACCATTAGCTCTAGCATAGCTGTTGTAGAAATCATACGCAGCATCCTGAGTCATAAAAGTCATGTCCATTATCTGCATGAACATATCCCTCTTATCATCTGCACTGGCAGTATCTTGGACATTCATTACCCCACCATCATTTGTCACCTACAGAATCAAAAGATAGCCATGAAAACTGTTTTGTATGGTTTAACATTACTTTCATAGAACATTGATTACACAAATACCTCACTCATGGTGACCAACGACTGCGAATCCCCAGAATCAGGTGCATCTGATGATTCGTCGTTAAGGCCTGTCTCCGCGTCGGATTCACCGTAATAGTCGTATGCATTATGACATTCATAAATGAACTGAAAATACAACACAAATACATAATTACTTATCATATAATATTCCAGAATGAATTCAATTTGCATGCCAATAATTTTTTCACTTACGCATTCTGACTAATGTAATCTTCATTTGAGAGCTCCGAATTGTTTTCCTGACCATCATCATGCTCATCCATCTACAAATTTTCAACACAAAAATATAATGTTGTACGATGGCACCAAAAAATTACAACATGGTAATGCCACTCACATTAAAATCTTCCCACTCGTTCCCATTCTCTGACTGATTTCCAAGATCTGAATTGTCATCATCTGACCAATCTTCTATCCAGTCTTTCATCAGTTCTCCAAACTCCATGTCTACCATCATATCAGTTAACTCCTCGTCCGGCATTTCCTACAACAAATGATGAAAACATTATCAATGATGAAATATCAACACATAGCTAACGATCACGGATGTTCTGTAAACAACCCCAACCGAGGCCGTTCAGATCTGCCAAACCAAGCCAGGAAGATGGCCACGGCACCCGTCGTGATCACTTTCAATCACGAGGAGCAGCACTATAAAACCTAGCTAGATCTGTGATTACCTCTGCCGCCGGATACCTAGGTTAGCCCCCACATCAAATAATGATAGTCCTGGTGGACACAGCCGACGACAACCGGCGCCACGTGAATCCTACACTGAATAAACCCAGATCACGAGGAGCAGCACTACGGAACAAGATCCACGATTGCATGCACCGCCGGTAGGTAGGTTACCCTCCCGCTAGGCTAACCACTATATCGGCGGCGGCAGTTAGCTTCGATGTTGCCGCGAGCGAGACTAGAGGGGTGCGGGGGGATGCAGGATGCGGTACCTGTGAGCGCTGGGGATTCAAGATGTTGCCGCGCCCGCTGTCCGACGAGATCGCCGGCGACGAGATAGCCCTGCGCGGCCCGCTGGAGATCTACCGCGTGAATTATGGAGCTGTGTGAATGCTCGCGAGATTGATGGAGCTGCGTGAATGATTGGATCCGGCAGGTCCTACGTGGTCATAGGGTCGTGTGATGTTTTTTTTTCGGACCAGGTACTATACGTATACGGTCTGGGCTATACAGGGCTTGGCAGGGCTAGACAGGGCTTGGATCTGGGCTACGGCGGGCCAGAAGAAAAACAAAATCACGGGGACAAAAATACCCCTCTGAAATTAGGTTAGGGGTAGCACCAGAGCAGGCCTCGGGTTAGCCAGGCATACGGGTATTCAGATACTCGGGTATGCATACGCGGCCGGCCGGTGTACCATATTTGATGTACCGTATATACACCGGGTCCTGGGACCACGTACACCCGGCCAGGTCACGCGCGTACGCACTGGCTGTACCAAGTCATGATCATGTGCTAGTACGCACGTAGGTAGTTTCGTCATCCATCTGCACGTGCATGCATGGAACATGCAATATGGTCAATAGCCCATTAACCCTCACTTTTGATCTAAGGGCATGTACACGTGCAAGGGCACGCCTTGCTCCATGCGTTAAAAATGTATGTATATCATGTGGGCACATTATCATTAAGACAACTCTTTCATTTTAGAATTATTTATTCCCATTATTTTTGTACTATATATAGTACAAGATCTCGTCCAACACAAAGCTCTAAGCAAGGCGAACCAGCATACTATTGTGCTTACTGGAGAAGGAGCAGAAACATCTGTCCGAAGAAAGCACTCCGCAAGTAACACCCAGAAGGTAAAATGCCTACCACATGTAAAGTAAGTGAAAAACTCTCCCATTTTTTAAGGCCCCGCCCCTAACCTTAACCGTGCCGCCAGGGGCCCCTCCCCGCTCCTCCCCCGCTTCGCCGCCGCCGGAGGGGACACCGGCGAAGCCCGCGTGGTCCCCAGGGAAGGTGGCGGCGGGGCATACTCGCCGTTCTCGCGCAGATCTCGCGGCGGCCGGTGGCGCGCGGTGGTGTTCCGCCTGGGACTGGCGCCTGCTGCCCATGAGGCGGCGTCCCTCACGGCGGCGGGGCTGCCCCTGAACGGCGCTTGGTGGTGGCCATGTGGCGGCGCGCGGGTGTGCCGGATCTGGGCTTCCGGTCTGCGTCCTCGTCGTGGCAGCGCTTGCCGTTGCCCTCGGTCATGAGGCGTGGTCCGGGACGGGCCTAGCCCCGGTGGTGCTGGCCAGGACGCACGCTGGCAGCGCCCTACTTCATCTTGCGTCGTCTCGTTGGCCAATGGTGGTGGTCATCTTCGTCGTTAAAGATGGCCGGCCAGAGGCTTGGTGATCAGGTCTCGAGATCCATCGTCTAGTCCCGGCTGCGAGTTGGGGAGACATGGTTGCCGGTGAAAACCGAGCCGTTGGCAGGCGATGGCGGCATTCTACGCCGTTACCTTGATGGAGGCATTCTCGTGTAACTACTGTCGACCCACTCGTGTTGCTCTGGGGGAAACCCTAGGATCTGGTGTTCCAGATCGGACGATGGCGGCACTGCGGTGTCGTTTCTGTCTTAGGAGCATCATTTGTGGAGCAGCGCTGGAAGTCAGAGGCAGGAGGTGGAGCGGCTTCTTCTTGCATGGAGCTTCGGTGGAGATGTCAAGTCATGCCTGACCGACAGGTGCTACGCTTTGTCATGCCTGGTCGGCAGGTGCTACGCACGACAGATCTTCCAAAGACTTCAAGCTGTGTCAGCTGGTGATACTTGGCAGCATGGTGCTGAGGGGTATGAGTGGCGACCGCGACGTGCGCAGCTGTTTGCACGCAGGGAGGAGGTGCCGTTGAGCACCATAGTGGCATCGACGATAGCTAGACCGACCAAGGTTGATGCATCAGTACAGTTCTGAAGATGGAGCGGTGGTAGTTGGCGGCGGCGGCCTCTGAGAGCATGCCGGACCGGCGAGATCCATGCCCGGCAGGCGTCCTGGATGGGTCCTCAGGTCTTAGATGTTAGGTTTGGCTGCGAGATCTGTTTGGTATTAGGCCCAGGCTATCTGCGCCCCTTCATCAACTGGATAGGTGTAGCGACAGTTTGTTGCTTAGACGGCGGCTTCAGTCTTAATGTGGTATTACTTTGTAAGGTCTTGTGAGAATAATTAATAAAGTGGCCGTATGCATCGCCCAGATGCAGAGGCCGTGGGTCATCCTCCTTCTCTAAAAAAAATGTAAAGCTCAAGTGTTTAACAAGCAAGGAAACCTTGATCGATTAACGTACTGGACCGGGGATGATCCCCTAGAAGTGCAATGCCATCGAATCACTATATCTTGACCATAGTGTGTCGATGAAAGATTTCACCTTCACAAAAAATCAGACCAACAAAAAAGGCTTGATGCAGCAACATAAACTCATCAGATCAGAATAATTGAATCCGTGAGGATAGAAAATTCCCCAACTTCATGGCACCTAAAAAAAAGTAAATTTATTCTCACAAAACTGTGATGATCACTACACGATGATGAAGAACATAGAGCTTTTGAAGATCCGAGATTCCCTCACCCCTCAGCGCCAAGATGGCAACCGGAGGCAAGAGGACCTAAATTTCTCACGGTGACGGCGGTGGCGGCACGAGAAACCATAAACGTTCAAGAGCTATTGCTATGTGCGTGGAGAAACCCTAAACGTCCAAGCACGTTTTTCGAAATAAATAAATAAAGGGATAATTTGAACCCATCCACGAGGTGCATTTTAGCCGACCCATGCTCTACCTGATGTTGGGCCGATCCATTCACATAGCTCTCAGAAACAAACAGAAAAACGTACAGCCTACCATCAGACGACCTAGCCCGCACAAAAAGAGGGGAGAAAATATGTAGAGACGACCTAGCCTCGACCTCGATCACCGGCCTCGGCCTCGCCGCCTCTTATTGTCGCGGCGAAGGATCACTCAAGGGAAGGATCGATGAAGGCGCGGCGGCTGTTGAACGTGGTGTTGGGGAGTTACAGCGGAGGATCGTTGAGCCGCATCGTTAACCCTAATAAGGAGCTCTTCTACCCTTCCACAGCCCACGCACAGCAGATCCAACAAGCCGTGGCGGCGGCAAAGGCCAAGGAGAAGAAGACGACGCCATCGCCATCGCCATGGGAGGAGGAGAACGAGAGCACGTCCGCCGAGGAGTAGGAGGACTACGACTACGACTACGACGGCGTCTTGCAACTGCCCCAGCCCAACTTAACGTTCAAGACCATCTCCCCCGCGGACGCGGCCGGCGACGTCTCGACGGGGCTCGAGTTTTTCCCCTTCTATGTCGGGGGTGAGGGCAGGATCCTCTGCGTCGACGAGGATGGCAAGGCCGCGCTCTACGACGCTGACACGTCCACCGTCGAGACGATGCCTGACCTCGTCTTGCCCGATACCGAGAGGGGTATGAGCAGCGTCTCCTTCTCCGTCACCCATCCTCAGGCGCTCTACGTCATGGACAGCGCAGGCCTTAGTTTCCAGGCCCTTGTCCACGGTGACCCCGACCCGTCGCCGCTGCCCTACAAGAACAGCCGCAATTACACTTGGCACTTCGGCCGCCCTTCGACCACGAAGACTACTACAGCTTCCCCTTCGCCCAGTGCTACGCGCTGCTCCACGGCCATGGCGGCGACGAGGGCACATCTAGGAGAGGCCGCAACGACACCATCTGTGTCTCCTTTTGCGGGCTTGCCACAAAGCCGCCTACAAGCGCCGGCACCTATTGCTTCGACACCGGCACGGGAGAGTGGACCAAGGACGGCAATTGGAGGCTGCCTTTCTGGCGCCGCGCCCTCCACGTCCCGGAGCTCGGTGACGGACTCCTGTTCGGCATCAAGAACAAGCATCCCCACCGCTTTTGTGTCATGGATATCTCAGGCACCACCAAGACGGGCACACCTCCTGTGCGGCGGCACACCTGGGTGGACATCGACCCACCACCAAAGTGGATATCGGACTCCTGCAGCAGCCTAGCCTACCTCGGGGATGGCAAATTTTGCATCCAGAGAAGCTTCGACATAATGGAGGAGGACGGATATGGCAGGTGGTGGCTGCGACCCCGTCGACACAGTGGTCCTGCTCTCAGGCGTGGAGGTTGTACGAGCAGGATCCAAGCTTCAGATGGTCAAGCACAAGTCCAGACGCCTTGTTGACTCCGACATCTACTCGGTTTTCTAAGATATAATTTTTTTTGGAAAAGCAGGCTTGTTCCCGGCCTCTGCATCCGAGCGATGCATGCAGCCATATTCTAACATATACTCCCTTCGTCCGGAAATACTTGTCATCAAAATGGATAAAAGGGGATGTGTCTAGACGTATTTTAGTTCTAAATACATCTATTTTTATCCGTCTTGATGACAAGTATTTTCGGACGGAGGGAGTAGCTAATAGTTCAGTACTCCTCCCACCAATCCAAAATATAAGATGTAGTAATTTTTCAAAAGTAAAAAATTTCTATATTTGACAAAGTTTATAGCCATATATTTTCAACCTTTAGAAAGTATGAAAATATATTGCATTGCATATAATGAACCTAATGATGCTGTTTAGGTATTGTACATGCTGATAACTTTCATGGTTATGAGTATGAGCATATGAAATTGGTCAAAGTTAGAGAAGTTTGGTTTTTAAAAACAACACCCCTATTATTTTGTATTACACTTCTCCAATCTGGTTTTTTGTATACGGGGTTTCAAACTGCCACATTTCATAGCTAGCAGTAAGGAAAAATTAGCCGCTCGACGAAGTTTAATCTGTCATCCTAGGACTAAGGGAAGACATCATGTACAATCTGGCAGTAAGGAAAAATTAGCCGTGACATTATGCTATAATGTGCTATATTTTTCCAAGCAAGAAAAGTTGCACTGTTTCTCGTAGAGTATTGTTTTTTCCTTTTTGTTAGCTCAAAGGCATCATATATGCTGATCTTTCAGTTGGAGCTGACATGGTGACATGTACTGAAGAATTTGCCAGAGACGATAAGCAGTAAGTTAGTCCGACTAAATTGTAAAACATGGAGATACTTTGGTTCTAGTGCCGCAACTGATGTAGCTACATCTGACTTCAGTAATCCGTGGACAATATTATTAGCAAGGCTGTTATTGGTCATTAGATCCATTGTTGGCTGTTAAGGGGGGATACTATATTCTGCAATTTCTATATGTAAATACTCTGTTTCTAGTTAATTGCAACAAAGTCGACTCGTTTTGGAAGAACAGCAGCAGAGTTTTTCTCCTGATAAAAATAGCATTAATTCTGTTTATGGCCTGAATTTCGACTTGGCTGATTTGAGGGTGCAACTTAATAGTGTTGTTGTTTGTTCTTAAACCCATTATGACCATGCTTCCTTTTTCAGGTGTTCCGAGCCAGCTGCTGAAGGCATATTCATGAACTTCTCCCTCCTGTTGACAGAGGACCCGGTCCAGGAACCCGATGTGATCGACCTCGGCACCATGTATGAGGAAGACAGGACCAAGTTCCCTTCGCTGGCCGGCAGCCAGGACGAAGACGACGAGGACATCGACTGGGAGTCTGGGATGACCGCCTGCATTTCCCGGCCGAGGAGAAGGAGATCGACATCTCGAAGAACCTACGGGACATCATCCACTTGGAGATCACGCTGGACGCCTTCTGCAGCAGCACCTGCAAAGGCCTGTGCCTAGTCTGTGGCGCAAACCTCAACACGAGCAGCTGCAGCTGCGGCGCTGTGGAGTCGTCGCAAGCCAAGGATGCCAGGCGGCCAGGAACTCTCAAGGACCTGCTCAAGCCTATGCAGAGAAGATGATGATGAGGCAGACAGTGCATATGTAGGTATCTTGTAACCTGTGTGATAGTCTCTAGGATTGTCATGGGCAAGATATGCAGCCCGGTGAAAAAGCAAATACTTGATGGCGGCGATATAGGGGAACTAGACCGGCGACATTTGAGTTGTGTCTCATGCTTCGCTGCACCGATGGTGCATATCTGTTTTTCTGTTCCTTAGAAGATCTTGATTATCATTTGTATTGCCTATCTTAATGTTCTGAAAGTAGAAGCCTTCAATGTGCCATGGTGTTATGTTGTACTGCAAAACCTGAATGACATGATCAAATTACCTGTATGTGCACTTATCACTGTACCTGTATGTGTATGTTTTTGCTGGAACACTTGCATCTTTTAGGTTTTACTTGTTGCAAGCCAACAGGTAACAAACCAAAGCATGTCAACACAAGACTTACTCATATTTGAAGAAAGGCAAGTGAAAAAAAGAGATGGTCAAACAGAGAAGAACTTCACCAGTCACAACATATAGTAATTAAGTAGACTAAATAAACTAGCAGACTAGATCAACATATAGTAACTAAGTAGACTGAATAAACTAGCAGAAGATCAACTCTCAAACGAGGCTAAACAGACATCGAAGATATGTAGCTCGGTGAAAATGCAAATACCTGATGGCGGCGATATAGGGGAACTAGACTGGCGACATTTGAGTCATGTGTCATGCTTCGCTGCACCGACGGTGCAAATCTGTTTTTCTGTTCCTTAGAAGTTCATGATTATCATTTGTATTGCCTCATCATACAGTTCTGAAGGTAGAAGCCTACAATGCAATGCCAGGATGTTATGTTGTAGTGCAAAACCTGAAATGACATGATGAGCGGATTTTGTGTTGAGACTTGTGCTTTGTCTCCTGAAGGGAATCAAATTACCTGAAGGGAATCACTGTATGTGTATGTTTTTTGCAGGAACACTTGCATCTTTCAGGTTTTACTTCTTCGCAAACCAACTTACTTATAATTGAACAAAGACAAGTGAAACAGAGAAGCACTTCACCAGTCACTACATATAGTAATTAAGTAGACTGAATAAACTAGCAGACTAGATCAACATATAGTAATTATAACTAGACTGAATAAACTAGCAGACTAGATCAACCGTGAGCTGATCACTACACAGGAACACAAAGAACACTCATTCATGGCCTCTGCTCCGCGAGTTTCGCGAGGGCGCGCCGCTCATTCCACATGCTCAAAACAAGGGACCATGCAACATCAACCTCCACCTTGCAGAAGCCAAGATCGCAGGTGCCATTGCTCTTGCCGGCCCTCTCCGGCGCGAACACGGCCTCGCCTCGTGCAACAACGACGGCCCCAGCACCATAATCATCACCGTCTTCTTTGCCAGCGATCTGAGGGGATGCCACCACGGAGACAACCAGCTCCCCCCCCTCCTCGAGGTCCACCGACACGACGCGCCTTGAGAGCTCGATCGTGCCGGTCGAAGGGCTGATCGGCATCTTCCCGTCCTGGGAGTCGAGCAACAGCACCTCTCCTTCCCTCACGGTTGTGACCTTGGCGACGATGCGCCCCCGGAGACCCTCTGGCCACACACCGTCGATGATCCGGACACCGATGACGGTCGCCTCAACCGAGTGGTCCAGCGGCGAGTAGGCAAGCTGGATCGTGCACCGGTTGCAGAGGATACCAGAGCGGATCACATGTGTGGCAAGGTAGGTCTGGGGGTAGTTGAAGATCCCGAAGGCCAGCATCTCGTCCTCTTCGGGGTCCGTCTTGCTCTTCACCTTCAGCTGGAACTCAATCGTGATCGGGTCGATGATCACGATCGCGCGCGACGGGCCTGTCAGCAGTAGGTATGGATCCTGCAATGCAAGCAACACATGTCAACAAAATGACTGGCAGACTATCATGTAACAAAGACGAGAACTATGGTGTATATCAAATTCATGCTCCAACTCGATGAAGATGAAGAATCAGAGGAAATATATTTTAACATAAAACAACAGACAACAAATGATGCACGGTGCTTGCCTGTTGGGTGAGGACCTGGCAGTTATCCATGGTGCGGTTGAAGAGGAAGTTGCGATTGTGATCTGAGGTGTCCCTGGCGGCGACAAAGCCATGGACATGCAGCGGCCACTGGAGGCCGTCTTCCAGGTCGGCCACCCGGATGCTGAAGATCTGGATGGTACAATGAGGTCTCGCGTAGCTCGGGAGTCGGGATGGGTCCGAATGTAAAGCGCATGGGACCAAGACTTGCTGCATGGCAGGAAGCAAAGCTAAACTATGTGTCACGGGAACGAATAGAGCTTGTTGTTATTAGCAAACAGGACACATCCATGCTAAATAAAGCTGGTTAGATAGGGTGTCTGATCTCTTTTTCTACATTAACAAGAACATTGGACACATTTGATGACATGTCTTTGGAGGACTAACCCCTGAAATGACTGGTCGTAATTAATCCATGGATGAGGTGCATTTGTGGCATCAGTAGAACAAGTTCCCATGAATGAATGAATTTGCAGGTGAATGGATGAAAAATAGGTAGTGATGCGAGCGAAATAGGTAGTGACTGGTCGTAACTTACTCTGATCGTCGAAGGAGCCAAATTTACCGGCGAAGCGGCTCTCCCACAGCCCGCGGAACCTGCCGATCCGATCTTCCTCCCTATAAACCTCCTCCTCCTCCTCCTCCTCCTCCTCTTCCTCCTGCGTCGTCGTCTCCGGCGGCGGCGGCAGCCGACATGGACATGGAGGAGGTGTGCTCTTAATATCCTCGGAAAAGTAGTGGCTGCACCCACTTTCGGTGCACCACTACTGGAATCGCACCCTATGCCGACGGCCCGGGCCGTCGGCATAGCCCTGACTAGCCGTCGGGACAGGCCTATGCCGACGGCCCCCGTCGGCATAGGGCCGTCGGCAACATATCCGTCGGCGTAGCCCGTATGACCGTCGGCATAGAATGGCCGTCGGCATAGACCCTATCCCGACGGTGGTCGTACATCTATGCCGACGCATCGGCGGCGTGGCGCGCCATCCCTAACGGCGGTTGCCGTCAAGCTCTTGAAACAACGGCTTCTCGCCACGTGGCGTGCCTATGCCGACGGCTCGGCCGTCGGCATAGACATGCCACGTGGCGGAAGCCGCTGTTCTCTTTCTGCCTATGCCGACGGCCCCGCCGTCGCCTTAGCCGGGAACTATGCCGACGGCGGCGCGCGCCGGCATAGACATGCCACGCGATCGGCAATCGGCACTCTGGGGCGATTAAGCCGACGGCCAGGCCGTCGGCATAGCCCTGCCACGTGTCGGCAACTGGGCACTCCTGGGGCATCGGTTTTCGCGATCCACTCTGATGTTACTCGATTCCGACGGATAAAACCACTGTACATCCATTGATTATCTGCCATCCTCTGCTTTTTTGCAACCCACACAACATAATTAAGGATTCACTCAAATTAATCACATCAAATTTTCAGTTTCTACCGCGTTTAATCCACCTACATCTCTAATAGGTAAAGATGGGTCCTAATCCCACCCGAGGATGTGTAGATTGAGTATGTTCTCCATTCTACCCCGTTCCGAGACAAAATTTCGGCAGCACCTCCCCGATGTTCTCCAGATACACGTCTCGGCAAATAGCCGAGAGAATGTGCTCCGGAGAACAATGGGGAGGCGCCGCCAAATCCTGTCTCGAACGGGTAGAACATGGAGAACATACCCAATCTACATCCTCGAAACCATGGAAAACGCTGGACAATCCGAAGAGCTGCGGTGATAAATATGCAATTGAATGCATATTTATCGATGCAACCCTTTCGACGGGAGACGCCTAGGTTCGTCGAGTTGACTTGAGAATGAAATCTAGTGATATGAAAAATTGGAGGAGATGGACTTGTAGCTCACCCTCGGCTGTAGAGGAAGTAGTCGAACAGCAGAGGGATGCTCAAGGGACCAACCACGTCGGATAACGGTCACTCCAATGAAATGCGAAACCACAAAGCCTACAAATTCCATCGCGACAAAAAATTAGAACATCACAACTCATAGAGCATATTTAAAACATTTAAACATGCATTCATTTATTTTTGCATCATGTAGGCAAAAAAACTAACAACAATAACAATATATTCATCATCGTCATCACATATTCATCATCATCATTATCACCTATTCATCTAACCAAATTTTTACTACCTATATTCATCATCGTCATCACATATTCAGTCATCGTCATCACATATTCATCATTGCCATCACATATTCATCATTGTCATCACATATTCATCATCGCCATCACATATTCATCATCGTGACCAATTTTTTTTTCAAGGTATGCAACATATAGCATCGTCATCACATATTCACATCACTATCTATCTAACTATCTACCTATCTAACTATCTATCTAACTATGTATCTAACTATCTAAATACCTATCTAAATACCTACCTAAATACCTATCTAACTATCTATATCTAACTAGCTACAAAATTACTAAAAACACTAAAACTTCAAAAAATCACCTTCGAGAGGGCCGGCGGAGTTGGGGCGGGAGGCGCTGGTAGGGGCGGGCGGCCAGGTGCGGTTGGGGCGCGGCGTCAGTGAGGTCGGGTGGGAGGCGCGGGTCGGGCGGCCGGGGTCGGGCGGGCGGCGGTGGTCGAGAGCGGGCGACCGTGCGACGGTTAGGGCGGGCCGGCCGGCGTGAGGTCGGGCGGGAGGCGCAGGGTCGGGCGGCCGGAGTCGGGCGGGCGCGCTGGGTCGGTCTTGGCGGCGGCGGCTCGGGCGGGCGGCGCGGCCTCGGGCGGGCGGCGCGGGCGGCGGCGTGTTCGGGGCGGCGGCGGAGGTGGTGGGGGCGGCGGGTGTGTGGGTCGGGCGATGGCGAATGGGTGGTGGGGGCGAACCGCTAGGAGATAAGGTCGGCCCTATGCCGACGGCTCGCTGGCCGGCATAGGCTCGCCTTTTGCCACGCCACCGATCCGTGGTCGGCCCTATGCCGACGGGCCTGGCCGCTTGCATAGGCATGGCCCTTTGCCACGCCACCGATCCGTGGTCGGCCCTATGCCGACGGCCTGGCCGCCGGCATAGGCTCGCCCTTGCCACGCCATCGATCCGTGGACATGTGCGTTGATATCTTAACGGCTAAGCTAAGCCGGGCATAGATACTTTGCATTTTTTATTTTTTATTACTCCATATGTGTGACTCTCAAAGACACCTTGTAAAAATAGTCCCACCTCGCCCAAAGACAAGCATAGGAGGCCCACCGTAACACTGGCGGCATTGCTACCCCCTCCGCACTTCCCGTCCCCATCTAACCCTAACACGACGCACCGCGGATCTAGCTCTTTGACTTCCGGGACTGGTCTGCGGCGGTGGACCTTTTCACATGGTTGTCATAGCCTGCACCATAGATGCACCCCACCGGGGAAAGGCGCGGTTAAACGGGGTCTCCCCGGGGGGCCGGGAGGCCCAGGGGGAAAAGGGGCCAACGAGGTGGATAGGCCCCTTTTGGCCCGGGAAGTCAAAGGTAGATGGGTAACCCCTGGGTGGGGAGGGGCCCCGGTAAATCCACCATGATCGGGCCCACCGCGGGTGGGGTGGCAGCCGGGGGGCCCCCGGGGGCCCCACGGAACGCCCGGGGTAGCCGGAAAGGCGGCCGTGTTTTTAAAACCGGACGGGAAAACCGGAGAAGACGCTGGCGGACCGGGGAATTTTTCTTTTGTGGGGGTTTCAAATTCCCCACCATTTTTGTGCCACGCCCGCCCCGGGAGTCCCAAATCTTGCGGGCGGTTTAAGCGGAAGGGGGTTGCAACCCGCGTGTCCCCTTCCCTCCGGGGGCCCCCCGGGGGGGGGCCGCCGGGCCACGAGTGGTGTACGGGGGCCCGGATTTTTAAATTTCGAGGGCGATAACATGAGGTTACCCACCGCAAATGTCTAAAAGGGAACCGTGGTAATTTGGGGAGGGGGGGTACAATCCACCGAAACCCCCCAACGCGGGGGGGGGCGCCGAAAGGGCACGGCCGGTCCACCCGGGGGGGGCCGGGGGGAAAGGGGGGGTTCCCCCGGGGACGCCGGGGGGCCGGAGTTGCCGTTTCGGATGGGTGTAACTGGGGTGGCCCAGTCAAATTTGGAATGGGTGACCCAACCGCCGTGGTTAGGGCGGGGCCCCGGGGTAAATCCCCGGTCCCCCCTTGCGGGGGTGGGGATGCCAAGAGGCCACGCCCGGTGGGGAGGGCGGGCCACGGTGTGCCTCCCGGAAACGGGCGCGGAAAAAAAGGGGGAAAAACTGGTTTTTAAGGGGACTTGCTTGGGGCGGAATTTTCTAATTTTCGGATGGGAATATTAACATTCCCACGCATTCCCCGGCCCCCGGGGGGCCCCGGAGATCCGCCAACCCGGGGGTTAAAGCCGGGGGGTTTGGGTTGCAAGCCCGGCTGTCCGGGCCCCCCTCACGGGGGCCCGCCGGGGGGGAAACGCGGGGGTTCAACGGAGGGGGACCGGGGTTTGGCCCAGGAAAGTGCGATTTAAAAGAGGGGAAATTAAACCCCCGGAAGTCAAAGGAACCGGGTAACCCCTTTTGGGGAGGGGTTTAATCCACCGAGGCCCCCGCCCTTCAGGGGGGGTGGCTTCCGGGAGGCGCACCTGCCCGGGGCCTCCACAGGGCCCCGGGGGGGGGAAAGCCCCGGGCTCCGGGGGTTTTGGGGGGGATTTGAGGGAAAGGCGCCAACATGAGGTGGTGGCCCCCGAAATCCCTCTAAGTCAAAGGGGGGCAACCGCCGTGGTTAGGCACGGGGCCCTGGGTGAAGCCAGACCCCCGGTCAACCGGGTGGGGGGCTGGAAAGGCCACCCCGGGGGGCCCTCAACCGGGGCAAGGGGTGAGCCGAAAGGGGCGGGTTTTTTCCGGACGGAAAAACGAGAAGTGGTCAACCGCCCAGGTTAGGCAGACGGGCCCCGGGGTAGTAATGCCACCGAGCGTCGCACCGCCCCTCATACATGCAGGGTGGTGTGGTGGCATGTCCGAAGAGGCGCACGCTGCCTCGGTGTGCCCCCTCACACGGACGGCGCCCACGCAAGACCGGAGGGGGAAACGGACGTGTCGGGTCTACGGAGGGATCTTGCTGTGGGTGTGGGCGGATGTTGCTCTAAAGTGTTCGTATGGGCTGACCTAACATGACCGGTGGATAGGCCCACCGTCAAATCCCGTCCGTGGGAAGTCAAAGGGTAGATCCGGTGGTCAACCGCCCGTGGTTAGGCGGGGACGGGGGCCTGGGGTAGCAATGCCACCGACCGTCGATCGGGCCCTCATACATGCGGGTGGTGTGGTGGCATGTCCGAAGAGGCGCACGCGCCTCGGTGTGGCCCCCCTCACGGACGGCGATGACACACGGTAGTAGACGCTCTGCGAAACGATGCGCGTGAATATTATTAAATACCGGAGCGCGATAAAATCATGAGTTTTTACATGACGTGGGCACATGTGCTATAGGACCGATGGTAATTTTTCATAATTTTTCGTGATGGAGAAGTATCTCAACACTTCCTCTCGCGATTGCTCTTGCGCGTCTGACTGTGGGCCGCGGCCTCCGGGGCTAGCATACCGTCAAATCTTGCGTAGGCGGCCTCTCACAAGTCTGGAAGTGTTGTGGCGGTTGCAAATGCCCGCACGCGCCTCCGGTGTCCTCACCCCCTCACGGACGGCGCCACCACGCACCGAGGGGGGAAACGGACGCGTCGGGTCTACACGGAGTGGATGTAGCTGTGGGTTTGGCCCGGATGTTGCTCTAAAGTGTTCGTATGGGCTGACCTAACATGACCGGTGGATAGGCCCACTGGTCAAATCCCGTCCGTGGAAGTCAAAGGTAGATCCGGTGGTCAACCGCCTGAGGTTAGGCAGACGAGGGCCCCGGGGTAGTAATGCCACCGAGCGTCCCACCGCCCCTCATACATGCAGGGTGGTGTGGTGGCATGTCCAAGAGGCGGCACGCGTCTCGGGGTGTCGTGGCGCCGCCATCCGTGAGGGGGCCACACCCCGAGCCCCAAGACAAAGCGACGCATGCATGAACACTTTCACATATGCATCGGGACTCATGCGATGTTTTAGTGACATAGCTACTCCCGAATCGCCCCACCAACCAGAATTCCTTCCGTGTCGACCGCTTCCCCCTCGTGACACGGCGATAGCGATGTTCGAACGGGGCAATCGATATACCATCGGGTATGTTTTTTAGATAAGGCATAATTATCATATAAAAAACAAAAATTAAAATAAAGTAAAAATAAAAAACAGAGTAAAAATAAAAATAAAAAATAAAGTAATTAAGCGTGATGCGGCGGCCAGTAGTCAGATATCTCTGGCACACACGGAGGTTGTCCCACGGATCGCTGACGTGGCGTGGCACACGGATCACCGACGTGGCGGAGGGCCTATGCCGACGGCTTGGCCGTAGGCATACCTCTGCCATCGATATGCCGACGACGCCAAGTTCGCCCCGTCGGCGTAGGGTCAACGCCGCCAAATGGTCGGCCACCGACCGGCGGGTGGGCCACGGGTATGCCGACGGCCTTCGCTATGCCGACGGGCCCCGTAGGCGTAACTCAGGCGGTCCCGACGGCCTTGTCTATGCCGACGGCCCCGTCGGCATAAGTTGATGTATGCCGACGGCATTTATAAGCCTACGGCCTTTCCGTGGCCGTCGGCATAGGTCCACAGATGCCGACGGGGGCCGTCGGCATAGATTTGGCCGTCGGCAACCACAGTTTTTCTGGTAGTGCACCCACGGCGCACCCACGCAAGAAAACATATCAAAACATTTAGAAAAAATCTGAAACTTCGTGGAAATGATCGTCAACAAATGTTATGAGGACTTGCAAAGTTTGGTGGTCAAATAATATTCGAGAAGCGCTCTACAAAAAAGACAAAATTGCAAAATCTGCTCAAACAGTGCACGTACATTTTGACTAATTTTCAGTGATTTTATCTTTTTTGTAGAGAGCTCCTCGAATGTTATTTGACCACCAAATTTTGCAAGCCCCCATAACATTTGTTGATGATCATTTCCACAAAGTTTCAGATTTTTTTGAAATGTTTTGATATGTTTTTTTGCGTGGGTGCACCGTGGATGCATCGAGAGTGGGTGTAGAAGAACCACTCTCTAATATCCTCATCATGGTTCACCCTCCTCACATCCTTCATCTTCTCCTCCCTCTGCTTTCTGGTGGCACTGGCGTCCTCCTCGGCCTCGCCCTCGGCCTCGCCCTCGCCGCCGTGGAAGATGGAGATGTCCATCCCCGCCAATCCGCTGCTGATCAGCTCCTCCATCGCCGGGGAAAGAGGAATCAAACGATCGATCAATCGTCTCCCTCTGCCGCTTAACTTTGTAACTAGGTTTAGATCTTTTTTTTGACAGTTAGATCGAACATAGAAAAAACGTACGTGGTCACCAAACTAAAGCAAAAGCGGCTAAAGGAATCTCTGCATGGAGAGTTGGAGACGGCCGGGCGGCTGCTGTTCCGGAAACGCGAAAGGCAAACGCCCGATCTCACAAAGATTGCTGCATCTCTTCAGTAAGAAACATATGTGCAGTATACATACACCTCTTGCTTTTTTTTTGTTTGCGAATATACATACACCTCTTGATGATAAATAATTACAAGATCCAGTGATGGTTCTTCTCCGTTGACATGTCAACTTGGACATCCAGTTACACCTAGTCCCCTAGATTTGGCCTCACTGGATCTTATACTCTTTGTGATGTTTCGTCTAATTCAAGTTGATGTCAAACTTGGAATAGATTCTTGGGAGGAGAGTGTTTCAATAGGAGCAGAGGAGAAAATTTAACGATGAAACACTTCTCAACTTGGACGTACCGGGCCAAGGGGAAGAAAGAGTACTCCAAAAAACTATATCTCTTCAGAAACGAATATAACTCATCAAAAAAGTATATAATGAAACGAATATATAAGGGGTATGTAGATTACCGTCGTCCACAGTAAAATGCTTCCAGATAATTGTCCCCTTCTATGCTTCATTTTCGACGCAAACTACTTATTGATTGGGACGTGGTGGTGAAGATAATTCCTCCGATAAGTCTGATCGATATTATCTTGTTACAAATGTGAAGTTCCATGTTTTCACACAATGAGTTTGTGATGGATCATTTACAATTTCTTAGTCAACCATCCTAGTGGCTGCTGATGCAGCCCTCAAATTCACAGAAATCACAAGACCGGTTGATCCGGAAGCAGTAGCGGAAACACTTAACTATATATACCCGCAAGAGAAATTCAAGTATGGATGAGGGAGCATCTTTCTTACCATTCCATAATTGAAACCACTGGAAGCAGTAATGGAAACACTTAACTATATACTCCCTCTGGTCCGTTTTACTTCGCGTATTAGATTTTTACCAAGTCAAACTTGGCAAAATTCGACCAAATTTATATTTTAAAAAATCAACATCCCTAATAACATTGATTTGGCATTCTGAATGTTGATACTTTTTTTAAGTAAGTTTGGTCAAAGTAGAGACTTCGGACCAAACTTATATGCACACTAAAAGGACAAGGAGTACATGCACGAGAAAGTAGGAGGAGTATTGGAATAAAAATAAAGATAGATGTTGACTGCCAAGTCAGGACCAACAACAACGACGAGGTCGACAAAGATAATCAACAAATAACAATCTATAATGATTGTTACACCCCACCTCTGTTGATATTTTTTAATAACGGGAATTTGAACAAGAAAAGGGCACACCAACAAGAGAGAACCAAGATGGTATTCCGAGTATAAGCTACTGGGAGAACCTAGTATACTCTATAGTTATGTACTCCCTCTGTCCCATAATATAAGAACGTTTTTGACACTACACTAATGTCAAAAACGTTGTTATATTATGGGACGGAGGGAGTATTTTGTTGCACTTATATTATCTTGGTAATCTTAGAATACGTTTGGTTCATACTGACATTTCCTAGTTGTTGTAGTGATAAAAAAAATTAACCATGTGAGTTGCCAAAATTGTGGCCAAGTTGGGGAATATGGGTATGTGAACTAAACCCAACCTTATACTCTAAAATCCTTTAACAAATGATTTTATAGATGTGCTCTAAAACACTCTACAACTCATTTTAGATATTTAATGGCACATACAAACTCACTATAATACACTACATGATATCCCATATGTTGCTGGGGTAAACTTGTTAAAAGCAATGTATAAACTGGTGCTATAAAAACCACTAAAACCATTGAAAAGGTAAATGATGTAAGATTGTTCTCGGTTCATATTTTAAAACACTTGACATGCGAAATGTGTAACATAATCGTGTCTAGAAAAGAAAATCTTTTAGACTATATAATACTCGATTGGAATTATATAAGTTCCCGGGGTAAGCTTTTGCGCATACAAAATATGTTCTCATTTTCTATTTAGAAAAATGTGAAGCACTAACTATATAAGTATGTTGCAAGGGTCCAAAACATACGCCGCCCATGATAACACATAAAAACAAAATATGTTACTTATGACTGATATGCATGACTTGCCGATGTGCTATAATTGCATGGATAGAACAGCTAAGTAAAATATAAAATTATACATGCCAAAATTGTAGTAGGTATAACTAGTTTAAATAAGTATAAAAGTTTAGTACAAAATTATACCTTCTAAAATTATATGCAGTGCTTCCTCTTACTCCTTCAGTTTTTCATAAATCGGTTGTTGCTGCTTTCCTGACATAATTTCAAGCTATTTCACCTTCAACTTAATAAAAGTAATGGTCAGGTACAATTTACAAATGCAAAAAGAAGAACCTGTGTAGAATAGTTTCGCAAAAAAATTAGTATTTTACAATCAACACAAAATTTAGATGTCAACCTGCTTTTTTCTTTTCGACCTATGATTGAGGAAAATCTTCTCTCGGAATTCGACGACCTCTTTACTGATATTGAAACTCTCCACTCTAATATGCTCTTTTTTAATGTTTAACGTTCGTCAAGTAGCAAGAGTCACTCCAATGTCGCATGAACTAGAGTTAAGCTATGTGTTGAATGAACGAATAGAACTTTGTTGTTGTTATCAATATAAAGAACAAACAAATGTTTCTTAAAAAACATTGCAAAGACATGCTAAAAAATGTTGGCTGATTCAATCATTTTATCGCCCATGGATTTGTGGTTGTTTAATTTGTTTCTCCAAGAACGGATGGAAACTGCATTTGGTTAGTTCCTAGATACAATGAATGGATATATACAGGAAGGCAAACTTAAGGCAAACTTTATGAGAACAGGGAGAGGTGTTGTTATATACTAGCATTAGTATTACTCTGATCGCCGAAGGAGCCGAATTTGTTGGCGGAGTGGCTCTCCCACAACCCGCGTTAGCTCACGATCTCATCTTTCTCCCTATAAACCTCCTCCTGCTGCTTCGTCGTCTCCTCCGATGGCAGCTTCTCCTCATCGTCGCATGGAGATGGACATGGAGGAGGTGTGTTGTAGATACACTGGGTCCTCTGTCCTCGCATCCCCCCATCCGCTTTCCAGCACCGGTGTCCCCCTTGGTCTCGGCCTCGCCGCCGCGGAAGATAGAGATGTCCATAGCCGCCAGCCCTACCTCCTCCGTCACGGGGATTGAGGAATCAAACTATCGATCAATCGCTTCCTTTGTTGCTTAACTTTGTAATCAGCTATAGTTTTTATTCTGACAGTTGGATCAAATATCCAATACACAAAACACGTGGGCACCGAACCAAACGCTTCTAAAGGGGGACCAAACATTTCTTTCACTGAACACATGGCGACCACCGGCTGCTGTTCCAGCACTCCATTCCCCTCTCTTGGAAATGCGATTGGCGACAACACTCCGTCGCGCCATCTCCGGCATAGTCGTCATCTTGTTTATTCTGCTCATGCCACTCATTATGCAGAGGCCATATGTTCCTTGAACATTCACTATGCTTAATTATCGGGTTTCTTCAAACCTATCGGTAAGAAACATATGCAGTATACGTCTCTTGCCACTAAAGGACCCTGATAAGTGCCACACGTGTGGCATGAAGCGATTCCGCCATGGAGTTTTTTGATCGCAAGTTTAGTTATCCAAGGATGGCAACTTTAGTTCTGAAGCATAGCAACTTTTTGTTTGGATGGCAAGTTTCAGTTTTTTCGGGATTTTTTATGGCAATTTTAGTTGTAAAAAAGTCAGGGTGGTGTTACTTCGTGCCACACGTGTGGCACTTTATCTCCTGTATTTTAGCTCACTATTTTTACCGGGGGTTCGTTTATCCTCCTTTACGAAGAAAAGGACCACTGCTTCTTGTAATTTTTTTCAGAGTTTCATTTACTCCAGTCTAGGTTGATGTCAATCTTGGAGCAAATTCTTGGGAGCTCTAATAAATGGTGTCTCTTATATTCTACCACTTTGATAAATTTTCTTTGGAAGAGAGGGGCTAATTTGATGAAGAAACACAATACAACATTGAAGGAATCAAGGGGAGGAAAGATATCCCAGTGGCTGCTTATGGAGCAGTCAAGTTCCCAGATATCGCAAGACCCGCTAATCTGGAAGCAATAGTGGCTCAACTCCATACCTGCAAGAGAAATTCGAGTATGGAGGGAGCCCCTTTCCTACTATTCCATAATCCAAAACCGCTTCCAAGTGTATAACTTGTTATAAGTGAATAGTAAATTGCCGATCAGCCGGCAACTCACGCCAGACCAGTCCTCAGCGCTTCCTCGCTTGCACAGCCACGCAACCTCAGCACAGGTTTACAACTGAGCAAACAAATGTAAAAACAAAAAAGAGATATGAAGTAGTACCATAGCATGGCCATACATAGAAACAGTTCATCAGCTACGGCATATAGCATGTATAGTACTGAAAAGGACATAAACACCATAGACAGACAATAACAGCTCTGAAACATCTACTCCAATACTTGCTTGAGTTGAGCACCACCCAGAAATGCTACAAAATACCGGTACGCGTGGCCTGCTCACTACATTGAATCACTTACATGTTATCCATCGGTGGACAAAACCCCGGTGTAAACCAAGAAGAAACAATTGAGGGAAAAATGAAGACAATAGTGTAGAAGTGCATGCTCTAGCCAATGTAACCAAAAGACCGATCTGATGAAAGAGACCAGGCAATACATTTATACGTCAACACTCCCCCTCACATGTGGCTCCCTCGGGCCTAAACATGGACCGAAAATGGGCTGCAATTTCATTGCACCAGCCGGGTCTTGAACTCAAGAACTCATAACTCGGATACAATGTAGAAGTGTATGCTCTAGTCAATGCAACCAAAAGACTAATCTGATGAAAAAGACCAGACAATACATTTATACGTCAACAAGGACGAAAATAGAGGAGGGGGGTCTAGAATTACCCGGTGACAAAATTAAAGGAAATAAAAGAAAGAAAAGCTTCATCATATAGTGAAGATGTTACCAAGTAAATTTGATAACAGATAATGCTAGAAGGTAATCGCACCGCCACAGCGAACACAACATGGTATAGCCATCAAATCAGACAAAGACATCAGGTCATGCGTAGGATTTATTACCGAAAAAGGCTTTCGCCCCGCTTTATATTATAAAGCATACTACCCAATCCAAGCATCCAACAAGGTTCAACAAGCGCACACACACACGCACACGGAGGTCCACAAGCACACAGAGAAGTCATAAGGGTCAATGTTGAGGGCACAGCACAACAAGCCCTAAACACAAAAACACACACTCCAAAGAGCCACCAGACGGCCTAGTCCGGCTCTGGGGGAGGGGGCGGCAGCGGGGGTGCCACGCGGAGAGCCATCGAGCGAAGGTCGGTGAGGAGGGTGGTGATGACGTCCCTGTCCTAGGGGCGGCTAAGCGTCCGCCAAAGCTGCAAGTAACCACACATTTTGAAGATTGCATCAGTCGCACGTCGGAGAGGCACCTTCTGAATAACAAGCTTATTGGGAATGTTCCAAAGCGTCTAGGCGAGAACCCCAACGCACAACCATCTAATATGGCGGTAGCATGTAGGGGAAGCGTTGAGCTCCGCAAGTAAGTCGGGCAAGTTGGTATTGCACCACTGTCCATCGACCGTTTTGCGGAAGCAAGCCCACAGGAACTGGGCAGTAGAGCACGAGAAGAAGATGTGGTTAGCATCCTCGGTCGTGCCACAGATGGGACACATCCCATCGCCCGGGCCGTTACACTTGAGGACTTCAACCCCAGTGGGGAGGCGTCCACAGATCCATTGCCACAGGAAGATCCTGATCTTCAGAGGTAGGCGGATGTCCCAGATCAGGCTAGAGGGTTCCGGGGCCACCAAGGGCGCAATGGCGGCGTACAAGGACTTCGTGGAGAAACGGCCAGACGGCTCAAGGCGCCAGGAAAGGGCATCCTGGTCCTCCTCGATGTTCATCGGCATAAGGGCGATGTCTTGGAGGAGGAAGTCCCAAGCAGCCACCTCAAGGGGGCCGAAGGGACGCCGGAAAGCGAGACGCCCTAAGTCAATAAGGGCCGTCTCGACAGAGACCCGTGGGTCGGCCGCAATTGCAAAGAGTTCTGGGAATCACACAGCCAGGGGGGAGTCCCCTAACCAACGGTCGAACTAGAACAGGGTCGAGGACCCGGAGCCAACAAAAATGGATGTGCCGATGCGGAGGACGGGTAGAAGCTGGATCACGGACTGCCAAAACTGGGATCCACCCATACGCTGGCAAAAGGCAAGAGGTTGGCCCCGAAGGTACTTATTACGGATGATGGTTAGCCAGAGGCCTCCCTCCCCATTGGCGATACGCCATAGCCAGCAGGTCAGGAGAGCAATGTTCATGCGACGGGATGACAAGATCCCAAGGCCACCCTGGTCTTTGGGTTTGCAAATGTCAGGCCAGCTCACCATATGATACTTCTGCTTGTCGCCCTCACCAGCCCAAAAAAACCTCGAATGGTATTTGGCAACCTCCTGATGGAGGGTCTCATGGAGGTCGTAGAAGCTCATGAGAAACCAGAGTAGGCTAGCAAGCGAAGAGTTGATTAGGATCACCCTGGCAGCTTTCGATAGCCATATCCCCCTCCAGGGTTCAACCCAGTGCTGCATCCTAGTCACCGTCGGGCGGAGATCAGCAACGGTGAGCCTGGAGTCACTAATGGGTATCCCCAAGTAAGTCGTGGGGAAGGAACCCAGGCGGCAGTTCAGCCGGTCCGCAATGGACAAAGCCTCCTCCGGAGGATAGCCAAGGACCATCACTTTGCTCTTATCGAAGTTGATGGTGAGCCCAGACATCTGTTGGAAACACAGGAGGAGGAACTTCAGGTTGGCGATGTCGGACGCGGAGCCCTCCACCATAACTATGGTGTTGTACGCATATTGGAGGAGGGAAACTCCTCCCCCACCCACTAGGTGGGGGGCTACACCGCGGATATGGCCACATGCTTTGGCCTTATCAAGAATGACCGCGAGGGCATCGACAACCATGTTGAATAGAAACAGGGAGAACGGCTCGCCCTGGCGAACCCCACATAAGGTGGGGAAGTAAGGCCCGATCTCCCCATTGATGTTGACCGCCGTCCGACCGTAGGTGACTAGTTGCATAACGCGGGTCACCTAGTGGTCGTCGAAGCCCTTTCGAAGCGGAACTTCCCGAAGGAAGGGCCAATGGACAGTGTCGTAGGCTTTGTGAAAGTCGAGCTTTAGGAAGGCCGTGCGGTGGTGTTTGGATCGGACTTCATGGAGGACTTCGTGAAAGACCAGCACCCCATCCAAGATAAACCGGCTTTGGATGAAGGCGGATTGGTTGGGGTGGATGACCGAGTCTAGTAGAAGGGTCACCCTATTGGCGTACCCTTTAGCCAAGATCCTGAAGATCACGTTGATCACCGTGATCGGGCGGAATTGACGAATTTCCGAGGCCCCGGGACCTTGAGGATGAGGGTAATGATCCCATAGTTTAGGTGCCCAAGATCCATGGTCCCAGAGAAGAACTCGTCGAAGAGGTCCATGACTTCTGATTTGATGGTTTGCCAGAACGTTTTGAAAAACGAGACTGGCAATCCATCCGGGCCCGGAGCAGAGGAGGGGTTCATTCCTTTGATCGCCGCTAGGACTTCATCCTCCGAGAAGGGTGCCACCAAGGCGGCGTTGGCCTCGTCGGAAACTAGCTGGGCACCCGACCAGGTATCGGGGGCCAGCGCAACCCCACCCCGAGGGGTGGGAGAGAAAATGGCTTTATAGAAGCTGTCTACATGGGCTCGGATGTCCGAGGGGTGAACAAGATGAGTATCGCCGTTGCACAAGGAGTGGATGGAATTCCGTCGACGCCGGCCATTGGCGATCGCCTGGAAGTAAGCCGTGTTAGCTTCACCACGGAGCACCCACTGTCGGGTGCCGCGCAGCCGCCAGTAAGCCTCCTCGTCAGAGTAGATGACCGAGAGATGGTCCTCGAGATCATATCTCAGCATCCACTCGTCTGGAGAGAACCCGGAAGTGTCAGCGCGGGCGTGCAGGACTTGGATGGCACTCAGGAGGGCCTTCTTGCAATCACGGAGATCACGGCCGAGGTTCGCGCCCCAACCCTTCATAAATTGGCGGGCAAGCTTGGCGCGGAACTGCCAGGAGTCAACGGCGGACATGGCGCGGTGAGGAGAGTCGCGCACGGCGGTCCACTTAGCCGCAACGGCCTCGCGGAATCCGGCCTGATTGAGCCAGAAGAGCTCAAACCGGAACCGAGGAGGGATGGGGGGCGTTCATCTGTGGAGGAGAGGAGGAGGGGGACGTGATCGGAACCGATCCGGGTAATAGCCTGCAGCGAGGCCAGGGGACATCCGAGTTCCCATTCTGGAGAGACTAGGACGCGGTCCAGAACAGACTACGTCGGGTTCGCCTGGCGGTTAGTCGAGGTGAACCGGGCCCCCGTTCGCTCAAGCTCACGGAGGAAAAGCTCCGCGATGCAGTCGTTAAACAACTGCATCCATGGACGGTAAACCCGGTCATTGTTCTTCTCATCCGAGGAGCAGATGAGGTTAAAGTCACCTCCCACAACCACTGGGAGGGAGGAAGCGTAGATTTTCTATAGTAGCTCAGCGAGGAAGGTCGGGGAGCAGCGGTGGTCCGCCGGTCCGTAAACAATGATGACCTCCCACTTAAAGTTTAGCGCCCGCTCGAAGATCTCAGTACTAACGAAGAACTCGCCCCAGTCCATACCGCCCACCTCAAAGATGGCATCCTTCACACCTAACAGGATGCCACCCGAGTGGCCATTGTTCCCACTAGAAGGGAGCCAATGCCAGGCAAACAGGTGGGAGCTAAGGCTGTCAAGTTCGGGAAGACAGAACTCCGTGCGCATGGTTTCTTGAATGGCAATGATGTTGATGTATTCGTCGCGGAAGTACTCAACTAGCTGGTGGCGTCGGCCATCATGGCCGAAGCTGCGGATGTTCCAGAAGAGGGCGCACATCTAAACCGCCATTGAGGGGCTGCTTGACTCCAGGATGGTGGAAGCGCTTATTTGAACGATCCTATTACAGTATTAAGACACACACACACACACACACACACACACACATATATATATATATATATATATATATATATATATATATATAGATATATTTATATTAATGTAGAATAGGCATGAGAATTACATCGGCACATTCAGGTTCTCATCTGCAAGAGACCTACTTGTACACACAAAGAAGCTGATCAGGAGACTATAAATCGTTACAAGCAAAGAGCAAAGCAGAGCAGAGTAGAGAAAATATGATGATGGGCAGTTTATTCGTCCTTGGAAATGAGATTCAGTGCACCGTGTTGTTTCATCAGCCAGACTATGGTTAAGAGCTCACCACCACAGCTGAGCTGCTTGGCATGGGATTCCCTGCTGCATTCTTGGGACGTGAAGCTGAGAAACCGTACCCATGAATCAAGAATCAGCTTCAACATATAATCGAGAAGTTGCCATTGTTCCCCGCTGTCCCTATACCGTTTAATATTGGTTTGTGCCTCCTCAGTGAATACCTGAATGAAATCTTCAAGTCCGTGAATGTACCTGGCAGACATTGGATCCCTTCCAGAATCATACCGTGTCGAATCCAGCTCATGCAACAGCTTCAAGCCCCAGCCAGCACCAAGTGCGAGAGTTTTGTTGGTGTTAAAAAGAAAACTTGATTTCCGGTCACTGCCCTGAGGCGCATCCATGTATAGAAGGCTTTTGGCAATCCTTCTGGCTCTTGTTTTTGGAGAACCGCTGGTTCCTTTTACACGCCATATTTCCTTCAAATCGAGGAGCGACTTTTTGTAGTCGCTGCCTGCGCAAGAGGAAAATGTCTATGGCGACGTGGAATGCGATGAGGTTGCTTTCAAAACAGTTGTGCTCCTGATTATAGCTCATGTAATCACCGAGTTCCCTTGTGGGACGCCTCCCGGCTGTTGTGCCAGATTCCAGCAGTACATGTGCATACATAGCTTCCAACAACTCATCCTTGACATCAATCTTTTCCTTCCCAATTCCAGCGAAAAAACAAGAGATCTTCTCCTCCAGTCGACCCTGCGGAGGAGTACTACACAGCACTCTTGCAACAAGCTGTGTTGCCCGACGCCTTGAGCCAGGCAACAATCTGTGGCCACTTGAGCCGCTTCTCAGTGGGAGCTGCGACAGATACAGAGAAACGAGGATGCGACGGAGCCAATATCATGATTGCATCGCAACCCGACGACCTGCCTTCTTCAGATGGCCCAGCAGCCGCAAATTGCACCAGAGGTTCCGGCGACGGTTACACACTAGTCTGATTTCTTCTTCTTCTTGACCTTGCTCTCTATCAACCAAGAAAACATATGTCCAGGTGCACCCTGGTGCTCTCAGCAGCCATATGACATCCAACACCAGGGTATACCAACAAGCAAGGTGTATGTTACCATTTGATGTGCACTTTCCAGAGCCTGGCCATCTTTAATGTGGTAGAGATAGAGCGCCGTGCCAGCGGCTGGCAGCGAGAGGGCACGGATGATGTAGCCAGTCCAAGTGTGGATCACGCTTGCCTTGGTGTACAACATGTTGTACATGAGCGACGCCTCCATCTCCACCACCTTGCTCACATCCACCCAACCAGAATAAGATCTCTGAGAACCACCATGTCTGACCTCATACTCACCTAAGGCACCCATGGCGACACCAAGAAGGCGGTGAGCATCAAGCAGGGCGTCCCTGGGGACCAACGCTTCACTTTCTATCCCTGGGGATCTTCGTCACACATATATTTGACAACCCCTTGTTCTCCAAAGCATAGATGGTGACCAAGGTGCAGTAGGAGAAACGGCGCCCAGAACACGTATAGCTTCTGCTCGCTATCCGTGGTCGTGGCGTCCAGGAACACCATGCGAGGACGATTGGTGTGGCTATCTCGGTCACGTAGTACGCTAGCCACACCAGAAACGTCTGCAAGCCGGAGTCTTTACGCCAACGGATCCCGGCTAATAGCGCCATGGTAAGATGCACCGTGACGCTCAAAAGGACCAAGGCCGGGTTAGCCATAGATGCATCCGCTCCTGGTCCCCTCGCCCATAAAAAATTCAGCCATACCCAATACCCAAAAATTCAGCCATAGATGCAGAGATAAGTCTTGTCCAATCACCCAGTGCTTTTCAAGAAACTCTGGTTATTGAGGGAGGCTTTCCAAGAAACAGTGGACGAGGGTCGTCTCCTCCTATCCTCTGACACGCACGCTTTCCTTTGCCAGCCTCACACGGTTTGCCTGCACCTGCATAGGGCTCTCGACACACAATCGAAAGAATTGTCTTTTTCAAAGCTGAAGCGAAAGATATTTTTGTGTTGCACAAATTCAGCAACTCACGAACATATCCCTCAGCCACTACGATTCTCAGTCCACATATTATGAATTAAGTGAATGTAAGGTCAGTGTAGTATTAGTATATAATTTCCATTTCCAGCTTGCAAAGGTGAAGTATATTATGCCGACCTAAAAGTTAAAGGGGGCTTGGAATTCAGGATATTGAGATTAAAAACATCGCTTTCCTGAGTAAATGGGTATACAAACTACACATTGAGAATGAAGTGTGGCGGCAAATCATTCGTAACAAGTACGTGGGGTCTAAAGCCATTTCTCAAGTTCTTTGAAAACCCGGTGCTTCACATTTTTGAAGTGGCTGATGAAGGCCAAGGATTTTTTTTTCCCAATTTGGTAGTTTCTCGGTTAGGGATGGTTCTCAGGTTCGATTCTTAGAAGACACCTGGTGGGGGGGGGGGAATCCACTTATCGTGCAACACCTTAGCTTGTATAGGATCGTCAGACATAAATTCACATAAATTCGTCACGATCAAACAAGTATTGGGACAAGAAAATCCTGATATTTCTTTCCGATGGGATCTTTTTGGGCCTCGCCTGGTAGTATGGAATGAATTACTCATCCGTGTGGAGGCCATTCAGCTGTCAGGCGAACCAGACATGTTCCGATGGAATTTGCATCAGAATGGTAGCTTTTCAGTCAAATTCTTATATGATGCAATGGTTCACACTGATGTTCTCGTTGATCACAAGTGGAAGCTCAAAATTCCCCCAAGAGTGAAGATATTCCTTTGATTTCTAAACAGAGGGGTCATCTTAACTAGAGATAACCTGGCACGACGCAACTGGCAAGGTAGCAAGATATGTGTCTTTTGCCAACATGACTAGTCCATCAAACACTTATTTTTTGAGTGTAAGTTTTCTTGTGCAATCTGGGTCATAGTTCAAGTAGTTTCAAATCTATATTGCCCTCGTAGCGCACATAACATGTTCACCAATTGGTTGCGGGGGTATCGATAAACATTTTTCTACACATCTACTCGTGGGGCGGCTGCCTTATGTTGGACAATGTGGCTTACCGGAAATGATGTGATTTTTAACAATAAATGTGTTTCATACATTGTGCAGGTTATTTATGTGTGTACGCGATGGCTCAGTACGTGGTCTATCCTGCAAAGGCCGGAGGACATAGATCTTTTTATGACTGTGTTCACATGGCTGGAGCATACAGCTGGGGAGGTTTTCTTCCAACATGGATGACGGTGTAATCTTCGGATAGGATTTGCCCCACCCTAGACTGTACTGATTTACTTTTGTTGTAAAATGATATTTATTTTTAGGCTTGTTGGACTTGTTGGCTGTGTGCATCATGCATTCATGCTATGCAGAGGCCGGGCATTTTTTCAATGTGATCGTATCACCTATTGAATGAAATGTTCTTTATCAGAAAAAAGGTACATGATAATGACAGTGATGTACAAGCATGGTCACACGTAGAAATAGAACATCAACGTGCGTACTCGACGAGTTAGCCTGTTATGACGGTGAAAGTGGAGCACACGTTGTCAGCACTTGCACCATATCGAGCACACAGACACGCAGAGAAATAGCACGTGGCATGTCTAACTGTACGTGACACGTGTTCTTTTGGCCACACTGCAACAATGGTATGATTTCTAAGTCGACATGTGGTATTGAAATACACCGGGACATCGCGTCGCTCCCAGGGAGGTGGCTCGGGCAAACCAAGGTATCTATCTGCCCGTCCTCCCTTCAAGACCCGTGTGCTAGGATTCGGAAGCGACGGGGGCGGCGGTGGCTAGGGTACGACACTGTAGATGAGTCTCTATGTGCTAGGATCTTGAAAACAAAGTATTACCCGAACCAAGGTATCCTTGAAGCTGCCTCTAAGAAGGGTTCGTCTTTCACATCGCAAAGTATAGTTGCGTGTATTCAAACTATTAAAAGAGGTCACATATGGCGTGTGGGAATGGCGAGTCCATCAACATCTGGAGAGACCCGTGGATTCTAACCATCCCGAATAGGAGGATTATCTCTAAGAGGGAGCTGTCCTGATTGATAGGGTGTCAGACTTAATCAATCCAGGGACAGGTCAAATTGATTCGGGACATTTTTTTCTGTGGTAGAATTTGCACAAATTTTCAGGATACTACTCAGCCCAAACGGGTTCGAGGACTTCATGGAGTGGCACTTTAATTAATCTGGAACTTTTTCTGTCAAGTAGGCATATCACGTGGAGTGAGACACCAATTTGGAAATAATTCACAACAGTTTGCATCTTCATCTACAGGTTCAAATCCTATATGGAGTAAAATCTGGAAGCTTGCGGTTCCTAGAAAAAAGAATGTTGGAGAGCTCTTCATGCGATACTCCAGGTGAAAGCTATACTTGTAAATCATCACATAGGGACAGATCCCTTATGCCTCATGTGCCATAATCATCTCGATGGTATTTCACATCTTCTCTATGAGTATTTGCCGGCTCAACACCTTTGGAAAGAACTGAAGCTTGAAGAGCGGATTATGTCATCTTTTGCTGTAGACAGATTAGGTTCAGAAATGATGGAAGAATTACTTGGATCATCATCAGATCAGTACCGCGGTCTCCAAAATGTGGGGGTGGCTGAGGTGACAGCTACATCCTGTTGGTACTTGTGGTGAATCCGTCGTCAAACAACACATTTAGAAAAGGTTCTACCTGCTGCTATTTGGATGATGTATATCTTGGCGTTGTGCAATGCTTATGTGAAAGCTAATCGAAGGTGTACAACGAGCGAGGTTGAGAAGTGGAAGAAACCAGGTATGGATCAACTCAAACAGAACGTTGATATGGATCAACTCAAACATAAACCAGGTATGTTTCTTAACATATTGGCATTGGTATGGGCGCAACTGTAGCAGTGATTAGGGATTCTCGTGGTAAATTTTTGGCTGCGGCTTGCTCGTTTATCCCTTACACGTCTGAAGCCTCTACATTGGAAGCATTGGCCATGAAGCATAGTCTGTCCTTCGCTTCTTCTTTTGGTATCAACCAAATCATTGTGGTATCTGATTCTTCTGAGGTTATTGATGCTTGCACAAACACTACATGGTGGAATGAAAGTGCACCAATCTTTGCTGATTGCATGGACTTGATTGCTTCTATTGGGAACCTCTAGTTTTGTCATTGCTTACGGGAGGCAAATTATGACGCTCACGAAATTGCTAGGCATAGTTGTGAGAACATTTTTTCTTGTAATTTGGTAGATGAACCTCCAGACTTCATTCTCGAACTTCTCGTGAACAATGTAAGCCTGATTTGAATTTCAACAAAGTAGCCATGATGGCATTTCCCTAAAAAAACAATGCGCTATCTCTCTGCTAAACTGAACTAATAGCTGGTCCCTGGTGCAACACCATGAAAATAATAGATGAGCATGGAGTTTTTGACACGTCAGAAATCAGCATCGTACATTATCACTGTGTACAGATAAGCTACTAGGTAGATATGGATATGATGAGTGGCTAGCTAGTTAGGATCAGCATGCTTGCATGATTGATGGTCTCAAACTTACGTGTAAGGATTTCAGTATAGATTACCCTCCGTTTTTAAATATAAGTCCTTTCAGAGATTTTAATATGGATTATATGTGGATGTATATAGACGCAATTTAGAGTGTAGATTTACTCATTTTGTTCTGTATGTAGTCTATATGAAAATCTCCTAACCAGTTTATATTTAGGAACGGAGGAGTATATAGTAATAATCTCTCTACCTTCCCAAGCCTGCATTATTGATGTTGCCTGTCTCGCAAGGGCTGATCAGGACAGCAGTCGCCTGAGAATTCGGAGCTTTAAGACCGCGGCGGCACTTGTTAGACACCGGCCAGCGTGAGATCTGAAGCCATGTACTCCCTCCATCCGTAAATGTAAGTCTTTTAGAGATTCTAATATAGACTACAAACGGATGCATATAGACACATTTTATAGTATAGATTCATCATTTTCCTTTATATGTAGTCTATGTTGAAATCTCTATAACAGCTTATATTTAGGAAGGGAGTAGTAGGTATTATTTTCATGGTGAACCAACCCGTGGTTGGATGGTTAGAGGGACTGTGGTATCCTCAGCCCACCAGGGTTCAAATTCAGGTGCTCGCATTTATTTCTGGATTTATTTCAGGATTTCCGGTGATGTGCATTCAGTGGGAGGAGACGTTCCCGTCGATGACGAGAAGCACCGGGTTTGGCTGTTCCTCAGAAGTTCATGATTATCATTTGAATTGCCTCATCTTACTGTCTGAAAGTAGAAGCCAGCAATGCAATATAATGCCAGGATGTTATGTTGTACTGCAATACCTGAAATGATATGTTAGTGGATCTGTGTGAGACTTGTGCTTTCTCTCCTTGGGGGTATCAAATTAGCTGCATGTACACTAATCACTGTATCTCACTGGTTAACTCCATGGGGAGATTATATTAAATTGCTGAAACATAAGGTGAAATTATTCATGTTAACAAGTGTTATGTTTTTGCTGGAACACTTGCATCTTTCATGTTTTACTTCTTGTACCAACAGGTAACAGTCCAAAAGTAGATCAACACAGGTTTACTTACAAGTTACAACTGACCAAAGAAAGGTAAAAATGAATAGCATGGACATACAGAGAAACACTTCACCATTTACAGGATAAAACAAGACAAACACGGGTAAGCAGACATAGAAGAATCTCCATTCCCATGCTTGCTTGGGCTGATCACTACACAGGAACACAAAGAACACTCATTCATGGCCTCTCCTTCATGAGTTTCGCAGCGGCGCGCCCCTCATTCACAAAGCTCAAAACAAGGGACCAGGCAACGGTATATCCACACCTTGCAGAAACAAGGATAGCAGGTGGCATTGCTCATGCCGGACCTAGTCGACGCGAAGACGGCCATGCCTTGAGCGACGGTGATCACACCATCATCATCATCATCGTTGCCGTCGTCTTCTTCTTTGCCACCGGTCTGAGAGGAGGCCACCACGGAGACCACCTGCTAACTCCTTTAGGGCCACCGACATGACATGCCTCAGCAGTGTCGGCACAGACCCGTACGCCGAGTACTTTCCGACGTACTTCGTACAACGCAATTCCAACGACCTGTGCTTTCGGCCGTTGAGATACACGCGTACGTATACAAGGAGCAAGCAGGCAGACAAGCTGGTTAATGGATTCTTGACGTGAACTAGTACATGCACATGCACGTACGGAACTATCACGCCGGCTCCTTGATCGCTGAAGCAACTCGCCGAAACTTACGCACCCACGACGAAACAATACGAGGCGCCGATGGATAGCAATAGGTGCGTGTCGCACCTAATACTTTATTTCTTTGATCTGAGTTCTGTCTTACAAGGGGATACACAGGTATATATAGGTATACGTAGCAGCTAACCTAGCTAACTAAGAATCCTATACGGTGACTGACTCTAGTCCGAGCCGGACATAGACTATCAATCGTGGTTAATTCCAACAATCACCCCCCTAAGCACGATGTCCTCATGTCACAGCTTGGACACCGATTCTTCGCCGCATCTTCATGAACTCCTGCCGTCCTAAAGATCTGGTTAGGATATCTGCAAGCTGGTCATCGGTGCAAACGTAGTTGATGTCGATCTTGCTTTCTTCCACACACTCCCTTAGGTATCGATACCTTGTATCGATGTGTTTGCATCCACCATGACGCATTTGATTCTTCCATAGAGAGACTGTAGACTCGTCATCAATGTTGAGCACCACTCGTTTCGGTTCCTTACCTGTGAGGCCACCGAGTAGCCTTCCAAGGCAGACGCCTTGACACACCGTGTTTGCAGCTGCAATATACTCCGCTTCACGAGATGATAGTGCGACCACCTTCTGCTTTTGTGATAGCCAACTCACTATGCTTCCTCCCAAGAAATATGCCACGCCGAGGTACTTTTACGGTCGTCCACATCTCCTGCCATGTCACTATCACTATAGCCAAGTAGCTCCACCATCTCCTTCTTCTTCTCTCTCAAATAGACACAACCGAAGTTTGTTGTCCCTTTGATGTACCTGAGTATATTTTCCACAGCTGCCCAATGCTCCATCGTGGGTGCTTCCATGAAGCGACTCACCATGCCAACGGAATAGGTCAAGTCCGGTCTTGTATTCGTGAGATACCTCAGCTTTCGGACCACACTTCTATACTCCATTGCATCAACCACGGGTGCTTCACTTTTCTTGCTTATCATAAGACGAGGCTTCATCGGAACATGACTTGGATTGCAATCTTTCATGCCACAGCTTTCAAGTACCTTCTTTGCATATGCCTCCTGGCATATTGTGATCGCCTCCGGCTTTTGCTGTACCTCAATCCCAAGGTAGTAACTCAAGAGCCCTAGATCAGTCATCTTGAATAGCTCCTCCATTTGTAGCTTGAAGTTTGCAATCACCTCTTCGTCTGCTCCAGTTATCAATAGATCATCCACATAGATGCCCACTAAGAGACGATCCTTGCCTTTACCTCGTTTATACATCGTATGCTCCAGTGGGGCTTTCTCAAACCCGAGAGAAATCAATGTACGATCAAGCTTGATGTTCCATGCCTGAGGAGCTTGTCGTAGCCCGTACAATGCCTTGTGTAGCTTCAATACCTCGTGCTCCTCTCCTTCTTGGATGTACCCCGGTGGTTGCTTCACATACAACTCTTCTTCTAACTCCCCAGTCAAAAATGCGGAGTTCACATCCATGTGATGTAGCCTCCAAGATTCTTGAGCCGCGAGAGCTATAAGTAGCCTCACCGAGTCCATCTTTGCAACTGGAGCGAACATTTCTTCGAAGTCCACATCTTGCTCTTGCACGTTTGGTTTAGCCACGAGCATTGCTTTATGCTTCACCAAGTACCCTTCGGCATCCTTCTTGACTTTGTACACCCACTTGAGCTCTATGGCATTATGTCCGTTGGGAAGATCCGCGAGTTCCCATACTTTATTGTCTCGGATCGACCACAACTCTTCATACATAGCACGGCGCCAACACTCTTCCGTCTTTGCGTCTTCAAAATTTTCCGGTTCCTCGATGTGCAAACATCGTTGCCCTTTACTCTTCATCTTCACCGAATTTATTCGAAGCACTTCTTCTGAAGAGATGTCCAAGACGCGTCGTTCCTGTGCTATTGGAGAAGACACTTCTGCTTCTAAACTTGCCAAAGTTTTAGTTTCTGGCACACCCAATCTTTTTCCTAGGCTTTTAAGTCCATCACTTTTTTCTGGACCGTTCTCATTCACTAGTCCTCCACTTGATGATGAACTCCCACCTGCACTCTTTTCTAAACCGAGTGCATCTTGCAAATTTACTGGGATTTGCACCCGTTCTCTCCATGATTGGCCATCACGTGGTGGTGATTTTTCCAATGGAGCTGTAGTATACGACTTGTAGTGGCCACGTCCTTCTGGCCTATGCGGAGCAGCGCTAGTCCGTGCACCAGCTCCGATGCTGCTGCTGCCCACGTACATGCATAGCCCCTCGTCGGCCGCCTGCTCGTATGCGGCGCGCACGCCTTCCTTTACAGACGGACTAGCTGAAGCTGACGCATCACCACTCGTGTCTTGATCTCCTGGCACACCTGGCACGCACCTGCCGCATACGACGTTCATGTTGTTCGTTGCACCACTTGACATTGTGTATGCGTCATGCTTGTCTGGCCCGAGTGTAGCTTGCCACATATCGTGGTCATCTGGCGCCACGTCATCGCCTGGGTCTAGCGTGATCACACCGTCACGCCTTGCTTCATGGTCTTCTGGCGCCATGACTTCGCCTGGTTCTAGCGCAACCACACCGTCACGCCCCGTGTCCTGGTCTTCTGGCGCCACGACTTCGCCCAAGCTTACTGGCATGAATACACCACCACGCCTTGTGTCATGGTCTTCTGGCGCCACAACATCGCCTGGGTTTACTGACGTAGATGCACTCGCCGGACCTATATCCAGTTGATCATGATCATCTGGATCCTCCTCGTCCACTAGCTCGCACATCAGCATCATATCCCCGTCGTCTCCTTCCTCGGCCATGAGCGCCTTATGCTTCGGTGCTTCCTCACAGTCAGCCTTGAAGTGACCAAGGAGGCCACACATATAACACCTTACTTTTCTGATGTCAAACTTCCTCCTCGGTGGTTCAGGTGCAGCCTCGTCGTCCGAGTCGGCGAAGTTCTTTCTCGCCGAGCGCTGCTTCCCTTTCCCCTTCTTCTTGCCGCTGCTCGTGGATCCGCCTTGCTTTTCTTTCAAGAGGGCGGTAAATTGCGCCTTTGTCAACATCAGGTGCTCACTCGCCTCCGCGTCGTCGAAACTGAGACGAATTCTCTCGTCGTGTGCCTTGAACCTTCCGACGAGATCCTCGACCGTGAGAGTCTTCAGGTCGAGACATTGCTCGATCGACGTGACGATCTGAATGTAGCGTGCCGGCGCGGCGCGCAAAAATCGTCGGACGATCGCAACTTCTTCTAGGGTTGAACCATAGCTGCGTATGCCGTTGACGAGGGTCTTGAGACAGGCGGCAAACTGATCAACCGTCTCACTTTCATCCATCTTCAGGCACTCGTAGCTTCTCATCAGGGACTGAAGGTGTGCTTCCTTGACACGGTCATGACCCTGGTGCAGGATCTTGATGGTCTCCCATGCCTCCTTCGCCGAGTTCTTTCCGACGAGGTGTTGCAGCACATCTTTCGGCATGGCGGAGTAGATCGCCGTTAACGCCTGACGATCCTTCCGGTACTTCGTCGCGCCCTTCGCGTACTCGGCGCCGCCGGGGTCAACAGCTTCCCAAAACTCGGCTCCCTCCATCGTGACCTCCATGTTCATCGCCCATAGTGCGTAGTCTTCTCGATCCAGACGGGGGAATTGCGACACCCCCACCATCGGCATTGGCGCTCCCGCTGCTACCGTCACGATCTCCTTGCTTGTGTTCGACATGATCCTTCGAGTGCTTTCCGAAGATCACGACCGACAAACCAAGCTCTGAATACCAATTGTCGGCACAGACCCGTACGCCGAGTACTTTCCGACGTACTTCGTACAACGCAATTCCAACGACCTGTGCTTTCGGCCGTTGAGATACACGCGTACGTATACAAGGAGCAAGCAGGCAGACAAGCTGGTTAATGGATTCTTGACGTGAACTAGTACATGCACATGCACGTACGGAACTATCACGCCGGCTCCTTGATCGCTGAAGCAACTCGCCGAAACTTACGCACCCACGACGAAACAATACGAGGCGCCGATGGATAGCAATAGGTGCGTGTCGCACCTAATACTTTATTTCTTTGATCTGAGTTCTGTCTTACAAGGGGATACACAGGTATATATAGGTATACGTAGCAGCTAACCTAGCTAACTAAGAATCCTATACGGTGACTGACTCTAGTCCGAGCCGGACATAGACTATCAATCGTGGTTAATTCCAACAAGCAGTAGCCGCAGCAGCACGCGTGTGCAGAGCTAGCAAGCAAGCACACAGCCTAGCAGCTTGATTGATAACAGTAGCTAGCTAGTACGCGTACGTGCACCGCCGTAACCTCGCCGTACGTGAAGCTGGTTTGCTAGGGCTCTAATCGCTCGGCATGACTAACTGGCCATGCATGGACTACTAATGTTTCAACTACATGCATGAAACAAAAATAAACATGACGCTTACACAGCAAGGTTAATTAACTCTTAACATTCCATGTTTACAGACAATGACTTTTGTGATGATTAACAATTTCTTCAGGTAACTATCTTAGCGGCTACTTATGGAGCACTCAAGTCCCAGAAATCGCAAGACCCGCTAATTTGGAAGCAACAGAGGCTCAACTCCATACCTACAAGAGAAATTCGAGTATGGAGGGAGCACAGTTCGTACATTTCCATAACTGAAAACCGCTTTCAGGTTTATAACTGACATAAGTGAAGAGTAAATTGCAGATCGGCCGACAATCTCACGCGAGATCGGTGGCCTCGCGACAGCACGCGGCTCCGAGCGTCCTCACTTGCACAGCCACACAACCTCAGCACAAGTTTACAACTGAGCAAACACAGGTAATAACAAAAAAGAGATATGATAGTAGTACCATAGCAGCCATACAGAAGAAATAGTTCACCAGCTACGCCGTAGAACATGTAGTACTGAAAAAGACCTGAACAGATAAGAACATCACTGAAACATCCACTCCAAAACTTGCTTGAGTTGAGCACCACCAAGAAACACTACAAAATCCCGGTACGTGTGACTTGCTCACTATATTGGATCACTTACATGCTATCCATCAGTGGGAAAAAAACCCGTGTAAACCAACAAGAAATGATTGGGGAAAAGGGAAGAGATCAGGAATTCCCCGACGAAAAAATTAAATGGAATAAATGAGACAAAATCTTCAGCATACGGGGAAGATGTTACATAGCAATGTTTGATAAGAAAATAATGTCAGAAAGTAATGGACTGCACAACGAACACAGCATGATATGGCCATCAAACCAGGTAAAGATATCAGGTCACACGTAAGATTTATTTGAACGATCCTATTACAATGCTGAGAACAGGCATGGCAATTACATTGTCAGGTTCGAATTTATCTGCAAGCCCTACTTGTACACAAAGAGAAGCGGATTAGAAAACTGTAAATCGATAGTAATAGAAAGCAGAGCACGGAATAGTAATAGTAATAGTAACTTCTGAAAATTTTAACAGAAAGCAGAGCAGAGGAACTACTATGCTGGCCACTTTATACGCTCGGGAATGATATCCAGTTCACCATGTTGTTTCATCAGCCAGACGATGGTTAAGAGCTCACCGCCACAGCTGAGCTGCTTGGCATGGGATTGCCTGCTGCATTCGTCGGACGTGAAGGTGAGAAGACGTACCCATGAAACAAGAATGAGCTGCAACATATAGTCGAGGAGTTTCGACTGTTCCCTGCGGTCCCTATACCGTTTAATATTTTTTTGTGCCTCGTCGGTGAATGCGGGAATGAAATTTTCAAGTTTGTGAATATATTGGCCCTGCATCGGATGCAGTCCATAACTCCCGGGTTCCAGCTCATCTAACAGGTTGAAAGCCCAGTAAGCACCAAGCCCGAGAGTATTGTTTCTGTCACAATAAAGATGACTTGGCCCGCCAAGCGTGTAGCTGCCTGCAGTGGCATCCATGTCAAGAAGGATGTTGGCAAGCTTGGACTCTCTTGTTGTTTGGGAATAGCTGGTTCCTCTTTCAAGCCATATTTCCATCAAATCAAGGCGAGACTTTTTGTAGCCGCTGCCCTCGTCACCCGGTTTCAATACCATGTGCTGGCGTTCAGCGAGGAGGAACATCATGTAATCAGATAGTGCTCGGATAGTCTTCTCATATTTGGCTGATTCTTTACTTTCTATCCCTGGTGATGTCTGCTTGCACAAGAGGAAAATGTCGGTGGCAATGTGGAATGCGATGAGGTTGGTTTCAAAACTGTAATTATTGATATTGGACTTCATATAATCATCGACTTCCTTTGCGGGGCGGATTCCAACAATTGTGCACAAATCCAGCACTAGATATGTACACATAACTTGCAACAACTCATCCTTGACATCAGTCTTCTTCCCAGTCCCAGCGCAAGACAAATTCATCTTCTTCAGTCGGCCGCAAGGAGTAGAGCACTCATGCAACAAGTTGCGTTGTCCAACACCTGAGCCTGGCAACAACCTGTGGCCACTTGGGCCGTTTCTCACTGAGAGCAGAGACGGTTCTAGAGAGATGAGGAGGCGACGGAGCCAATACCATGATTGCCTCACAGCTCTACGATGACGTGCCTGCTTGAGCCGGCTCGGACGTGGCAAATTGTCCGAGATGTTCCGGCGAACCGGAAGCAGCATTTGTTTGCTTTCCTCTTCTACAGCTTGCTCTGTATCAGCCAAGAATACATATGTCCAGGTGGACCCTAGTGCTCTCAGCAGCCATCTCACATCCAACAACAGGGTACCAACAAGCAAGATGTATGTGATCATCTGATCTGCACTATCCAGGGCCTGACCCTCTTTACTGTAGAAGAGATAGAACGCTGTGGCAGTGGCTGGTGGAGAGACGAGACGGATGATGTAACCACCCCAAGTGTGGATCACGCTTGCCTTGGTGTACAACATGTCGTACATGAGTGATGCCTCCATCTCCACCACCTTGCTCACATCCTTCCAACCAGAATAATACCCCGTGTACATCATGGAGTTGACGCGATACTCAGCAAAGGCGCCCATGGTGACACCGAAAAGCCCGTGAGCATCGAGCAGAGCATCATCATTATCCCGTTTACGGCCTTCGTCCTCAACGGTGAAGCACCGTAACTCCTTTCTCTCGTTTGAGCGGCGAATGTTGGCAAAGGAAGCTCGCCGTAGCGCAACTGCCCTCTCCACATACTTATAGGAAGCCAAGAAGAGCATAACGAAGAATGCGGCGCACATAGCCCCGTCGCCATGCATAAATCTTTGCTTGTATGAGCCATAGATAGCTCCAAGGATTCCAAGGACGAGAGCAGCCTTTTGAGTTGGCGACAGCCCCTTGTTCTCCAACGCGTAGCTGGTGATGTTGTCCGGGCGACCAAGGTGGAGTACGAGAAACGGCGCCCAGAATGCAAACATCTGCTGCTCCCTATACGCGGTCACCGTGTCGCCCAACACCTTCAGCTGGCGTTCACCATCGAGGAACACCTTGCCGAGGGCGATTAGCGTGCCTATGTCGGTCATGTAGTACGCCAACCACACCAGAGACCTCCGCATGCCAGAGTCTTTACGCCGACGGATCCCGGCTAATAGGGCCAGGGTAAGATGAGCCGTGAAGCTCAAAAGAACCAAGACCCGGGTGAGCCATAGATTCATATGCTCCTGGGTGTCCTCGCCCATCCAAATTCCAGCCATACCCAATAATCCTCCTGCACTCAAGTGACCGAGGTTACAAACTTACGATAAACAGACATCATATATGCAATCACCTACTATATATCAGATCAACCAGTTTGTGCTGTATCTGCATGCTAGAGAGATTAGGACGTAGTACTGAACTACTGATTAACATACCACAGCGAAGGCCGATGAACTAGTAGTAATTTTGAGATGCACGGCCAGTTGATGAAGGCAACCTCGTATACTGTTGTGAACCCGATTCCACGCACCAATCACTGCTTGTAATTCCCGATACCACAGGATGGATTTCTATCAAGTTGAGAGTCCCAACTGGAGATTCAAATCTGGATGGATTCAAATCAAGGTGAGCAAGGAGGAAGAACAAATACTATAGTACTAGGTGAGATGAGAATATACTTGTGAATAAATAGTACAGAAGGTGAGATGAGAATATACTTGTGAATAAATAGTACAGAAGGTGAGATGAGAATAGACTTGTTCCTTGCATCAACATATAAAAAATCAGATTGGTGAAGGAACACTGTTTTGTCGTTCTGTTAGCTAAACTGAACCAACTAGCCTACGATAAACTGTTGTGGACCTCCTTACTAGTTACTTAATGAGAATACATAGGGAAAAAAACATACCACTTGCCTGCCTTTATCGTTTTATCCTTATTATGGTCACCAATTAACTTTTATGCCCCCTTCCTTTCAAAATGATCATACATTTAACTTTGCGCTAAAGTCAGACTATCTTAAATTTGACTAAGTGTATAAAGAAAAATACCAATATGCTACTTACTACACCAATTTGGTATCATCAGACTCATCCTGAAACATATATAGTTCCATATTATACTTATTTGATGTCATAAATGTTGGACTTTTTCATCCAATTTTGTGCTGACACGTTCATGTTTTAGGAAAGGGATGTGTTTTTACGATCACTGTAATCCTGTGGTGTATTTGTGGCACTTAGCAACTACTAGCAACTGATTCATGAATTACACCATCACATAGAGTACTCTGTTACATAGAACTAGTAGCAAACAAAGAATTCTTCCATCAGATCTACATGTACGAGGCACAGATCGAAATAACATGAAAAGGGGAAAAGGCGAATTGAAACTTGCCTGCGACGAATCGAGCTCCGCCGCGTGAACTGAAGGTTGCCAGCGACAAATCGATTTACTAACTACCTTCGGTCGGTGAGAGAGCGAGAGAGAGAGAGAGAGTAAGTGGTGGTGGGCGGCGGAGGACGCCGCGCACATCGGTTGGGTGGCGCCGGCGCCACCAGAAGCTCCCCGGCCCACCACGACGCGGACTCCCGGCAAGCTCCGCTTTCTTCTACAGCATGGACTGCAACTGCAATGTGATATCCCGCTACTGGAGGAGAAGATGACTGCAACTGGGAGGACTGGGGAAACAAAAAACAGAGAAGAGAGATGAGATGCAGAGAGAGTTGGTAGGTGAGATTCAGCCGGGCGGCTACCTCAATTACCAATTCTTAAATCCAAACAATTATATGCAACATGAAACCTAATCTTTAGCGGAGTCCATCTGGCTTCACCATGTCCATGCCCGGCGGCCGGCTACGCCCCCTCGGAGTGTTGATGTGGTCGCCAACGAGGTAGAGTAAGACATGAGACATGCACCAGCTCACGAGACTCGAGGCATCGCCATCTCCTATGCCCTACTCTTCCCTGTCGAAGCCCGTAGCCTGAACTTCGTTGGTCGATTTGAGGTCGACAATGGATCCATCATGGTCGGAGCCTGACACGTCCACCACGACGCGGTTGCGGCGCAAGCAGGTGTCGGCCACCCGTACAGGCACCGGAGAGTATGACTCCGCCTCGCTAGCGTCTGCTGCGAGGGCAGTCGTGGCCTCCCGCGCCCTCTGCCTCGCACAACGGCCAGCCCACGCCATAGTCTTAGAAGACAGGCCACGTAGGGCCTACGAGTCGATGCGCCGGGATGCGCCTTCACCATGGCGTTTGACTGCCAAACGGACCACACTGCCCGAGGCAGCGGCGACGCGCCTCATGCGAGTTCCAAAGCCATTTGGGCGGATGCTGTGGATTCTCGCCGGATGGAGTCCGACCACTGTCCAGCGTTCTCCTTGTGGACGGGCATCTCCTCTTAAGGGTCCACAAGTGATGAGCTCCCGGTCAGTAGGTTGGGCGACGTGAGACTCAGATCCGCTGCCTGCCAAGCCGGAAATGACCAAAAGGGAGCTTGGTAGCATAGTGGAGTCGAGTGTCTAGGGTTTGGTCCGGGGAGCGGATGGGGTCGAATATATGTGGGGTCGGGTGGGCCACACTACTAGGGAAATGCTTATACACATGAGCTTATCAGTAGTGCTTTTTTATAACAAAGCGCTGCTGCTAAAGAAAGGTAGTGCTTGTGACGGAAGAGCGCTGCTAGTATGCATATGCAGTAACGCTTTAGTTATAAAACACGCTACTACTATAATTGCCAAATCGTTGCAGGCAGTCTATTATACATAGCACTAGCGTTGTCCTCTAACTAGCGCTACTGCTAACAGTAGCGGTGATTGCTCAACAGTGCTACTACTATGGTTACCTTATCCACACCCCGGCCCATGCACGTCCCTCACTCTCCCCTCACACTCTCACTCGCCCACTACTCCGCCACACGCCGTCGCCCCCAAGGTATATGCCTCCCTCCTTCCCTCCTCCTCTCGTTGCCCTCCTCTCTCCCTCCTCCCACGGCCCTCCTCTTCCCTCCCTCCTCGCGCCGGCGGCCCTCACTCCTCCCTCCTCTCCCGTGTCCGACCACCGCCCTGCTCCCTGCTCCCTCCTCCTACTGCCCTCCTCTCTCCTCCCTTCCCCAGCCGCTCGAAGCCCTCACTGCTCCCTCCTCCTCCTCCCACTGCCCTCCTCTCTTTTTGTATAAAAATTTAGGTATAAATTATTTTAATAAAAGAATTTAGTAATAGAAATTTTTAGGTAGAGAAATATATTATGCTATGTGAGATTATTTTAGTAAATGTACGATTTTTGAATAGAATTGAAAAAATAAGTAAATGTAGGTGTTTTGAATAGAATCGGTTTTTTTTCTAAGTTATGTGAAATTAGGGCGTTTTTCTATGGTTCAAGAAGTAGACAGTAGGTAAAAAAGTTGAAGATAAGTATGTTCTTAGGGTTTAGGAAACAAATTGCAGACAATTGAAATTTTTATTTGGAATCAAATTGGATATTTACTTGATAGCTTATGGAGTTTCACTAAGTCCTAAGATGACGATAATAATTTTTTTTATATTTTGTTTTTCCAGAAATCACGGAGCCCCTGCATCATCCCCGACGTTGTCCCCGTCAGCGACCCCCTCCGACCTCGAGGTGAGACCAGCCACCCCATGTTGTTAATTTAATTTAGGTATTGTAGGTGTTTAATCTTAGAACAATGTAGTATGAACCCTAGTTATGATCGAACCATGTTCAAAATGTAGGTTTTTAATTAGGTGTAGTTAATAGAATTTAGGTGTTTTAGGTGTATTTAACAGAATTCTAGGTTGATTCGTTTTGAAGTGGACATGTCATATGTCTAACATGTCACATTTGTTGTTATTTTTCTAGTTAAAGCATTTATTCCCGCATCGACGTCGACGATGCCTATCCCGCATCCTCATCATCGACTCGGTGGAGGAGGCATGCTTGATCAGAGGGGCCATGTCCGGGACTGAGCTCCGCCAGGCTGGTACTAGGAGGTGCTACCTTCCGGGGGGTGGGGGGGGGGGTGGGGGCGCAGCTTGGTGAGGAGCCAGCCCGTCGTTGACCCGAACCTTCTTTGGTGGCGGTCGCGTGGGCCACTGACGATGCGGAGGCTTTCATCCCCCATGGAGATGGTACGTCACCGTGTCAGTGAGGAGGACGAGCATGTCCGTCGCTATATGGTTGCGTTGAAGGGCAGGTTCGACAATACCTGGCAGGTTCTTCAGGGATCTCACTAGAGTTATGTTCCTGTGATGGTTCCTTCTTTTTGGGTGTCCACCGCCAGCGCCGATACCCATCGTTCACTAGGTTGTAGCTGTATTCGTGATGTTATATGTATGACACTATTCGACATGTATTAGTTATAACTAGTCATCAACCCGTGCATCTGCACGGGCTAGAATTTGTAATATTAAATACGACAGAGTGGGTACCTATTATAAATGTTGGACAATAATATGGTAATGTTATTATTATATTGGTAGACAACATGGTTACGAATTCAAAATTTGTTGCATGTACCATGTATTTGTTACATATAAGTTTGTAATAGGTATATGATCAAGTTCCCTATTGTATCATACATGTTCATTTTCTTTCGCTATCTCAAAAAACATACATCTTTGTTTATACCTCAGAATTACAGTAGAAGTTTATCTTAAAACCTCTTTGTGGATTTGTACAACAATTAAGCAGACGTCCTCCCTCAGGAACATTGGATTGCACCTAATTTTGTTCTATTATTAAAAAATTGTTTCTATATACAACAATGAAACAATAGACATACACGGTTTTCTATCAACATATGTGAAACAGTAGAAAAAGATATGCATAAGAGAATTATATTTTCTCATGCCTTTAAGAGCCATACATTATTTAGATTTTAAGTTGTTGTCTGAACCAATACATTCTGACAAAATTTCTTTTATGATTAATGGAGCAGCGGGTAACTGTGTGATCGATTATCGGATTTAATTTATGCGCAACAAAATATCTTAAATAATTTATTTTATAATTATGCATGGATTTTAATACTTTGTATTCCTTCTACACACATAAATATCACATACATAATGATGTGTATATGAGATCTTTGTGGCAAATGGTACATCAAGATTTTTTTGGTTATTGTATAACTACATCAAGAAAATTGGTGCACGTGGCAAGCCGCGCTCATCCACGTACTGACCAAATAATTGGTGAAGCAGATCGGCCTTGCCTTGCAGAAGAACGACATGCTCCCTCATTCAGACCGTTTAAAGCAATAGAAATTTTGACTGGATTTAAATTTTAAAAGAATTTGTGGACACATTTATTAATAATGTTCTCTGCTTACAATTTTATGAAGGACACCCAACAATACACAGATGCTAACTTGCTTGATTGGACACCCAACTTATCAGGTTCCTCTTGGGGGCCGTACACAACAGTAATCCAGAACTGATCAAGAGAATCCCAGTGAAACCGCATGGTGATAGAGAAATCACCAATCCTAATTGAATCACCTTGCAGCAATGCGACCAGCTAAGCAGGCAAATAAGCGTACCCATCAAATTTGGGTCCTAGGCATTGCATTAATAGTGCATGGGAAAATTGTTCAATTTTAGTCTCCTGGAGTTTATGGCAGATGCGCCACATTTCCCCTTTCCCCTTCCCCCTCGGGTCGCCCCCGCGCGGCGACCGAGGGGAACCCTAGCCAGCCACTGCCGGACCCCCGCCTCCCGCCTCCCTTCTCCCGCCGTCACCACAAGGATCGGCCGCGCCAAGCCCGACCGGATCTGGCGGCGGTGGGGCCTTTCTTGTTCTCCGCCAGTGGAGGCCGGCGCGGCGGGGCTTCCTCTGGTCGAGGCGCGGCATGGCGGCAATCGGGTGCTGGAGGGCGCGGACGTGCTTTGCCATGGCCGCCTCAGGCAACGAGGGCCGCGGCAGAGCGGGTCGGCATCTGCTGCTGCGTTCCGGCATGGTAGGGACTCTGACGAGGTGGTGCCGGCTCGTGGGTGCTCGATCTGTCGGGTTCGGGTGTCTAGGCGGCCTGGGTGGTGCACTCGTCGGCGTGGCGACCACGGCGGCTTCGGCGGTGGCCAGTGTTGTACGGTGGCGGGCTGCGGGTGGTGGTGGCTCCTCCCTTCTCCTGGGTTCGGGCCAAAGGTGCGGGCTTTCGCGCGGAGAGGGTCAGGACCCGGGGCTCGTGCTCGGGCGGACAAATTCGAGGCCTGAGACGAGTCGGTGCTTCCGCTCCGGGTAGGCGATGGTCGGCGTGGTCCGGGGAGTGGTCGTTGGTGGTGGTCGGACTTGTGGTGCGTCGGTTCGCGGATCGATGTCAGTGGCCATGGACATGGCGTTGTGTGAACTAGCCTGTTCAGGGGCTGGTTTGCCGGCAGCCGTTGGTAGTCTTAGACTCGTGTCCCCCCCCCCAGTCCACCTGGCACTGGCTGGGGACGCAGGTGTGGGTGCCTCCTACTGTGGAGGCGCCTGCTCAGACACCGGGCCTGATGCCGGGCTAGGAGCTGATGGACTATCGTTGCTCCTCCTACTGTGGTTGTGTGCATTTTGACGTGGGCGGTGCATGTTATGTCACGACAGAGACGCCTCGGCGGCGGCCCCGGATGGCGGGCCACATGGTTGCTCTCACGCAGGCATCATTGTGGTGGTGGTGGCTCCTCTCCCGGGTTGTGTGGACAACGGTAGGGGTGGCAATGGGTAGCTCGGGCGTGCCCTTCCTCCGGTGGGGTGGCGCTCCTCTTGGCGGCCTCTTAGGGGCATGAGTGAGTTGCCGGGCGAAAGCTCCGTGCCATGATGGCGCCAACGATGACGACACCCGTGGATGCCGTTCTCTTCTTGAAGACGTCGTCGTGGTACTTCTCGTCGTGCCCGAGCTCCGGGTGAAGACCTTTGTCCGTTTGGACTCGGCTCTCTCCTTTGTCCGTAATCTTGTTCGGGACTGCTTTTCCCGTTCCTTTATATCTCTCTTTAATTTCTTATCACATTGGCCTAATGGAAGATTTTAGGAATGCAAATTAGGCTTTATATGTTTTTTCAGCTGAGTTATACAAGTATATGTTTTTGCATAGTTTTTGTGGATGAAACTAATTTGAACAATTATCTTTGTTGAGTATCTTGCTTGATTGCATACTACTTGGTCAATTAATTTTCTTGAATGTCTCATTCAATTGTTTCATGGCATCAATTTTATGTTTACTTTGAAAGTCTGCCCTGACTAACTTCAAATCCTTGATCCGGCGCCGTGGGAGGATTGGGAGAAATTGCAGCTTAGGATGAGAAAACAGAGAAGGGAGATGAGATGCAGAGCAAGGTAGTACATACCTCTTTTTAACTCTGCAGAACGAGGTACTACAATATGTTTCCAGTATTTTAGGATGGTCAGGCATCTTTTCTGTAAGATAATAAAGCTGGAAAGGCTACTGACATAGGCATTTTCTTATACCGTTTCTCAAGAACTCCTCGTCAACACCAAACCGGCCATACTAATTTAATACATAATCAAAAGTGAGCACTAGTTGGATGCCATTTACTTGGAAGCTGCGCGGAGAAGTAGAGAAGCACTTGTTCTCACACAAAGCAAGGTCTGGAGTGACATAGCATAATCGGTCGTCGACTCACAAGTTGCCTTCTTATTTTTGTCCACATTAGAGCAAATCTAGTACTTCCTCTGTTCATTTATATAAGACGTTTTACCAAATTCAGACAGTGTACTAAACAGTTCAAACCCAGCTGTCTGAAACGCCTTATAAAAACGAACGGAGGGAGTAGTATCTATAGTCACTGTAACCAAAGTTTTTGGAGGCTAGCACCGCAAATTTAGAGTCGCCGTATCTTATCTTAGCCTATAAAATTTGGGACCCGCTTGTCATTGGGAAATCTTTTTTTTTTTCTAATCTTCCTTCCATCATCACGTGAGGTGGGGAGCAACTGAAGTTTCCTTTGCAGTACATGATTTTTCTGGATGGAGTCTGCACCAAAAGTTGACGCGTGGCGATAGCCACCTAGATAAAGACTCCGCTAGAGCGTATTTTTGCCTCCTTAGCCTCCATGTTGCCAATTCTATTTTGTTTCTCATATTCCAGTTATTATGAATCATATAGCTACTCTGTTAAAGTTGCTCTTATGCATGCCTGAAATGTTAACCCTGAACTTGTGACACATAACCTACTTCACTAAAGGGTGACTTCATGAAAATTCCAAAAGAAAAGCGAAACACTTCATTGTCCAACAGTTGTACAATAAGCTTTGCCTCGAAACAAAAGTTGTAGAATAAGCAATGCAACTATGCATAGGACACTTCATTGTCCAACAGTTGTACAATATGCATAGTGATTTCGTTCTACTAACAAACGGCTAAATGTGAACTGCTGGACGAAAATCATATGACAGACATCATATGTGTACCAGGGATATCTCTTCTTGCAATGCATCATCATACTTTCTATTTCAAGGCCAGAAATATAATTCAGTTACAATGCAATGGCCTCTGCGTTTGAATGAGTTTGTTTAGGTGCCTCAAGTAATTGAGGTCCAGCAGTGGTGTACCAATATTCTGGTGCAACTTTTTATGAAACATCAACAATGAATTCTGAAATACATTGTTGGGGTCATTTGAAGAAAGGCCAGAACTAGACCCTGTTCAATGGAAAGTGTTGGGTAGGCCATAAGGCACCGTTTAAGAGCACGTTGTTTCTCGACATTCTTGAAATGACCCCATTTTTTTAATCATGACCGTGCTTAAACAATTCAAGACATCATGCCAAGTTGTTTTTGGTTTTTCTACAAATTTCGCATTTGTGGAGTTCTCTCGGTCAAAAAAGTGTGATAAATGAGTCGGGCGTGTCGCAGCTTGCTGGTACAGTAGAAGTCGCTTCTTACTTACAATAATTGAATTCAACTCGGTCGATTTGGTAGGAAACCGAAGAACCGAAAGAAAAACCAAAGAGCTAGGTTCTCTCACGCAAGAACCAAAAAAAGTTGCACAAAATGATATGAGAAATTGAAAAGATTCACAATTTTTTTAAAGAGTTCATAGTTCGATGTTATAGCGGGTGGAAGTAATCTAGGAGGTCCATTGTTTGAATCCTACTTCATGCACCTATTTTTTTGAAGGTTAAAAAATTAAAAATAAATAAATGGGCCAAGCCGAGAACGGAGGGGTGTGTGTGGCGGGTTGTGTGATGCTACTCCCTGTACAGCGGGAGCCCCTAGTCATCGCTTGTTGCGCTAGTCAACAGATGCAACACTCGCACACCACCTTTCATAGGGTTCGCTCAACTACATGAGCGATTAGCTGTCACCCGTGAGGAGCATACCCCCGATCGCTTCTTCGTGGTTCAACCAAAAAAATATTTCTTCATGGTTGATCTAGACGACAACTTGACCATTAACCGTTGAACCTCAACAAGTGGTTCATCTTTTTGGAAAAGTTCATGGATTCAAAAAATGTTCGTGGATTTGCAAAATATTCAAAAAAATTAAAATACCATGAACAGAAAAACATTCATGGATTTTAGAAAAACAAAGTTCAAGGATTTGGAAAAAGTTTATCGATTTTGAGAAAGTCCACCGGATTTGCTAAAGATAGTTCATCAACTTTGAAAAAAAATCATTCATTTTCTTAAAAAAGGTTCATCGATTTTGAAAAAAGTTTGTCGACATCGAGAAAAGTTTGCTATTTTTGGAAAGATGTTCAAAGTTTGTAAAAATAAATGCATTGATTTGTAGAAAATACAAAATTGAAAAATTTGCACATTGCAAAATAAAAATAAAAACGAAAACAAAATAAAATAAATGAAAATAAATAAGCAACAAAAATGTTTGAAAAAATGAGAAAAGGAAAAAAAAAGAAAGGAAGCAAGGATAAAAGAGTGATTAGAGGAAGGTAATCACATCAGTTGACGTAGGCCCTTTGGTTATCATGTGAAGGCTTGAACCTGCCTTGGTCATAGGATTTTTTGAAAATATAAAAAAGATATTTCGTGATTTAAAAAATAGAAAAAAGATAGATGGCCCGGCCCAGCTCATAGGTGTATAGCATATATACGAATAGTTTTTTTAAATATGACCATATACCCTTTCTTATGAAGAGGTATGGACTAATCTCGGACGTCCTTGTGTTTAGAGGGGTGTACCGAAGTATAAGTAGACAAAATATAGTGAATCTGACTGCGCGCAGCATCAGTCTCCATTTTTTCTAGCGATCTCCTCCATATTGATTACAGAAATTATGCTAGAGCTGCTCTTAATACGACACTAATTAAAAGCATAAACCAAGTCTAACAAGCAGGACAATAGTAAAAGGGAGATTAACAGGCAGTCGCATGAATTTCTTATTTAATTTGGTCATTTTTTCCTGCCATATCCAACAGACTTAGAGCATCTTCACTCCCAGCCTCCTAGGGCGCCTTTTTTTATCACTGACGCCAAAAAAAGCCCTGTCGCGCCTTCAGGAGCCCAAAATTCGCTGGTTTGGGCCGAATTGACGCGGGCAGATCCAGGCCGAACCCAGCATGCAGGGGGGCGACCAGGGGCCCCAGGGAAAAGAAAAAAGACGCCAAAACTTCCCACGCCCGATTCCCACCCTGCGGGCCCGCCGAGTCAGCGACTAGGCTTCATCGTCCTCATCGCCTTGCCTCGGCTCCTGCGCAAATCAATGCCAAGGCTGTCGCTGGTCAGCCTTTCATTCATCACGGGCGGCGCAGTGATGGCGAGCCGTCGCGCGTCCCTCTCTTTCTCGCCTCGTGTCCACACTGCTTCCGCCCCCTGATGTCTATTACACAACCTTCTTCTTGTAAACATTGTTGGGCCTCCAAGTGCAGAGGTTTATAGAACAGTAACAAATTTGCCTCTAGTGGATGACCTAAGGTTTATCAATCCGTGGGAGGCGTAGGACGAAGATGGTCTCTCTCAAACAACCCTGCAACCAAATAACAAAGAGTCTCATGTGTTCCCAACACACCCAATACAAAGGTAAATTGTATAGGTGCACTAGTTCGGCGAAGAGATGGTGATACAAGGGCAATATGGATGGTAGATATAGGTTTTTGTAATCCGAAAATATAAAAACAGCAAGGTAACAAGGGGTAAAAGAGTGCGAAAACGGTATTGCAATGCTAGAAACAAGGCCTAGGGTTCATACTTTCACTAGTGCAAGTTCTCTCAACAGTGATAACATAATTAGATCATATAACAATCCCTCAACATGCAACAAAGAATCACTCCAAAGTCACTAATAGCAGAGAACAAACGAATACATTATTGTAGGGTACGAAACCACCTCAAAGTTATTATTTCCGATCAATTCATTGGGATATTCCTGTAAGTGTCACAAACAGCCCTAGAGTTCGTAGTAAAATAACACCTTGAGACACACATCAACCAAAACCCTAATGTCACCTAGATACTCCAATGTCACCACAAGTATCCACGGGTATGATTATACAATATGCATCACAGAATCTCAGATTCATCTATTCATACCAACACAAAGAACTTCAAAGAGTGCCCCAAAGTTTCTACCAGAGAGTAGGGCTGGACCAAAAGCTTGTAGCTAGCGAGCTTAACGAGCGCTCGATAGTTCGTCTCATTAAGCTCGTAGCTCGCTTCTTAATGAACAGAGCCAAACATTGATTTTAGCTCGTTAAGCTTAACGAGCGAACTAACGAGTTTCGCTAGTAGCTCGTTAAGCTCGTTAGTAACAACACAACACATATTTTCATATTATGTGACAAACTTTTTATAGCACCTCAGGCCATCTATTTAATCTAATCAACATATGAGGCAACAAACTACTTTATTTCTTTTTGTAGTCACCATATTTCATCTTGAAAATCATACCTACACATTCATCATGTATATCGTAACACATTATAATCTGTTAACGAGCGCTCACGAGCTTAACGAGCTTCAAACGAGCCGAGCCGAGCAGGGTTTTATGCTCGTTAATCTTAACGAGCTTAACGATCCGAGCCTTAACGAGCATGAGCTTAACGAGTACGAGCTTAACGAGCCGATCTGCTCGTTAGTCCAGCCCTACCGGAGAGTCAAGACGAAAACATGTGCCAACCCCTATGCAAAGTTCACAAGGTCACTGAACCCGCAAGTTGATCACCAAAATATACATCAAGTGGATCAATAGAATACCCCATTGTCACCATGGGTATCCCAAGCAAGACATACATCAAGTGTTCTCAAATCCTTAAAGACTCAATTCGATAAGATAACTTCAAAGGGAAAACTCAATCCATTACAAGAAGATAGAGGGGGAGAAACATCATATGATCCAACTATAATAGCAAAGCTCGCGATACATCAAGATCGTGTCATATCAAGAAGACGAGAAAGAGATCAAACACATAGCTACTAGTACCTACCCTCAGCCCCAAGGGTGGACTACTCACTCCTCGTCATGGAGAGCGCCGGGATGATGAAGATGGCCACCGGTGATGGATCCCCCCTCCGGCAGGGTGCCGGAATAGGGTCCCGATTAGTTTTTGGTGGCTACAGAGGCTTGCGGCGGTGAAACTCCCGATATAAGGTTCTTTCTGGAAGTTTGGGGATTTATAGGAGGGGTTGTCGTTGGTTTCACATCAGGCGGCCCCACAGGGAGTCCACGAGGCAGGGGGTCGCGCCCTAGGGGGGCGCCCTCCACCCTCGAGGGGCCCACGGGACTCTCCTCCGGTAGATTTTCGTTCCAGTATTTTTTATATTTTTCAAAAAAAATCTCCGTTGATTTTCAGCGCATTCCGAGAACTTTATTTCTACACAAAAACAACACCACGGTAGTTCTGCTGAAAACAACATCAGTCCGGGTTAGTTCTGACCAAATCATATCAAAATCATGTAAAAATATTATAAACATGGCATAAATACATCAAAAATTATAGATACGTTGGAGACGTATCACCTCCTCGCCGCTATAAAAGCCGACGGCCGAAGCCGCTTGCCGCACGCTCGCCACAACCATCTCTCTCTCGCCTGCCCCAGCGCCGACCACCTTTCTCGCGCCATCTCTCCTCCACCGTCCCTCAGGCACTTGTTGTTGGGAAACGTTGCATGGAAAACAAAAAAGTTCTATGCACACGCAAGATCTATCTGTGGAGATGCATAGCAAAGAGAGGGGAGAGTATGTCTACGTACCCTCGTACAACGTAAGCGGAAGCGTTTATTAACGCGGTTGATGTAGTCGAACTTCTTCGCGATCCAACCGATCAAGTACTGAACGTACGCCACCTCCGCGTTCAGCACACGTTCAGCTCGATGAAGTCCTCGCCTTCCTGATCCAGCAAGACAGGTGAAGTAGTAGATAAGTTCCGACAGCACGACGGCGTGGTGACGGTGATGATGATGCTATCTCCGTAGGGCTTCGCCTAAGCACTATGAAAATATGACGAAGCAACAAAACTGTTGAGAGAGGCACCGCACACAGCTAAGACAATGTTGTGTATTATGTGTGGCGGCCCCTCCCACATATATATAGGTGGGGAGAGAGGGGAGAGACCAGGAGGAGCCCCAAGTAGGGCCGAATCCTACTTGAGCTCCTGCCCTGGCCGCCCCCTACCATATATGCCCGAGGTGCAAAGGAAAGCGGGAGAGGCAAGGAAGAGGGAGGCCAAATCCCCCCCCCCCTTTCCTTTCTCCCACAGGTCGGGCTACCAGGTCCTTGTGGGCTGGTGTGCTCCCCTCTACTGACCCAATAGGCCCATCTTTCTCCCGGGGGGGGGGGGGGTCCGGAACCCCTTTTGCCCTTATGATTACCCGGTGCACTCCGAAACACTTTCGGTGTCCCAATAACATCGTCCTATATGTCAATCTTTACCTCCGGACCATTCTGGAGCTCCTCGTCATGTCTGTGATCTCATCCGGGATTCCGAACAATATTTCATATTACTCATATAACACTATATCGTCACGAATGTTAAGCGTGCGGACCCTATGGATTCAAGAACTACGTAGACATGACCGAGATACTCTCCGGTCAGTAACCAATAGCGAAACCTGGATGCCCATATTGGTTCCTGCATATTCTACGAAGATCTTTGTCTCTTGAACAGTTATGACAGCATACGTAATTCCATTTGTCTGTCGGTATGTTACTTGCTCGATATTCGATCGTTTAATCTCGTTAACGACAAGTCTCTTTACTCATTCCGTAATACATCATCGCATAACTAACTCCTTAGTCATTAGCTTGCAAGCTTCTTGTGATGTGTATTACTGAGAGGTCCCAGAGATACCTCTCCGACACACAGAGTGACAAATCCTAATCTTGATCTATGCCAACTCAACAGGCACCTTTGGAGATACCTGTAGAGCATATTTATGATCCCCCAGTTATGTTGTGACGTTTGATAGCACACTAGGTATTCCTTCGGTATCCCGGAGTTGCATGATCTTATAGTCAAAGAAATATGTATTTGATATTAAGAAAACAATAGCAATAAACTGTACGATCAAATGCTGAGCTAACGGATGGGTCATGTCCATCACATCATTTTCCTAATGATGTGATCCCGTTATCAAATGACAACTCATGTCTATGGTTAGGAAACATTGACCATCTTTGATCAACGAGCTAGTCTAGTAGAGGCTTACTAGGGACACCGTATTTGTTTATGTATTCACACATGTATTTAAGTTTCCGGTCAATACAATTCTAGCACGAATAATAAACCATTATCATGAATAAGGAAATATAAAATAATAACAACTTTATTATTTCCTCTAGGGCATATTTCCATCACTCGCCATGGTGGAGAGATTCCTCGGCGATGGAGCGGCGGCCAACGGCTTCGGCGGCCGCTGGCTGCACGACTTGGAGGCGCGCCTACGCCAGGAGGCCAACTACCAGGAGCCGCTTGGCATGCGTGTGCCCAACGCATGGCGGCTGACCGTAGGCGGCGTCCCCGTGCCTCCGGTGCCCTCCGGCGTGGAACGTGGCGCCAAGATCATGGCGATCCGGGGAACATGCCAGAGCAAGCGCGAGAGTAGCGCGGTACGCGGCGGACAACCACGTGCTCTGGACTGCCTACTTCAAGCACCGCCGCGCCGAGCATCTGGGGTCCACCAACAGCGCCCTAGTGCCGGGGGCCACCAGAATGCGGAGGGGTGCCGTCAATGGTGGGGCGCGTCGGGGTGGACTTTGTCTGCCGAGCTCGCACACATTGACGGTGGCAATGAGCCACCATTGGAGTACCTGACGCCCTCCTTCTCTCACCACCGAGGGAGCTCTTGGACGCCGAGGCGCATGGACACGCCGTCCTCGTCGTCCTCGGGCTCCCGCCCCTCCCCGTCAAGCCCGAGCCGGAGGAGACGCCGCTCCATCGACGCACCCGCGACGGCAACCTCGTGATGAACGAGGGGGGCTGCGTCCTTTCCCCTCCCCCTCCCATCTGGTCAAGCCGAAGAAGGAGCCGGCGGCGCTCCTCCCCATGAAGCAGGAGCACGAGGCCATGGCCGCCGACATGGAGAGCGGCCTCCTATGGTCGTGCCAGGACTACGTGAGGAGGAGATGGAGCGCCAGTGTCGCGCTCTGTAAGGAATCGCCGCGCGGCGCCACGGCCGCGACGAGGCGGAGTCGTCGTGCTCTTCGACAACGACGACGAGGTCGCTGCGTCGAGCCAGCCGGTCCGCAACGGCGATCCGGGGCAGGGCAGCAGCAAGGACGCCCCGACCGCCGAGCGACGGCGACAACGATGACAGCGGCGACGACTATACTGCCTTCTACAAGGTTCACGGCATGAACATATTAGAGCAGTTTTTTTTATGTTTTAATCTATGTAATTCGCCAAGAGGCGCTATGTAAATTGTACATTTCTATAATAGTAGAATATTTGGAAGAAAAAGATTTCTAACAAGGAATGAATTAGTCGCATACTATTACACTCAAAGAATAAAGAAAATGAAATAAAAAATAATAAAACTAAAATAATGAAAATTTCTAAGACAAAATGAATTAATGGCTTTGGTGTTACCCTTAAGGAGAAATAAAATAAAATAAAGAACAAAAACAAAATAAAATAGAAAACTACTACAAAGTTAATAAAATAATATTTTATAAGAAAAACATAAATTAGTGACGTTATTATTACCCTTTAAGAACAAAGAAATTGAAAAGTAATGAAACGAAAATGACAAATTTCACACAATTTACACATAAATTATGTTTTATAATATATAAGAATGGAATATGCACATGAAGGAAGTTTCCTAAGAAGAATGAATTGGTGAGAATGGTATAACCACTAAAGAAGAATGAAGTTTTCTAAAAATTAATGAATTGGTGGCTTTGGTATTACCCCTTAAGAAAGAGAAAATGAAAGAAATACTGAATCAAAATCAAAACATTAGTTTAAAAAAGCTTAATAGTGACATTTAAAAAAAATAAAGAAAAAGTAGCAGCGCGGCGCTGCTGCTACACGGATTTAGTAGCAGCATTGGGTCCAGTGGCCATGGCTGCCAAGCGTACATTTGGCAATGTGCCTACCGACGAGTTTCAAACGAACGGAGAGTCAAACAAAGCATGATCGAATCCAGCCAGGCACACCAACGAGCCAGTTGGTACGAACATGGGCATTAGGTGCAGCAAGTCAGATGTTTAAGACAAGTCTGCATGACTGCATCAGGTCAAGAAAATAACACTCCCTCCATCAGAGTTATTTTGTCGCAGAAATGAATAAACACAAAAATATCTAAAATTTAAATAAGTCTAGATACATTAATTTCTTCGTTAAAACTAACGGACTTGGTCCCGTTACCAGCTTTTTCTTTTTGGAAAAGGACCCCGGCATCTGCATCATAATTATGCATGCGGACATTTTAGTAACACAAAATAAAATGTAGCCAAATCTGTAATCCAGTACAGCCCGCAAAAGGAGCAAACAAACCAAACGAAAAATTGAAAAATCATCAAGTCACATCCGGCAGATCATAGGATTAAGGCCTGCCATGACTGCCAAGCGTACTAATACGTATTATGATACAGGATGCATCTGGCACCGCCATAGTTGACTACCGCTAAGCATGTGCATACCAACTGGCAGATCGATCCAGTTTGAAATGAATCTGACTCTCGGGGGCGGAGCTACATGTTACTGAGGTGCCGCTGCCCCCAGCCATTGCTTAAGGAAATTTTTTGTCTTTGCCCCTCCGCCCCCCTTGAGATCCTTCGCTAGCTCCGCCACTGCTGTGTGTGAGTTGGAGAGAGAGGGCCTGAAGCAGAGATGGGTCTCTCAAGTGCCCTGCAATGGTGGGAGGAGTGGCAGCTGCGCATTCTCGTCTTGAGCAGCCAGTTCGTTCATTGGCTCCTGTTCTTCTCTCTATGGGTACGTACCTATCATATTCTGCGCAGGCTGAAGCCGGCCATATGGATCGCCTATATAGGCGGCGATGCCTTGGCGGTTTACGCTCTCGCCACCCTCTTCAACCGCCACAAGCAGCAGACATTGGATAGCGAGAGTGCCTCCCTAGAGATCATATGGGCGCCTGTCCTCCTCATCCACCTCGGCGGCCAGCCGTTGATAAGTGCCTACGGACTGGAAGATAACGAGCTATGGAAGCGGCATGTCATAACCTTGGTATCTCAGGTCATTGTTGCCGTGTACATCTTCTGCAAGTGGTGGTCCGGCGGGGAGAGGATGCTGCTGGCGGCGGTCCTGCTCTTCATCCTTGGCGTCGTCAGATTCAGCGAGAAGCCATGGGCTCTGAGGAGAGCTAGCTTTACTACCATGCTGGCCTCCACCAATGTGTCGCCGCCCATGGAATCGAAATCAGGTACGGCGTGCTGGACATTGTGTACTTTAAGTTTCGTGGATATGTTTAAGATGATGGAAAATGAAGAAGAAAGTAAGAAAGGAGAAGAACAGCGCAACCTTTCGATCGAAGAGTATGTACAAGAAGCAAAGAAATGCACACAGGCCACGGAGGTAGCCAGTGACCAGGAAGGCGCGTTCATGAATAATATAAGAAGGTTTGTAGATGCATTGGATAATATCTATAGGATGTTTGTGGACAAGTCTTCACCGTACTCTGAACGGTTAAAGGATCTGCAATTTTTCCTCAAGTTTGACGACGAGCACACACACACACTTTGCCGGCGGCAGCTCCTCTTTGTATTTAGGGTCCTATACACCAGAATTAGGCAGTCGTACACTTTACTTGGCTGCTGCTTAGTGTTTAGATGTGACATCCTTAAGAAACATTTAGATGTAAATTAGACAAACTGTATAAAATTTGGTCAAAGTCAAACATTATTAAGCTTCACTAACTTTATAGAAAAAAATATCAAGATTCACAATATGAAATCAATAATGTTAGATGCATCATGAAATTAATTTTCATACCATATAACATAAGTATCGTAGATGTTGATATTTTTTTCTATAAAGTTGGTTAAACTGTACTAAGTTTGACTTTGACCAATTCTTATATGCAGAATAGATGAAAAAATGAGGAGTATCAAAAGGGTGTTTGTGGACACGTCTTCACCGTACTCTGAACGGCTGAAGGATTTGCAATTTTTCCTCAAGTTTGACGAGGAGAGCACACATAGACTTTGCGGGTGTCTGCTCCGCATTGTATTTCATATCCTATACACCAGAGAGATGCTGTCGTTACTTGGCTCCTGGTTACTGTTATTTCTTCCGGCCATGCCCATAATTTCCTTGGTGCTGTTTGCCAAAAGCAACAAGGATTATTACAATAAGAGTGACGTCATGGTGACATACATCTTGTTCGCTTGCACGGTTGCACAGGAGCTGTTACCCAGCTTGGTCACTGCTTTCCTAGAATGGGCTCTATCAAAATTGACTTGTTGCCATGACATGGTATCCCAGTATAGCATCATGTCCTTCTATGTCCGCAAGAAGAACCCCACCATTCTGATGAAGCTTGCTACCTTGGACTCTCTCAGGGAGTACATTAACAAGCACTGCTACATTTGGCACACACCTGCAGGCCCCCTGGTTACCCGGCTGGTTAACCGGCATGTGAAAGATGGGTGGAAGAATTACATAGACGACGTTGCAGGATACAAGAGATTCAACAATCTCAGGGGCCAACGGTCCCTGGGGAAGAAGAATCGTCAGCTTGCTTGGAGCTTGAGTAAGCAATTCGACCATAGTGTCATTCTATGGCACATAGCCACTGACCTTTGCTTTCACTACCAAAGTACAACAACCTCTGGTCCACAGGAGTGTGTCAGTGGAAGTAGGGTCATATCCAACTACATGATGTATCTGCTTTCATTTCATCCTGAGATGCTAGTGTCTGGTACCAGATCAGGGATCTTCGACGTGGCTAGCTATGAACTTGAGCACATCTTGAATGGCAGCAAGCTCGACAATGAAGAAGTGCTCGCCCGGAAGATTATGGACATGGTGAAGTCGGCAACCACAAGTACCCTTGTTCGTGAACAAGAATTGGCGAATACAATTGAAGAGATGGAGCAGCCGACAACAGGTGCTCCTTGTACTATCTTGTTTCTTGCAATACTTACTCTGTACTAGCCCCCTTTTATATACAAGACTAATTCCATTCTTACAACAGTCCACACTACTGAAGAAAAATACACTCCTAACCTCATTCCAAAGGCATGCCGCCTCGCTGACGAGCTGATGAAGCTGGAAGAGGAATCGAGGTGGGCGGTGATCCAAGGTGTGTGGGTGGAGATGCTATGCTATTCAGCTAGCAGATGCAGGGGCTATCTGCACGCCAAGAGCCTAGGTGAAGGTAGGGAGTGCCTCACAACAGTTTGGCTCCTCTGGTCATGCTTGGGCATGGAGACCTTGGCGAACATGATTCAGAGCCCGGAGCTTCAAGAAGAAGAAGACGACGATGATGATGACAGCGAAGAAAAGGAAAAAGAAGAAGGCACCTCACCTTCTCAATTCCATGGCCAAGGTGATCAATACGTGGAGATAATCCCAGTCTGATAAATGGTGCCTTGTGGACACTAGTGACCCGGAGTCTGCTTCGTTTACCCATACCATACCGTGTCACATGAGTTGCATCATAACCTGCTGTATGCTTACATTAATTTGTGTGTCTTAATCATTTGTTTGGTTCTCTTGTAAAGATTGGGCGCTCCAACCCTCTACCCTTTTACGGCTTAATAAACTGCTCCAGTGTGACAGCAGTAACCATTCATAGCATGCAAGTCTGTTCCAATATCAGTTATATATTCATGTTCTGGATTGTATTTATATATGAACCTGTAGCCGAGGATCGATGAATATATTTGTATTTTTATAAAGCAGCTTATGAACCACCAGTTATCTACATAGTTTTCTGTCAAACTATTTCCCTACTAGAAGTTCGAGTCTGCCGTGAATGCGAAGGCTTATCTTCTCTAGACACTTCTATTTGATTAGAAAATTGTTTCAATTACATTACTGATTTAATCCTAAACTCTAGCACGTGCAAATTTCAAATCTACACTTCCGACGGTACTTCTGCAGTTCTGCATATTATGGTTGCGCTTGAAGATTCAATTTGTCATTCTGTTTACTATCATTTCAGTTTTCACAGCACCATGCCAAAGTCTGTAGTTCATGATTCCCAAGCCACTGGAACCAAATATGTTGCTGAGACAACCTATAAACAGATCAAAAACTAAAGAGAGAAAAAAATTATGGTTGCGCTTCCGACGGTACTTCTGCGGTTCTGCATATTATGGTTGCGCTTGAAGATTCAATTTGTCGTTCTGTTTACTATCATTCTGATTTAATCCAACTTATCATCAGTGTGTGATTTATAGCCAACTAAAGTACATCGAGAACTTTCGTATATGTCTGCTGACTGCCGAGTTCCATTGGTGTTGAATAAACTGGCACTGAAAGTTACTTGTTTGAGCGCACCTAGTTAGTCAGACCTACAAATGAGCATAGATCCTGGCAAATTTGCACCAGAGTGATCCTTGTTTGCAATGTAAAGAGGTTTGTTGATGCAGCAGCTGCTACCGCTTAACTAGGAGCAAGCAATTCAGCATTTAAATTCATGCCATCGCCATCTTCTTCTTTCTGTTCCTTTTCGGAAAAAAATCTTCTTCTTTTCCTTAGAATTTACTCAATTGTTTTCCACTTCTGTTAGGTGGTATTACAAAAGGTTCACGAAGGATCAGGTTACTAGGGAAGTTTGTTGAGAATGAATGCGAAAAGATAGACCGTCTGATGGAGCTATACATACGGTAAATCTAGTTTCAGGAGCGCCAAGGGAACTGCTGTCATTTATTTGCCATTATTAACTGCTTGTGTGATCTCCGTACATCATGCAGGTATTCAGACAGAGTGGATTTAGACGATTTATAGGTATCTTTTCTATCTTGTTACCCCAGTGTCAAATCTGAATAGATGCTTTATTATTAAAGGGCATGCTCTTATCCTCTCAGATGGATGCTGGGCTTTACACGCTTCAGGTATTACGGCAATGCTGCATCTGATGATATTTTCCAGCCTATGTCTCGGCCGATCCTTGTTTCCTCCATCAAGCGTCTTAAACACTTGTTTGTATGTTTCAGCTAGTCGCGATTATTCTTTGGGCATATCTGGCACTCTGGGTAAGCAAGGCTTCATTCGGTGTTTCTTTCCCCTGTTACTGCTCTGCTGTACAGAGAGCCATGAATGAGATTAGAGTGCAGTGCGATGTTCATATTCATTTAGTGAAGTAGAGTACTAGTATCAACTTGGAAAGAAAAGCAAATGCCAATGCCACTGCCCGCCCCGTTTCACCTCCGCCGCGCCCCGCCGGCCACCCCGCCCCGTCGCCGCCCCCTTCACCCCCTGCTCCAGCTCCGCCCGCTCGCCTCCTCCGCTGGACGGCGGACCCGGGGCCGCCGCCACGCCGTCGGCCCCGAGGACGACGGCGGCGAAGACGAAGGCTTCCTCACCCTCGACCTCGACGACTTCGAGGGGCTCGCCGACGTGGAGGACGGGGAGGAGGGGCCGTCGCGTGGGAGGGCGCGGTGGTGTACCGGCGCGACGTGGCGGCGCAGCACGTCGAGTACGCCACCACCCTCGAGCGCCTCGGCCTGGCCGACCTCTCGTCCAGGCACTCCCGCGCGCGCTCCGCCGCCGCCATGGGCATCCTCCCCTCCTCCAGTGCCGCGGACATGGAGTCACGGACACGGCTGCGACGACGACGCCCGTGCTGGTCCCCGTCGACGTGGCCCGGCGCCGCGGCCGGCTCCGGCTCGACGGCGTCATGCGCACCGTCATCACCCTCGGCTGCTAACGGTGAGCACCCATGCCAGCTCCTGCTGCTGCTTCTCGTCTCATCTTATCTGCTGTTGCTGTATGTCTGTCTGTCTGCAATGCATCCACAGGGCCGGGCCGGCAAAATCCGGGGCCTTGCAGAAGCCAAGATCGCAGGTGCCATTGCTCGTGCCGGTCCTCTCCGGCGCAAACACGGCCTCGCCTCGCGCAACAACTACGGCAGCGCCACCACCATCATCTGTCTTCTTTGCTAGCGATATGAGGGGACGCCACCAGGGTTTTGGCTACCGAGGGACACTTTTTTCTCGTGGGTCACTGAGAAACTCGGTTACCACGGTTACCGTGAAATTCCAAAAAAAATTCGGACGAAATTTTTTGTTTTTAATTGAATCCGAACAAAATTGGTCAAAAATTCACTCAAAATTCATTCAAATTTAAAATTTCGGAATTTTTGCTTTGGAAGTTGATTTCTCGTGAGGTACTGGGAAACTCGGTATCCGCCCGGTAACCGGATTTCTCGAGCGATACCCAAAACGCTGGACGCCACCACGGAGACAGCCAGCTTCCCCCCTCGAGGTCCACCGACACGACGCGCCTCGAGAGCTCGACCGTGCCGGTCGAAGGGCTGATCGGCGTCTTCCCGTTCCGGGAGTCGAGCAGCAGCACCTCTCCTTCCCTCACGGTGGCGACCTCGGCGACGACGCGCCCCCGGAGACCCTCTGGCCACACACCGTCGATGATCCAGATATCGATGACGGTCGCCTCGACCGAGGGGTCCAGCGGCGCATAGGCGAGCTCGATCGTGCACCGGTTGCAGAGGATGCCCGAGCGGATCACGTGTGTGGCGAGGTAGGTCTGGGGGTAGTTGAATATCCCGAAGCTGGAACTCGATTGTGATCGGGTCGATGATCACGATCGCGAGTGACGGGCCTGTTAGCAGTAGATATGGATCCTGCAATGAAGATAAGAACTGTGGTAAATATATCGAATTCAGGCTCTAACCAGTCAAATCAAATAGGTCCATCCAAATGTCCAAACAGATGGAAAATATATTTTAACACAAAACAGCCGGTAAAAACAGATGATGCACGGTGCTTGCCTCATGGGTTAGGATTTGGCAGTTATCCCTGGTGCGGTTGAAGAGGAAGTTGCGATTGTGATCCGATGTGTCCCTGGCGGCGACCAGGCCATGGACATGCAGCGGCCACTCCAGACCGTCTTCGAGGTCGGCCACTCGGATGTTGGAGATCTGCATGGTACAATGAGGTCTCACGTAGCTCGGGATGGGACCGGATGTGAAGCGCATGGGAGCAAGACTCGCTGCAATGTCGCATGAAGCAAAATTAAGCGATGTTTTGGTCGCAGGAACGCATACAACTTCTTGTTAAGTATCAGGAAACAAGACACGTCCATGCATGATAATAGCTGGTTAGATAAGATAGGGTCTATGATCTATTTTTATTTATATGTTGAGAACATTGCACGCAGTTCACAACATGGCCTTTGGAGGACTAACTAACCACTCAGAAGACTAATCGTATGTAACAACTAATCTGTGAGTGAGGTGGATTAATTTGTGGCTGTTTCATCCGTAGGCAGAAGTAATCTATGAGCACAATCCAATGAATGAATGAAAATTCTAGGAGTATATAGGTAGTGATGCGAGTGAAACATGGGAGCTAGAGGAGTTGCTATAGCATTATGATGATTACTCTGGTCGTCCAAGGAGCCGAATTTGCCGGCGAAGCGGCTCTCCCACAGCCCGCTGTACCTGGAGATCCGATCTTCCTCCCTGTAAACCTCCTCCTCCTCCTCCTCTTCCTCCTGCGTCGTCGTCTCCGGCCGCGGCGGCGGCGGACATGGACATGGAGGACGTGTGCTGTTAATATCCTCATCATGGTTCTCCCTCGTCACATCCTTGGTCTTCTCCTCCCTCTGCGTTCTTGTGGCACTGGCGTCCCCGTCGGCTTCGGCCTCGCCCTCGCCACCGCGGAAGATGGAGATGTCCATCCCCGCCAGCCCGCTAGCGATCAGCTCCTCCATCGCCGGGGATCGGTGAACCAAACGCCCGATCAGTCGCGCTACCTCTGGACCGGGGACGGCCGGGGACTAAACCTTTCTTTCCCTAAACCCTGGACCTCACCTCCGTCCGCTTCCCGATGCCGATCGCCTGCTGCTGTTTGGGCAGCTTGGTTCGCCTCCTCAGCTGCCCGATCTCCGCTTCCCCGTCGCCACTGAAGAAAACAGCTTGGGTTTGGTTTATCCTCCTTTCTGAAGAAAAAACTCACTGTTTCTTGTACAACTTTATCTACAGCTTCGTTTACTCCAGCCAAGGTTGATGTCAAAGTTGGAGCGGATTCTTGGGAGCCTCCTATATTCTAGCACTTTGATAAACTTACTTTGGAAGAGAGGAGCAAATTCGATGAAGAAACACTTTCAAAGGGAAGAAAGACTACGTACTCCAGAAAAGCAGATGGCTTCAGAAACAAATATATAGTGGTGTGGTGTGTCACTTAATTTCGTCCACAGTGAAATGATTCCAGGAAAATGGCCTTCGTTCTATGCTTCCTTTCGACGCAAACTACTTATTCATTGGGAGCGTGTTGGTGAAGATTAATTCTTTTGATAAGTTTGATAAGTTATTGTTAACAATTTCTTCAGGTAACCATCCTAGTGTCTGCTCATGGAGCATTCGGCTTCCTAGAGATCACAAGACACGCTGATGGATGCCAGTTCTGGCCGGCCTATCGGGTCTCGACGATGGGGGTCGCCCAGGGGTGCGAAAGGTGGGACCTTTCCGCTCGTCTCTTTGGTCGGGGTAGCGGCGGGTCTCGGGTGAGGTGGTGTCAAGGTCTTGGGTGCCGGGGCGGCGGCCCTGGTAGTGGTAGCGCGGTGCTCCTGGGCAGAGCCCGTTGCTTGATGCTGCCCGCTCGCCATGGCCGTGTGGGCGGCGTGGTAGCAATGGTGTGGCGTTCGGTGGCGGTGACTGTTGGCCGAGGAGAAAACCTGTTTTATCTTTGGACGGACCGGCGGTGACGAAGATCGTTCCCTTCTTGAAGGCATCGTCGCGGCTTTCATTGCCCATCATGCAGCCTCAGAGGAAACTCTGATCCTTGGATCAGGCGGTAGCGGCACGCCAGTGTCGTACCCTTCCTAAAGGCGCCGCCTTGAAGCTCATGGATCGTTATATGTAGCTTCATCTCTTCGTGGTGGTAGTGCTAGAGATGGTGTTGCTACGCTCAGCGCCTTTGTATCTTGCCTTGGGTGTGTGCGTGTGTAGTGGTGGCGTGTGTTTGCATTGGGTGCTTGTTGATCGATGCTTTATATATAAAACGGGACGACAGCCTTTTTCGGCAAGACACGCTGATACGGAAGCAGTAGATGAAACACTCAACTCTGTGCCTGCAAGAGAATTTCGAGTATGGGGAGCACCATGTAGTACTGAAAAAGACATAAACAGACAAGAACAGCTTTGAAACGTCCGCTCCAGTACTTGCTTGAGTTGAGCACCACCCAGAAACCCTACAAAATCCCGGTACGTGTGGCCTGCCCACTATATTGATCACTTAGAGCAACTCTAGCTGATCTCCTATATTTTAGAGGATTAAACGATCAAGTATCTTTAAAAGAATAAATTTATACTCCTCTAAAGGAGATTAGACATAACCGATCACTTATATTTAGAGGAGTAACTTTTTTCTTGATTTTATTAGCCTAGCTGCATGAACTTCAAACATTTGCACCTTATATCATCAATCATTCGAATCGAATGTTTCAAAATAAACATGCATAACACATAAACTAAGAACAACCAGATAGTGCACGGATTGAGAAATTCAACTTTAAACATGCATAATTCACCCAAAAGGATCACGTCGGTCAAGTTTGATCCAAAATCACCACAACATAGCATGTTTTATGCCGTGGACCGATCCCAACCAAAGGCATGTACGAACTCAAACATCATCGTCGCCAAAGAAAACTCCACAACCAACACCATCCGCACGGCACCTCAAAACTCCACAACCAACACCATCCGCACGGCACCTCCATCACCATCACCATCCTCTCGGCCACGACCATCATCCTCTAGGTCATCACCACCATCCACACGTCCACCACCGCCACTACCACCAAATTCCAAAGAGAGACCTTCGTTGGGTCAAGATCTCCTCACTAGTGAGCCCCCAAAACTTTTTTACGGGATCATCCATTATGGTTGGGTTCATGAACATGACAACACATTTTGCGGCCTTCTTATAGCATTCCGAATCCTCTCCTCCTCGAGTGCAAGCCTACACTCCCCCGACATTAACTTCCTCTCATCGGCCGCCAACTTTGATCTCCATTTCTCGTCCTCCAAGAACTTGAGCTCATTTCATCTTGCCGCCTTGTCTTGTTTGTGTTCACGCCAAGGATTTCTTGGTATCACTCATGGCCTCAAGCTTGTCTCCTCTTCCTTTATTCGCAATCTTGTTGTCATCCGGTATCTTGTGGGCATTTTCATCCTCTTCGTCATCATCTTCAACTGGTATGCTTAACCTTGCTCTTTTTGGTGTGGTCTCGTCGTTTCTTTTAATACACGTCTCATTGACCGCAAGCTCTTTGTAGCTATGATATAATGTGAAGGGATTGTGTCCGTACTTCTTGTTTCTTTGCTCGAATAGATCTTGGATGATAGGGCCATACTCCATCACCGGCACACTGCTCGGTGGTGCATGGTTCACTTGATCAATACAACCGGATCATCGATTGCATTGGTCTTGGATGATACCCCAATGACGCCAAGAGAGCCTTGGGTGCGGCTTGATGTGACATCCACGGAGTTGTTGTAGTACTCAGCAATTCTACCCCAAAAATAATCCTATGTTTGTCCATTCCAACTGATGCAGCAAGGGAGATGTTCATCCAAGCATAGCACAAAGAAACATCTTCATCTTGCCAATAGTTGTGAGTCCTTGATCTTTGCAGCTTCAAGCTTGTTTGGGTCTCTTTGGCCACTCCTCCTCTTCGGCCACCTCCTCTTCTTTGCCCACCTCCTCGATCTCGGCCCCCTCTTTCACCCAATTGGTGATCGAACACCGAGTCATAATTGAAATCTTCAAGCCCAAGTATATGTGATGTCTCAAAAGATGACAAGAATTTGTCCGTGTTCATCTCCACACTATGACAATGACAACAACAAAGTCCATTATCCACCGACCACAAGCAATCACCACTCAATGCATCGGCCCAAATGAAAATTGCGATTTTTTGACCTTGAGTGCATTTCATCGACCACTTGGCGGCCACGACCCTTGTTGCCGGCTCCGGCGGCCGGACTTGCCAGAGCGGTGGCCGTATGGGTCACCAGAGAGGATGCACGAGGCACTAGACGAGGATGAGGCACCGGAGGATTGGCCTTCTTGGTCTTCTCCTTCGCAGCCGCCTTGGTGAGCACCGACGCCGCAGTCGTCGGCTTCCTTGCCCGCTTGCCGCGGTATAGGAGCAGCGGGAGGGCGGCTGTGTCACCGAAAATGCAGTGGCCACCCCACCGACCTTGCTGCCGGCGATGGAGGCTGGTAGGGTGGACCCGAGAAGGTTTTTGGTGCCAACCTCTTTTTGGGCACGGAGGTCTTTTCTGGCGGTGGCTGAAGGGCTTTGTCTATCCATCCTAGCTGGAGCTGGGGTCATTGGTGGCATATGTGGTGAGTGAGGGCGGCCGCTGGGGAGGGAGAGGGAGGGGTGTGAAAATTTTACTCCGCATGGCCGAAGTCCAGTATGTTTGGGAGACTAGGGCCAACTTTTCGGCCGGAGTTCGGCTAGCCTCCTATTTTACTCCACTAATCATTTTTTGGGGATCGGCTAGAGTTGCTCTTACATGTTATCCATCAGTGGAGAAAACCCCAGTGTAAACCATGAAGAAACGATTGGGGAAAAGGAAGACAACAGGAAAATGGAGGGGAGGGGTGGATCCAGAATTCGCTGACGTAAAAAATAAATAAAAGATAAAATGAACAAAATCTTCATCATACAGTGAAGATGTTACAAAATACGATTCGATAAAAGATAATGCTGGAAAGTAATCGGACTACTCAGCGAACCTAACACCGTATGGACATGAAACTGATAAGGACATTTATTTGAACGAGCCTATTACAATACTAAGAGAGAAAGATGGGAGAAATTTCAATTTAGGATAGGCATGACAATTACACTAGCAGATTCGGATTTATCTGCAAAGAGTCCTACTTGTACACACAGAAAAGCGGTAAATCAATACAAATAAAGGGCATGGAATTGCAATAGTTGATGCTCAAAAAATATTTGATAGAAAGCAAAGCGGAGCAGGGAAGAGGAGATAAGATGCTGCTTAATTTCTTCGCTTGGAAATCATATTGAGTTCAAGGTGTTGTTTCTTCAGCCAGACGATGGTTAAGAGCTCACCGCCGCAGCTGAGCTGCTTGGCATGGAATTCCCTTCTGCATTGGACGGACGTGAAGCTGAGAAGACGTACCCATGAAGCAAGAATGAGCTCCAACATATATTCGAGGAGTTTTTTTTGTTCCTTGCCAACCCTATATTGTTCCATATCGTGTAGTGCCCTTTCAGTGAATACCAGAATGAAATCTTGAGGTCGGAGAATGGATTGGAACTCCCCGATACATACTACATTCGGTCCCTCACCATAACTTGCCGGTTCCAGCTCATGTAACAGCTTCAAGGCCCAATCAGCACCAAGCGCGAGAGTACCGTTTTTTTTTCATAAAAAGACTTGTGTTCAGCCCATAGCGAGGCTTATCCATCTTAAGAAGGATGTCGGCAAGCTCGGCCTCTCTTCCTGTTTGTGAACCGCTGGTTCCTCTTTCACGCCATATTTCCTCCAAATCGAGGCGGGCCTTTTTGTAGTCACTGGCCTTGGCAATACCATGTGCTTCCGTTGAGCAAGAAGGAACATCATGTAATCTGATAGCGCTCGGATCTGCTTCTCATACTTGACTGATTTTTTACTTTTTATCAACGCCGGCTTGCATAGGAGGAAAAAATCCGTAGCGATGTGCAATGCGACGAGGTTCCTTTCAAAACTAAAGGTCCTGAAATTATACCTCATATAATCAGCTAGTTCCATTACAGAATACTTGACGATTCTCTGACTCTCAGACTCCAGATCCAGATATGTTTCCAAAAACAGATTCTTGACATCCATCTTCCACTTCCCTGGTCCAGCAAAAAGATAAACCATCTTCCCCAGTCGGCCTCAAGGAGGAGTACTGCACTCATGCAACAAGTTGCACTGTCCGCGCCAGAGCCGGGCAGCAACCTGTGCCCGCTTGGGCCACTTCTCAGTAACACCCGGGAGGGATCCAGAGAGGTCAGGAGGCGTACCATGATCGCCTCAGAGCCCGTCGGGCTCGACGGCCTGCCTTCTTGAGCCAGCGATGGCGACCTTTGCTTTCTTCTTCTTGGTCTTCCGCGGTATCTTCCAAGAATGCATATGTCCAGGTAGACCGTAGTGCTCTCAGCAACCATGTTACATCCAACACCAGTGTACCAACAAGCAAGACGTATGTGACCATCCAATCCGCACTATCCATGGCCTGGGCCTCTTTGCTGTGGAAGAGATAGAGGGCCGTGGCGGTGGCGAGTGGCGAGAGGACACGGATGATGTAGCCATACCAAGTATGGATCACACTTGCCTTGGTGTACAACACGTCATACATGAGCGACGCCTCCATCTCCACCACCTTGCTCACCTCCTCCAAACCAGAATTATATCTCCAATAACCATCAAGGTTCAGTGGTTGGGCATGCGGTTGTGCAGCCTAGCGACCTGAGTTCAATTCTTAGAATTGACAGGTGATGCACAGGGGTTTTCCTCATTTATTGAGGATCAAGTTTGGTGTGTGGTGTAACCTATCATCAAGAAATATCTTGATACTCATTTAAAAAAATTTAAGAACCATGTTTATCTTGCTACTCATACTAAAATGGCCGTATGCATCCCTGGTTAATGCAGTATTTGTCTTGGATTGGCACATCCCTGTAGACCAGCCAGAGAGTACAGAAAATTTGATTTAAAAGGTGCTGGATAGGCCGGCGACTGTTGGGTCAACCTGGTCTTTGGATGGTCTTCCGCATGCATGTAGCGGCACAGCTTGCATGCAACGGCAGTAGTAGTTATTACTTAGCTATGAAGTGATAGAAGGTAGTAGTAGCTGTATGTCGGCAGTAGTAATTTCCTGAGCAGTAGAGGAGGCGTGGCTTAGTAGCTAAGCTTTACAACGTAAGTCATGATGTCATTTAGGCACTTGATGTCAGCACATGCGTTCTATAGTCGGTTTGTAATCCCCTATAAAAGGAGCACTACTCCATCGATCTTTTCTCAAGTGTAGCTCCATCGGTGCATGCTTCACTAGTGTGTGTGTGCATACTAGCCTAGAGAGCCTGAGCGTACCATCACTTTGCTCTTTCACCGGTCATCTATCAGTATACTCGAGTGCTAGCGAGTAGTTCTGGGCTAACAGCGACATGAGGCCGCGACTCGCGACTCGACAACACCCGTCCAGGCTACCGCCGTCAAGGCCAGCGCCGACGAAGTCGCCCTCGGCGCGTCATCGCGGGAGTCTACGGCGGCGGATCCGCCTTCTGCATATTCTCCCAATCGCGCAGCGGTGCCATCTGGGGGAGGGGCTGATCCAAAGACATCGGCGGTGGCGGATCTCGATGGCAAGTCAGATGGCGAGATCGGGCGAGGGCTGTCGCAATAGAGGCAATGGCAGGCCCAATTTGTGTTGGAATTTGCTAGTGGGCCTTTGGCCCAAAGCCCAACTAAAATTCTGAAATTCTCTTGGCCCATTCATGCACACATGTGAGTGGAGTGAGTGAGGCTAAAGTTTAGTCCCACCTCATAAGTTGAGAGAGAGTTGCACCTCTTTATAAGGTGAGCTCTTCTACCACTTGTATGAGCATGAGAAGAGGAGACCTACACGCGCGCTCCTCCTCCTCGCTCGCCTCGCCACGCCACGCCACGCCACGCCACGCCACGCCACGCCACGCCACGTCGCGCCGCGGGTTGCGGGATTGAGCCGAGCCGAGGACGGAGCTATGCACGTTGTCTATATTTTTGCTGCTCGTGAAAAATTAATGAGTCATTAATTAATAATTAATGGACGCGTTAATTACTGAACCGTTTCTGATTCTTTTGGATCGTGACGACTCGGACGTGGGGTTTACTCCCACGACCTACCCGGCCCGCACTATATAGTCAGGCAGACGTCTACCCTAGCCGCCGCCGCTTCGTATGGTTTCTCACCAGCGCTCCAGATCATTGCGCCGTCAAGCAAGTCTTCTCCATCCCTCCTTTCGGCGTGCACCGGGAGAAGGACAGCAGGCCTCGGAACCCGCCTCTCGTGATCCTGTGCGGGAGAGGGGCGATCAGGTTTTGGGAGCGACTTTCATGCGACTGCTGGCAGCGACAACCATGAACGACGACTTCTTCCCGACCTCGAAACCTCATCCTCGACGACATGGGCGACAACGTCAACGCCGGCGGTGCTGCTCCCGCTGCACCGTATGTGATTCTATCCTTCCTGTTCGAGATCGTGGTAGAATTCATGTTTCTAATATGTGCCCTAGATGTGATCTGTTCATCTGCTATTACTGTCATGATCTATTTCCTATTTATTCAGATTAAATCTCGTAGTAATTTGCTCATATTTCCAACAATCCAAAAACCTGATTATAGGCAATTTACTCCGAGTGGTTTTGCTGCGCATCTGAAGCCGCCAGCCTTTAAGGGGGCGCAATATAAGAGGTGGCGCACGAGAGCAGTCTAATGGTTTCAGACCATGGGCTGCTATGACGCCATTAAGGGCAAGCCTGAGGGCGATCTTAATCCAGCACAGCTGGAAGCTTTTGAGAAGATCGATACTCTCTTTAAAGGCGCTCTTCTGGGTGTTCTTGATGATTCCATTGTGGATTCGTATATGTTGTTTGACAACGGCAAGGACATATGGGCTGCGCTCGAGGCCAAGTTTGGTGCCTCGGACGCCGGTAGCGAGTTGTACGTCATGGAGCAATTCTATGACTACAAGATGACTGATGAGTGCTCTGTTGTACAGCAGGCTCATGAGATACAGTCGCTCGCAAAAGAACTTGAGCACTTCAAGTGTGTGTTGCCGGACAAATTTGTTGCCGGAGGCATTATTGCCAAGCTTCCACCTTCGTGGAACAATTTTGCTACTTCCTTGAAACACAAGAGACAGGAGTTTTCCGTTCTGGATCTCATTGGTACTCTTGATGTTGAAGAGAAGGCGAGCAAAAGACACACGTGCTCGAGTTGCTGAGGGAGCTTCTAGTGCCCACATGGTACAGAAGAAGAACTTCCAGCCCAACAAGTTAAAAACAACAAGAACAAAACTCAGGGCAAAGGCAAGTTTGATACAAAGAACAAGCCATGATATACTACCAACTTCAAGAAGAATTCTCATAAGAAGGGGAAGGGACTTTGCCATGTCTGCGGTGATCCTAATCACTGGGCTCCGAAGTGTCCTAACCGATTTGAGGAGCGCGAACATGAGAAGAGCGGCAAGTCCGCTAATGTTGTCATCGGTGATACTGATATGAAGGAATCAGGGTATGGTATTTTTCCTACCATCCTTTCAGTATTTCAATCCCCTGATTGGTTAATTGACACCGGTGCCAATGTACATGTTTGTGTTGACGCCTCCATGTTTTCTTCTTACCAGGCCACAGGGACTTCTCCCGTGCTGATGGGGAACGGGTCACATGCCATCGTTCGAGGTGTTGGTACGGTCGATCTGAAGTTTACTTCGGGGAAGACCGTGCGTCTGAAGAACGTTCATCATGTGCCGTCCATCAATAAAAATCTCGTTAGCGGTTCCCGTTTATGTCGAGATGGTTTTAAGTTGGTTTTTGAGTCCAATAAAGTTGTAATTTCCAAGTGTGGACAATTTGTTGGAAAAGGCTATGAGTGCGGAGGCTTGTTCCACCTATCTTTGTCAGATATTTGCACTAAAGTCATTAATAATGTTTGCCACAACAATGAGTCTGATATTTGGCATTCACGACTTTGTCACATTAACTTTGGTTGCATGACGCGGCTAGCCAATCTGAATTTAATTCCGAAAATCTCTGCTGTCAAAGGCTCTAAGTGCCAAGTATGTGTGCAAGCTAAGCAACCTCGCAAGTCCCATAAGACTGCAGAGGCAAGAGACTTGGCACCACTAGAGCTTATACATTCTGATCTTTGTGAGATGAATGGCGTGTTGACAAAAGGTGGAAAGAGATATTTCATGACGTTGATTGATGACTCCACTAGATATTGTTATGTGTATCTTCTGAAATCAAAATATGAGGCTTTAACTTTCTTCAAAAACTATAAAGCTGAGGCAGAGAACCAACTTGATCGAAAAATTAAACGGCTTAGGTCCGATCGTGGTGGAGAGTATTTTTCCAATGAATATGATCTATTTTGCGCGGAACATGGTATAATCCATGAGAGGACGCCTCCCTACTCACCTCAGTCTAATGGGGTGGCCGAAAGAAAGAACCGAACTCTAACTGATTTGGTTAACGCCATGTTAGACACATCGGGTCTTTCCAAGGAATGGTGGGGGGAGGCGCTAATGACCGCGTGTCATGTCCTAAACCGAGTTCCCACAAAGCATAAGACCATGACTCCATTTGAGGAATGGGAAAGGAAAAGGTTGAAACTCTCTTACCTACGTTCATGGGGTTGTTTGGCAAAAGTTAATATACCAATTCCCAAGAAGCGCAAGCTTGGACCAAAAACCGTGGATTGTGTTCTTCTGGGCTATGCTTTTCATAGCATTGGCTATAGATTTTTGATAATAAAATCTGAGGTATCCGACATGCATGTTGATACGATTATGGAGTCTAATGATGCAACTTTCTTTGAGGACATATTTCCTATGAAGCATATGTTAAGTTCATCAAATCAGGAGATACCTATTCCATCTAGTGAGGAACTCACTGTAATTCCTGAACCCACCATTGCGATGGAACACGTTGAGAATCCAGTTGAGGGTGACAATGAAACTCCTATAAGGAGTAAGAGACAGAGGACTGCAAAGTCCTTTGGTGATGATTTCATTGTGTACCTTGTGGATGACACACCCAGGACTATTTCAGAAGCCTATGCATCTCTTGATGCTGACTCTTTGAAGGAAGCTGTTAAATGGCGAGATGGATTCCATCTTAGCTAACGGAACCTGGGAGATCACTGACCGTCCTTATGGGTGCAAACCTGTAGGATGTAAGTGGGTGTTCAAGAAGAAGCTTAGACCTGATGGTACGATTGAAAAGTACAAGGCACGGCTTGTGGCTAAGGGTTATACCCAGAAATAAGGTGAAGACTTCTTTGATACTTACTCACCTGTGGCTAGACTGACCACAATTCGGGTGCTACTATCACTGGCTGCCTCACATGGTCTTCTCGTTCATCAAATGGACGTTAAGACGGCTTTCCTCAATGGAGAGTTGAAGGAGGAAATTTACATGGATCAGCCGGATGGTTTTGTAGTACCTGGTCAGAAGGAAAGGTGTGCAAGTTGTTAAAGTCTTTATATGGCCTTAAGCAAGCTCCTAAGGAGTGGCATGAGAAGTTTGAAAGAACATTAACTGCTGCGGCTTTGTAGTAAACGATGGCGACAAGTGCGTGTACTATCGCTATGGTGGGGGCGAAGGAGTTATTCTTTGTCTGTATGTCGACGACATATTGATCTTTGGAACCAAACTTGATTTAATCAAGGAGGTTAAGGATTTCTTATCTCGCTGTTTTGAGATGAAGGATCTAGGAGTAGCTGATGTTATCTTAAACATCAAGCTGTTGAGAGATGAGAATGGTGGGATCACACTGCTTCAGTCTCACTATGTGGAAAAGGTCTTGAGTTGTTTTGGGTATAGCGATTGCACGCCTTCTCCAACTCCATATGATGCTAGTGTGTTGCTTGAAAGAATCGACGGATTGCTAGAGATCAACTGAGGTATTCTCAGATTATTGGCTCGCTTATGTATTTGGCGAGTGCCACGAGGCTGACATCTCCTTTGCTGTGAGCAAGCTGAGTCGGTTTGTGTCAAAACCGGAGATGATCATTGGCGTGCGCTTGAGAGAGTTATGCGCTACTTGAAGGGCATGCGAGCTATGGGATTCACTACACGGGTATCCAAGGGTACCGGAGGGTTATAGTGACTCGAATCGGATATCGATGCTGATGAGATTAAGGCCACAAGTGGTTATGTTTTTACACTTGGTGGTGGCGCTGTTTCCTGGAAGTCTTGCAAGCAAACCATCTTAACGAGGTCAACTATGGAAGCAGAACTCACAACATTAGACACTGCCACTGTTGAAGCAGAGTGGCTTCGTGAGCTATTGATGGACTTACCTATGGTTGAAAAACCAATACCCCCTATCCTGATGAACTGTGATAATCAAACTATGATCGTCAAGATAAACAGTTCTAAGGACAATATGAAGTCCTCAAGGCATGTGAAGAGGAGATTAAAATCTGTCAGGAAACTGAGGAACTCCGGAGTTATTACATTGGATTATATCCAAACGTCGAAAAACTTGGCAGATCCCTTCACAAAGGGTCTATCACGTAATGTGATAGATAATGCATCGATGTAGATGGGTCTGAGACCCACCGCATGAGTTGTCCATAGTGGTAACCCACTCTATGTGATCGGAGATCCCGTGAAGTAGAAGTGGGAGACAAGCTGTTGGTCAGCTGGGAGGAGAGTATCCCTATATTAACTATCCCACTCCGTGAAGATGCAATACTCTCCTAATCTGCATGGCAGGTTGATACTTATCTTAATGTGTTCCAAGTGGCTTATTCTGGTAAGCAAAGATGTTGTCCTGCAGAACATCTTCTGAGGAACACACCTATATGAATTTGACTGTTAACGCCGCATGTCTGTGAGAATTGGGTGTTCTCTAATAAATTCATGAAAGGCCCTGAGTATGACGTATCGCTCCACCAGCAGGGAAGCCTTGCGGCAGCCCAGTTTCGGTCAAGAGTTTGTGTGAAACTAGTCTCATGAAAACTTGTAGTTCAAGGCATAGTCCACTATTCAAGTTGTGATCTAGTGTAGCATAAATCTCTAAGTGGAAGTTCAACTTCACTGTCTCCACTAAGCACCGGTATATAAACAATGTTTTGGAAATAAATGGTGAAATGTGCCAATGAGACTTTGTGGGGGATTGTTGGAATTTGCTAGTGGGCTTTTGGCCCAAAGCCCAACTAAAATTCTGAAATTCTCTTGGCCCATTCATGCACACATGTGAGTGGAGTGAGTGAGGCTAAAGTTTAGTCCCACCTCATAAGTTGAGAGAGAGTTGCACCTCTTTATAAGGTGAGCTCTTCTACCACTTGTATGAGCATGAGAAGAGAAGATCTACACGCGCGCTCCTCCTCCTCGCTCGCCTCGCCACGCCACGTCACGACGCGCCGCGGGTTGCGGGATTGAGCCGAGCCGAGGACGGAGCTATGCACGTTGTCTATATTTTTGCTGCTCGGGAAAATTTAATGAGTCATTAATTAATAATTAAAGGACGCGATAATTACTGAACCGTTTCCGATTCTTTTGGATCGTGACGACTCGGACGTGGGGTTTACTCCCACGACCTACCCAGCCCGCACTATATAGTCAGGCAGACGTCTACCCTAGCCGCCGCCGCTTCGTATGGTTTCTCACTAGCGCTCCAGATCATTGCGCCGTCAAGCAAGTCTTCTCCATCCCTCCTTTCGGCGTGCACCAGGAGAAGGGACAGCAGGCCTCCGGAACCCCGCCTCTCGTGATCCTGTACGGGAGAGCGGCGATCAGGTTTTTGGGGAGCGCACTCGCGCGACTGCTGGCAGCGACGACTTCGCGAACGACGACTTCTTCCCCGACCTCGGCAACCTCATCCTCGACGACATGGGCGACAACGTCAACGCCGGCGGTGCTGCTCCCGCTGCACCGTATGTGATTCTATCCTTCCTGTTCGAGATCGTGGTAGAATTCATGTTTCTAGTATGTGTCCTAGATGTGATCTATTCATCTGCTATTGCTGTCATGATCTATTTCCTATTTATTCAGATTAAATCTCGTAGTAATTTGCTCATATTTCCAACAATTTGCTCTTGAGACGGATCCCAATGACTGGATCATGGGGCGTCTCCGATTTACTCCATCCTCTAGATGGATGGTCTTACTGGATTTGGAGAATGACGTCTTAGCAGGGGATTACCTCCCGGACTGATATCAGATCGAGGTAGGATTTCGATTTTCGTTAGATAACTATGTTGTGGTTCTTGGTCAATGTGTGCAGGTTAATCGGATCACGGCGGTGGACCTGGTTGATCTGACGAACACAAAGAACACCACAAGTCGGGATCGACCAGGAGGACGATTCTGGGTTCTAATCGACAGCGATGAAGAAGAGGAGGGTGTGATCGTACAGGCCAAGCAGATGCCAATGTTTACGCCGGGACTGGAGAGATCGCCGGAATCTCAACATTCAACGGAGCGGCCTCGATCCAAAACTCCGGTTTTGAAGAAAATGGTTAAACCTTGGATTGGTCCGATTCCTAAGGTATCTCGTGCACCTCATTACATTGTCAGATTATATTCCGGATTCTTGGACGTTAATCACTAGAAAAAAGAAAGGCAAGAAAGGGAAGCAGCCGGTGGCGACCTCGGTGTGCGTGATTCGAGCGGCCAGGAAGGCGCGTTTGAACTCGCTGCTGGGCCTCGATGTGGACGCAGAACTGACAACGGTCGTGGGCTCTCTGGAAGTGGGGCATGTGGCCCAGCCAGAGGCCCAAGCCGGGTCGGCCTTTCTTGCTCCGTGCATGCATGTAACGCTGAGGCCCGAGCCGATTCACGTTGTTTCGGCTAGGGTTTCTCGTTCGCCAGGATTTCCTTCGCTCGGGCCGGGCAGGGTCACCAGGATCTACGTCGCCGGCACGATGGCCGGCCGCGGAGCTCCTCCTTCTACCGCTGGGGCCGTCGTGGTGCTCATCCACCTCCCGCGAGGCAGCCGCCGCCCGCCAAGCATGCCCCGACGACCGCCGCCGGGACTGGCTGCGGAGCTCCTTCCGTGGCGAGGCATCCACTTCCAGCAGCTCCGCCACCCGCCGCTGTCGGACGGGGCGCCCTGGGTGCAGCCGCTGTGACCGATGCCAGCCATGGCACTCCGCCTGCTGCCGGTGCTGGTGGTGCCGGCCGCGGTGCCATGTCTGCTGGTGGGGTAGGCGGTTTTGGACACGTCGGCCTGCCTGCTCGGGCTAACGCGCGTCAGCCGGAGGAACCGCTGCAACAACCGGCAGCCAAGGCACCAGCCCTTGGAAGGGGTCGCGGTGCGCAGGGGCGTGGTGGATACAGTGGGTACAGCAGAGATGGGCAGAATTACAACCGCTATGGACAGTGGGGAGATGATGGATATGATGCATATGGTGAGGGACTACACCGTGGATCTTCATCCGGTGGCGGCCGTGGATATGACTTGGTATAATGATGAGGACACCGGACATTTTCAAGGTCCGCCCGGTAATTTTGTTGAAGGTGTTGCCGGACCAAGGGATCGCTTCCGAGGTGGATATCGTCGCGGTGGGAGAGGGAAACGCCCACCACAGCCCCGACACTACCCACCGCCACCACCGCCTGCTATGGATATGGCTTCGGGCGAGGAGCTCGACCACGTAGCGGCTGAGGTGGGAGACTCATCCACGCTACCCGCAGCGGCACTGGACGCAGTTAGGGCTTCAGCAGCAGCGCAGGTTCCGGTGACTTCTGGAGGGACCAAATCTAGGGAGGGCACGTCTAACAAAGGGTTGGAGAAAGCGGAGGGAGAAAAACTTTCTAAGTGGGCGATTAAGAAGAAAAGTTGCCTTGCTATAGATGTGGTGAACCGGGTCATTTCGTGGCAGAGTGTACGAATGAGCTTTGTGACTATTGCCTCCGCTCCCAGCATGTGACTGGGGACTGCCCTCTCCTTTCCCATCGTAAGCATGGCATTAACATTTTTGGGGTCTGCTGTAAGGAGTTGATGTTCTTTGAGACACCGGAGGTGGACCCTCTACCGCAGATGGTTGAGAGTTCCTTCCCGGCAGTTATCAGAGTTACTAATGGACAGTTGACCGAGGCTCAGATCGTGAGACAGCTACGTGACTTAGTGCCAGGTAATTATCAGTGGCACCTGGAGCAGTTAGAAGGTAAGTTTTATAAGCTAGACTTTCCCACTAAAGAGGATCAGATGCATTTTCTTAAGTGGGGTTTATGCAGAGTTACGAGCACAAACATTGTTATCGCTTTCGATGAGTGGAAGCAGGAGGAACCTGAGGGTACACCTTTGGAGAAGGTGTGGGTTCGTTTCTATGGCGTGCCACCTAAATTGGTAAAGCATGTTCTGATTGCTTGGAGTTTGGGCGCTATGATTGGTAAGACAGAAAAGGTTCACATGCCATTCATTCCCGCACAAAGAGCTGCGAGGTTGTTGGTCAGTGTTGTGAGTGTTAAGCATATACCAGATGTGGTCAGATGGACACATGTTGTAGCCACTTATGTCTTAGAGCTTGAGATCGAGGACACTGCAGTTTCCCAGGATGGGGATGGGACACAGGACATGGATACGACCGAGGGGGGCGGCGCGCCCGGGAATCAAGATAAGGGGGCTGATGAAACACTGCCGGAGTCGGATAAGGGTCCTACTACACAACCAGATAAGGTAGATAGTTCTACCAACGAGGCGCCCCCGTCCACCACTCCGATGAACACGCTTCGCTTTGGTTCATTTGCACCAGGGTCCGCTCCTAGTCGGTTATGGAGCACCAGGGTCGAGGCAGACGACCCGGCGGAGCGTGAGCTGCCACCAGTGCTGAGTCTAGTCGGCGAGGTGACGACCGCGGAGTCTACACCCGGTGCGAGGGTGGACCCTGATGGGTTGGCTGTGGGTATGGGGGGTCGTGGGCAGGAAGCCCATAACACCCAGGTACCTGCGCCCAGCTTCTCTTCGGTGGAGGGGCGCCTGGACAGGAGGTCTATGGCGTTCTTCCCACTTCGGCATCTCCGGTCGAGCTGGGGGTGAGGTGTGGGAAGGAGTCCTGTGATGTAACCCCTCCACAGGACCGCACCATTCAGAGTGGCGAGCTGGGGGTGAGATGCGGGAAGGAGTCCCGTGTCGTAACCCCTATGCAGGATTGCGCCGAGCAGGCTGGCCGGGAGATGACGGTTTCCGCAGGAGAAAGGGGGGACGGGACCAGTGAGCAGGCGTCTCCACGGTCTCATTCCCCCTTGACCTCTGCAGCGGAGGTCCGCTCCACTACGCCCTACCCTCCGTCACCGACGATAAGGAAGGGGCGTGGGAGTCCTGACCGTACCCCTCGCGAGAGGACGACGGAGGAGCTCATCGCTTTTGGCGGGATAGAGGATCCGGTGTCGGCAGGCAGGCGTGTCAGCAACCGGATCCAGGGATAGACGGATCCGGACGACCTGCAGCTAGCGCGTGCCAAGAGGGCCGCCATGCTTCGTCATGCCGAGACTACTGCAGGTGCGTCTTTTGATAAAAGTTGTTCCATTTTACACTTCTCTGAGAATGAAATAGTTGATAAGGAAAACGACTTAGGAATTTCGTTGGGATCAAATGAAACCGAGGTCGTCAAATCCGTTAATGATCTTTTAGACTTGGAAGCGGAGAGGGCTTCTGAGATCATTCATAATCTTGCCTCTATCCATCCTATGAATGACAATGACATGAATAATTTAGGAATTAAGGATCTTGCAAATATATGTAATAATTTGCTGCCTAATATCAAGGCTGAGGATGAGGAGGATGTTGAGAACACAGATACGGTACAGCAGCTCTTGATGGAGGAAGCAGTGTCTGTCATAGATAATAATATCGTCCTGCAGGGTGTTGAGGAGAAGCCCAAACGACCCTGGAGGCGGAAAATTTATCCTACTTCGGCAGTACGTAGAAGTGCTAGAGTTAATCTTAACAAAAAAATTCATGATGACTTATGAAAGGACTCTTTTAGAATAGCAGAGGTCTAGCAGACTTGGCTAAACAAAGATTCTTAGTAGAGACAACGTTAGAGCATCACTTAGATTTTATTGCACTTTTGGAAACTGGACAAGATAATTTCACATCCCTATTCCTTCAAACCCTCTACAGTGGTATCGATTTTGACTGGCACATTCTACCTCCTAGAGGAAGATCCGGCGGGATTTTACTAGGAGTACGGTGTGAGACGTTAGAGGTGCTTAATGTGGTTCAGGGAGACTTTGCGGTTAAATTCAGGGTAAGATCAAAATTTGATGGGTTCCGATGGTCGCTAGTTGCGGTATATGGGGCAGCACAACCTGAATTTAAACCTGATTTTCTAGCCGATCTAGTGCGGACTTGTGGAGATGAAAATCTGCCACTACTAGTCAGGGGGGGGATTTTAATATCATTAGGAGGAGAGAAGAAACGAATAATGACAATTTCGATGGATGTTGGTCTATGATGTTTAACATGATTATCGAGAGCCTCAATTTGAGAGAAATTGAGCTCACCGGTAGACAGTTTACATGGGCCAACTCGCTACCTGTTCCGACTTATGAAAAGCTGGATAGGGTACTTGCTAGTGTGGAGTGGGAACACAAATATCCGTTGGTGTCCATTCATGCGATGCAGAGAGCGATCTCAGATCATACACAACTCTTTTTAGATTTGGGCGAGGCTACCCATGTGGCAAATAAAAATATCTTCTCCTTCGAGCAAAGCTGGTTCGAGCGAGAAGGATTTATGGAGATGATTGCATGCGAATGGGCTAAGCCGGTTACGGGAAGGACACCTGTCGAGAGATGGCAGAATAAAATTAGACACCTCCGTCAATTTCTGAGAGGATGGGCCAGGAATGAGAGTGGGATTTATAAGCAAAAAAAAAGAACGTCTAACTCAACTCATTGAGGCACTAGATGTAAAGGCCGAAACCACTCTCCTTTCTATTATTGAGCATCGAACCAAGTCAGAGGCTGAGCAAGGCCTACATGCTCTCCTGAGAGAGGAGGAACTCAAGTGGGCGTTGCGTGCGAAAACGCTTAAGGTTGTCCAAGGGGACGACAACACACAGTTCTTCCATATGGTTGCAAATGGTAAACATAGGAAGAAGAAAATCATACAGCTTGAACAGGACGAGGGGACAATAGTGGGACATGAAAATCTGAAAGCGTATATTTCCAACTATTATAAAAGCCTTTTTGGGACCCCGAATACATCCACGGTGTCTCTTGATGAGTCTGTGATTGATGATATACCTCAATTACAGGCAGCGGAGAACGATGTTCTCTCTGCACCGTTTACTGAAAAATAAATTCATCTGGCCATAACCCAAATGAAGCCGAATAAAGCACCGGGACCAAATGGGTTTCCAGCTGAATTCTATAAGAAATGTTGGCATATCATTAAAGATGATCTTATGCCTATGTTTCATGATTTTTTCGATGGCCATTTGGAGTTGTTTCACCTCAACTTTGGTACGATAACATTGTTACCTAAGAATAATGATGCAGACCGGATCGAACAATTCCGACTCATTTGCCTGCTGAATGTGAGTTTAAAATTTTCACAAAGGTAGGAACCAATAGATTGACACAAATTGCTCACTCAGTGGTTCAACCTAGTCAGACCGCTTTCATGTCTGGACGACACATATTAGAAGGAGTGGTTGTCTTACATGAAACACTCCATGAGATTCACTCGAAGAAACTAGATGGGGTTATCTTAAAAGTGGATTTTGAGAAGGCTTATGATAAAGTAAAATGGACTTTTCTTCAGCAGGCAATGCGCATGAAGGGTTTTAGTGAAACCTGGAGGAACCAGGTGGATACTCAAGTCCAGACAGGTAGTGTCGGAATTAAGGTGAACGACGACATCGATCACTACTTCCAGACGCATAAGGGGTTGAGACAAGGGGATTCCATGTCACCTCTTCTGTTCAACATTGTGGCAGATATGTTGGCCGTCATTATTGGCAGGGCCAAGCAGCATGGCCATGTAGAGGGTCTAGTTCCTCATCTAGTTGATGGAGGGGTGTCCATTCTAGAATATGTTGATGACACTATTCTTTTCATGGAACATGACATGGCTAAGGCACGTAACATGAAACTTATGGTGTGTCTATTCGAACAATTGTCTGGCTTAGAAATCAATTTTCATAAGAGCGAGGTGTTCTGTTTTGGAAAGGCCAAAGACGAGGAACATACTTACAGACAATTGTTTGGATGCGAATTAGGTGCTTTACCATTCAGTTATTTGGGTATTCCGATTCATCACCGTAAGCTAACCAATAAAGAATGGAAATGTATTGCAGAACAAATTGAAAAAAAACTCAGCTGTTGGAAGGGCAAGCTGATGTGATATGGAGGTCGACTAGTTTTGATTAACTCAGTATTGACTAGCATGCCAATGTTTTTACTTTCGTTCTTCGAAATTCCGAAAGGGGTCCGAAAGCGACTTGATTTCTTTAGATCTCGTTTCTTTTGGCAGTCTGAGGAGGCCAAGAGGAAATACCATCTCGCGTGATGGGATATCCTTTCTCGACCTAAAGACCAAGGGGACCTTGGTATTGAGAATTTGGAGATTAAGAATAAATGTCTTATGAGCAAATGGTTGTACAGGTTGGGGACAGAGCCGGAGGGTATGTGGTCTGAAATCCTACGCAATAAGTATTTGCACTCGAAAACGCTAGCCCAGGCTACCATCAGACCGACTGATTCGCCGTTCTGGAAGGGAATTATGAGAACGAAGGATATGTTCTTCCATAGGGTCAAATTCTTGGTTGGCAACGGGATGTCAACAAGATTTTGGGAGCATACGTGGTTAGGAGAGACACCTCTGGCTTTACAATATCCTACCCTTCACAATATTGTGCAACGTAAGGAAGATTACGTAGGTATCATCCTTCAAACTATTTCCTTGAACATCCAGTTCAGACGTACGTTAGTGGGTGAGAGTTGGACAGCCTGGATGCACTTGGTTCGGAGATTGATTGAAGTTCGACTCTCCGACATGCCGGACTCAACACAATGGATGTTAACTAAAAATGGGATATTTACGGTGAAATCCTTTTATACGGATCTGATTAATTCTGGCCCCCTCTCAAGGTCACTACATATATGGAAGGTTAAGGTTCCTTTGCGGATTAAAATTTTTATGTGGTTTGTCCACAAGCAAGTAATACTCACAAAGGACAACTTACTTAAGAGGCGATGGGTAGGTAACTCGCGGTGTTGTTTTTGTGATCAGGATGAGACAATACAACATTTATTCCTTGAATTCCCACTTGCTAAGTTACTTTGGAGAACGATTCATATAGCTTTTAATATCAATCCTCCAGTAGATATTGCGTCTTTGTTTAGGACGTGGTTAGTTGGGGTTGAACAGATCATGACAGCTCGTATTCGGATTGGAATATGTGCGTTACTATGGGCTATATGGAACTGCAGAAATGATATGATTTTTAACAGACAACACAACTCAAATTTTTTGCAGGTTATATTCAGAGCTACTGCTTGGATTCGTACGTGGTCCTTACTCACTCCTATGGACTCCAGGGAGCCTTTGGTTACTGGGTGCAACCAATGGGAGATGGTGGCTCGGGTAATATTCAACCGGTTCGGATGGCGTTTGCATAACAGGATAGGAGTCTAGAGAGCTTATCCTTATTATTACCGTATCGGTTGTCTTTGTCGGCGTGTATTTTTCCGGTTTATGCACTTTGTTTTGCTCCATTTCTGAGCTATAAAACCTTTATGATGATATTTTCTAGATTTTTAATAAGAGGGCCGCATCATCTTGATGCAAAGGCCGGGGGTGTACCTCCATTTCCAAAAAAATATAACCACCAAGGTAATTGACTTGATACCCAACGAATGCACCCATGGTGACACCCAGAAGGCCGTGAGCATCAAGCAGGGCGTCATCACTATTCCTCTTAAGGCCTTTGTCGTCAATCCTGAAACGCCTTAACATGTTTCTCTTGTTTGAGCAGCGAATGTGTTGACGTATAATGTGTTGTCTAGTTTTTTTCATCAAATCGGTCTTTGGGTTGCATTGGCTAGAGCATGCACTTCTACAGAATGTTAGCAAAGGAAGCTCGCCGTATAGCAACTATCCTCTCCACATACTTATAGGAACCCAAGAAGAGCATGATGAAGAAGGTGGCGCGCAGAGCCCAATCTTTGCTTGTATGAGCCATAGATTGCTCTTCCGATTGCTAGGTTGAGACTAGCGATATGGGTCGGCGAGAGCCCCTTGTTCTCCAATATGTAGCTGGTGATGTTGTCCAGACGACCAAGGTGGATCAACGACCAAGGTGGATCAAGAGAAACGGCGTCCAAGACCCGGGTCGCCCATAGATACACCTGGTCCTCGGTCGCCTCGCCTTTCCAACTTCCAGCCATACCCATTAAGAGCATCTCCAGCCGCGCCCCTAACAGGTCTTTCCCAGGCGTTTTTTCCGCGCCGGCGCCGAAAAAACGCCCCTGTCACGCCCCAGGACGCCGAATTCCGCCGGCTCAGCCCGTTTTTACGCCCTGCGATCGCAGGACGAACCTGGCGCACTGGGGGCGCTCGGGGGCTCCGGCGCAAGGGAAAAGCGCACATGGGGCCACGTGCCACGCGAAAAGTCAAGCCACCCGTCCAGATTCACCTTCGACCCCCCGCGCTCGGCCGCCACCATGCGCCACCCTGCCGATCTCGGCGCCGTCCACTGCCCACCACAGCTAGAGAAATCATTCCCCGCCGGAAAAAAGAAGAGGTTTCGCCAAAGCAGCCTCTCCACCGCCGTCCGGACAACTTTTCCAGCGTTCCGGCCGCGCATGGCCTGTACACCGGCGGGTTTGCGCCCACCTCGCCCGCAAGGTGTTCGCTGATTTGCCCGGCCCGGCGATGGACTCCGAAGATGAGGAGGCGCTCACGGCGTTGCTGGAGGAGGAAGCCGAAGCCAACGTCTAGAAGAAGGAGCATCTCATGGTGGTCGCCGCTCTCGCCGGCTTGCTCGCGAGCAGTGAAAAGCCGCGGCAAGGTGGCTCGGCGCCTGGGCGGGTGAAAACGAAGAACCGGCATCGTTTGGAAGGCTACTGCATGCTCTACTCGGACTACTTTGCCGACGCACCATTGCACGGTGAGAAAACATTTTGGCGCCGTTATCGGATGAGCCGAAAGCTTTTCCTTAGGATTGTGAATTCCATCCGGGAGTTCGACAGATACTTCAAGTGCAAGATGGATTGCAGCAGCATACTTGGATTCACCTCTATCCAGAAGTGCACGACATCTATGAGGATGCTTGCATACGGAGCTCCCGGTGATTCACTCGACGACTATGGGCGCATGGCCGAGTCCACCACCACTGAGTGTTTCTACAAGTTCTGCAGGGTAGTGGTGGCAGTGTTTGGACCGCAATACTTATGAACACCCAACGCGGAAGACACTGCTCTAATCCTAGTACAGAATGCAGCAAGAGGATTTCCTGGGATGCTTGGGAGCATCGACTGCATGCATTGGAAATGGAAGAACTGTCCGTTTGCTTGGCAGGGGTTGTACAAAGGCGCCAAAGGCGGTTGCAGTGTGGTACTTGAGGCAGTAGCCACACAGGACCTCTGGATTTGGTACTCTTTCTTTGGGATTCCAGGAACTCACAATGACATCAACGTCCTGCAGTGCTCCCCTGTCTTTGCCAAGCTTGTTGAAGGCCATTCTCCTTCGGTGAACTTCGAGGTCAATGGGCGGCAGTACAACAAGGGATACTATCTAGCTGATGGCATCTATCCGAGATGGTCGACATTTGTGAAGACTATCTCAAACCCTGTGCCAGGAGGCAAGAACGCCTTCTTTGTGAAGGTTCAGGAGGCTTGCAGGAAGGATGCCGACGGGCATTTGGTGTGCTCCAATCTCGATTTGCTGTTGTCCGGTAACCTGCTCAGGCCTGGTCGAAAGATCAAATGTGGGAAATCATGACTTGCTGTGTCATCATGCACAACATGAACATTGAGAGCGAGCAGGAAAAGCCAATGTTTGACACTGAACCATATTACAGGCAGGGTCCTCTTTCCCAAGTTGATCACCAGCTACCGACAACCTGGACTGATTATCTCAATATGCGTCAGGACATCCGTGAAGGAAATATGCCCTAGAGGCAATAATAAAGTTATTATTTATTTCCTTATTTCATGATAAATGTTTATTATTCATGCTAGAATTGTATTAACCGGAAACATAATACATGTGTGAATACATAGACAAACATAGTGTCACTAGTATGCCTCTACTTGACTAGCTCGTTAATCAAAGATGGTTAAGTTTCCTAATCATAGATATGAGTTGTCATTTGATTAACGGGATCACATCATTAGGAGAATGATGTGATTGACTTGACCCATTCCGTTAGCTTAGCACTTGATCATTTAGTATGTTGCTATTGCTTTCTTCATGACTTATACACGTTCCTATAACTATGAGATTATGCAACTCCCGTTTACCGGAGGAACACTTTGTGTGCTACCAAACGTCACAACGTAACTGGGTGATTATAAAGGTGCTCTACATGTGTCTCCGAAGGTACTTGTTGGGTTGGCATATTTCAAGATTAGGATTTGTCACTCCATTGTCGGAGAGGTATCTCTGGGCCCTCTCGGTAATGCACATCACTTAAGCCTTGAAAGCATTACAACTAATGAGTTAGTTGCGGGATGATGTATTACGGTATGAGTAAATAGACTTGCCGGTAACGAGATTGAACTAGGTATTGAGATACCGACGATCGAATCTCGGGCAAGTAACATACCGATGACAAAGGGAACAACATATGTTGTTATGCGGTCTGACCGATAAAGATCTTCGTAGAATATGTGGGAGCCAATATGAGCATCCAGGTATCGCTATTGGTTATTGACCGGAGACGTGTCTCGGTCATGTCTACATAGTTGTCGAACCCGTAGGGTCCGCACACTTAACGTTACGATGACAGTTATACTATCAGTTTATATGTTTTGATGTACCAAAGGTTGTTCGGAGTCCCAAATGTGATCACGGACATGAAGAGGAGTCTCTAAATGGTCAAGACATGAAGATTGATATATTGGAAGCCTATGTTTGGATATCGGAAGTGTTCCGGGTGAAATCAGGATTTTACCGGAGTACCGGGAGGTTACCGTAACCCCCCGGGAACTTAATGGGCCTTAGTGGGCCTAGGTGGAAGAGAGGAGAGGCGGCTAGGGATTTGCCGCGCGCCCCTCCCCCCCCCCCCCAGTCCGAATAGGACAAGGAGAGGGGGGCGGCGCTCCCCCTTCCTTCTTCTCCTCCACTCTTTCCCCTCCCAAGTCCTAATCCAACTAGGAAAGGGGGGGAGTCCTACTCCCGGTGGGAGTAGGACTCCTCCTGGCGCGCCCTCTCCCTGGTCGGCCGCACCCCCCCCCTTGCTCCTTTATATACGGGGGCAGGGGGCACCCCATATACACAACATTGATCAGTTCATCTTTTAGACCTGTGCGGTGCCCCCCTCCACCATAGTCCACCTTGATAATACTGTAGCAGTGCTTAGGCGAAGCCCTGCGTCGGTAGACCATCAACATCGACACCACGCCGTCGTGCTGACGAAACTCTCCCTCAACACTTTGATGGACCGGAGTTCGAGGGACGTCATCAGGCTGAACGTGTGCTGAACTCTGAGGTGTCGTGCGTTCAGTATTTGATCGGTCGGATCGTGAAGACGTACGACTACATCAGCCGCGTTGTGCTAACACTTCCGCTTTCGGTCTACGAGGGTACGTGGACAACACTCTCTCCTCTCGTTGCTATGCATCACCATGATCTTGCGTGTGCATAGGAAAATTGTGAAATTACTACGTTCCCCAACAGTGGTATCAGAGCCTAGGTTTTATGCGTTGATGTCATATGCACGAGTAGAACACAAGTGAGTTGTGGGCGATATAAGTCATACTGCTTACCAGCATGTCATACTTTGGTTCGCTGGTATTGTTGGATGAAGCAGCCCGGATCGACATTACGCGTACACTTACGCGAGACTGGTTCTACCGACGTGCTTTGTACACAGGTGGCTGGCGGGTGTCAGTTTCTCCAACTTTAGTTGAACCGAGTGTGGCTACGCCCGGTCCTTGCGAAGGTTAAAACAGCACCAACTTGACAAACTATCATTGTGATTTTGATGCGTAGGTAAGAACGGTTCTTGCTAAGCCCATAGCAGCCACGTAAAACTTGCAACAACAAAGTAGAGGACGTCTAACTTGTTTTTGCAGGGCATGTTGTGATGTGATATGGTCAAGACGTGATGCTATATTTTATTATATGAGATGATCATGTTTTGTAACCGAGTGATCGGCAACTAGTAGGAGCCATATGGTTGTCGCTTTATTGAATGCAATGCAATCACCCTGTAATGCTTTACTTTATCACTAAGCGGTAGCGATAGTCGTAGAAGCATAAGATTGGAGAGACGACAATGATGCTACGATGGAGATCAAGGTGTCGCGCCGGTGACGATGGTGATCATGACGGTGCTTCGGAGATGGAGATCACAAGCACAAGATGATGATGGCCATATCACATCACTTATATTGATTGCATGTGATGTTTATCTTTTATGCATCTTATCTTGCTTTGATTGACGGAAGCATTATAAGATGATCCCTCACTAAATTATCAAAGTATAAGTGTTCTCCCTGAGTATGCACCGTTGCGAAAGTTCTTCGTGCTGAGACACCACGTGATGATCGGGTGTGATAGGCTCTACGTTCAAATACAATGGGTGCAAAACAGTTGCACACGCGGAATACTCAGGTTAAACTTGACGAGCCTAGCATATAACAGATATGGCCTGGAACACGCAGACCGAAAGGTCAAGCGTGAATCATATAGTAGATACGATCAACATAGTGATGTTCACCATTGAAACTACTCCGTCTCACGTGATGATCGGACATGGTTTAGTTGATTTGGATCACGTGATCATTTAGAGGATTAAGGGATGTCTATCTAAGTGGGAGTTCTTAAGTAATATGATTAATTGAACTTAAATTTATCATGAACTTAGTCCTGGTAGTATTTTGCAAATTATGTTGTAGATCAATAGCTCGCGTTGTTGCTTTCATATGTTTATTTTGATATGTTCCTAAAGAAAACTGTGTTGAAAGATGTTAGTAGCAATGATGCGGATTGGATCCGTGATCTGAGGATTGTCCTCATTGCTGCACAGAAGAATTATGTCCTTTATGCACCGCTAGGTGATGGACCTATTGCAGGAGCAGATGCAGACGTTATAAACGTTTGGGTAGCTCAATATGATGACTACTTGATAGTTTAGTGCACCATATTTAATGGCTTAGAATCGGGACTTAAAAGACGTTTTGAATGTCATGGGCCATATGAGATTTTCCAGGAGTTGAAGTTAATATTTCAAGAAAATACCCGAGTTGAGAGTTATGAAGTCTCTAACAAGTTCTATAGCTAAAAGATGGAGGAGAATCTCTCAACTAGTGAGCATGTGCTCTGATTGTCTGGGTACTACAATCGCTTGAATCAAGTGGGAGTTAATCTTCTAGATAAGATAGTGATTGACAGAGTTCTCTAGTCACCATCACCAAGTTAGTAGAACTTCATGATGAACTATAGTATGCAAAGGATGACGAAAACGATTCCCGAGCTCTTCACGATGTTGAAATCAACGAAGGTAGAAATCAAGAAAGGGCATCAAGTGTTGATGATTGACAAGACCACTAGTTTCAAGAAAGGAGCAAAGGAAAAGAAATTGAACTTCAAGTAGAATGACAAGCAAGTTGTCACTCCTGTGAAGAAGCCCAAAGCTGAACCAAAGCCTGAAACTGAGAGCTTCTACTGCAAAGGAAATGGTCACTGGAAGCGGAAATGCCCTGAATATTTGGTGGATAAGAAGGATGGCAAAGTGAACAAGGGTATATTTGATATACAGGTTATTGATGTGTGCCTTACTAGTGTTTATAGTAGCCCCTGAGTATTTGATACTTGTTCGGTTGCTAAGATTAGTAACTCGAAACAGGAGTTACAGAATAAACAGAGACTAGTTGAAGGGGAAGTGACGATGAGTGTTGGATGTAGTTCCAAGATTGATATGATCATCATCACACACTCCCTATACTTTCGGGATTAGTGTTAAACCTAAATAAATATTATTTGGCGTTTGCGTTGAGCATGAATATGATTTGATCATGTTTATTGCAATACGGTTATTCATTTAAAGTCAGGGAATAATTGTTGTTCTGTTTACATGAATAAAACCTTCAATGGTCATACACCCAATGAAAATAGTTTGTTGGATCTCGATCATAGTGATACACATATTCATAGTATTGATGCCAAAAGATGCAAAGTTAATAATGATAGTGCAACTTATTTGTGGCACTGCCTGGGTCATATCGGTGTAAAGCGCATGAAGAAACTCCATAAAAGATGGATTTTCGAAATCACTTGGTTATGAATCATTTGATGCTTGCGAACCATGCCTTTTGGGCAAGATGACAAAAACTCGTTCTCCAGAACAACGGAACGAGCTACTGACTTGTTGGAAATAATACATACTGATGTATGCAGACCAATGAGTATTAAGGATAGTGGCGGGTATCGTTATTTTCTCACCTTCACAGATGATTTGAGCAGATATGGGTATATCTACTTGATGAAACATAAGTATGAAATAGTTGAAAGGTTCAAAGAATTTCAGAGTGAAGTGGAAATCATCATAACAAGAAAATAAAGTTTCTGCTATCTGATCGTGGAGATGAATATTTGAGTTACGAGTTTGGCCTTCAGTTAAAATAATGTGGAATAGTTTCACAAACTCATGCCACCTGGAACACCACAGCGTAACGGTGTGTCCGAACATCATAACCGCACTTTATTGGATATGGTGCAATCTATGATGTATCTTACCGATTTACCACTATCGTTTTGGGATTGTGCATTAGAGACAACTGCATTCAGTTTAAATAGGACACCATCAAAATCCTTTAAGACGACACTGTATGAACTATGGTTTAGCAATAAACCTAAGCTGTCGTTTCTTAAAGTTTGGAGTAGCAATGCTTATGTGAAAAAGTTTCAACCTGATAAGCTCAAACCCAAATCGGAGAAGTGCGTCTTCATAGAATACCCAAAGGAAACTGTTGGGTACGCCTTCTATCACAGATCCGAAGGCAAGATATTCGTTGCTAAGATGGATCCTTTCTAATGAAGGAGTTTCTCTCGAAAGAAGTGAGTGGGAGTAAAGTAGAGCTTGATAAGGTAACTGTACCTTCTCCCGAATTGGAAAGTAGTTCATCATAGAAATTAGTTCCAGTGATTTCTACACCAATTAGTGAGGAAGCTAATGATGATGACCATGAAACTTCAGATCAAGTTACTACAGAACCTCGTAGGTCTTCCAGAGAACGGTCCGCACCAGAGTGGTACGGTAATCCTGTTCTCGAATTTATGTTACTAGACCATGATAAACCTACAAAGTATGAGGAAGCGATGATGAGCCCAGATTCCGCGAAATGGCTGGAGGCCATGAAATCTGAGATAGGATCCATGTATGAGAACAAAGTGTGGACTTTGGTGGACTTTCCCGATGATCGGCAAGCCATAGAAAATAAATGGATCTTCAAGAGGAAGACGGACGTTGATAGTAGTGTTACTATCTACAAAGCTCGACTTGTCGCAAAAAGGTTTTCGACAAGTTCAAGGTGTTGACTACAATGAGATTTTCTCAACTGTAGCAATGCTTAAGTCTGTCCGAATCATGTTAGCAATCGCCACATTTTATGAAATCTGGCAAATGGATGTCAAAACTGCATTCCTTAATGGTTTTCTGAAAGAAGAGTTGTATATGATGCAACCAGAAGTTTTTGTCAATCCTAAAGGTGCTAACAAAATGTGCAAGCTCCAGCGATCCATCTATGGACTGGTGCAAGCATCTCAGAGTTGGAATATACGATTTGATAAGTTGATCAAAGAATATAGTTTTATATGGACTTGCGGTGAAGCCTGTATTTACAATGAAGTGAGTGGGAGCACTACAGCCTTTCTGATAAGTATATGTGAGTGACATATTGTTGATCAGAAATGATGTAAAAAATTTCTTGAAAGCATAAAGAAGTGTTTGAAAGGAGTTCTTTAAAAGAAAGACCTCAGTAAAGCTACTTACATATTGAGCATCAAGATCTATTGAGATAGATCAAGACGCTTGATAAGATTTTCAATGAGTACATACCTTGATAAGATTTTGAAGTAGTTCAAAATGGAACAGTCAAAGAAAGAGTTCTTGCCTGTGTTGCAAAGGTGTGAAGTTGAGTAAGACTCAAATCCCGACCACGGCACAAAATAGAAAGAGAATGAAAGTCATTCCCTATGCCTCAGTCATAGGTTCTATAAAAGTATGCCATGCTATGGACCAGACCTATTGTATACTCTGCCCTGTTTTGGCAAGGGAGTACAATAGTGATCTAAGAGTAGATCACTGGACATTGGTCAAAATTATCCTTATTGGAATAAGGATATGTTTCTCGATTATGGAGGTGACAAGAGGTTCGTCGTAAAAGGTTACGTCGATGCAAGTTTTGACACTGATCCAGATGACTCTAAGTCTCAATCTGGATACATATTGAAAGTGGGAGCAATTAGCTAGAGTAGCTCCGTACATAGCATTGTAGACATAGAATATTTTGCAAAATATATACGGCTTAGAATGTGACAGACCCGTTGACTAAACTTCTCTCATGAGCAAAACATGATCACACCTTAGTACTCTTTGGGTGTTAATCACATAACGATGTGAACTAGATTATTGACTCTAGTAACCCCTTTGGGTGCTGGTCACAGGACGATGTGAACTATGGATGTTAATCATATACATATATGAATATTGGTGTTAAATCACATGGCGATGTGAACCAGATTATTGACTCTAGTGCAAGTGGGAGACTGAAGGAAATATGCCCTAGAGGCAATAATAAAGTTATTATTTACTTCCTTATTTCATGATAAATGTTTATTATTCATGCTAGAATTGTATTAACCAAAAACATAATACATGTGTGAATACATAGACAAACATAGTGTCACTAGTATGCCTCTACTTGACTAGCTCGTTAATCAAAGATGGTTAAGTTTCCTAACCATAGACATGAGTTGTCATTTGATTAACGGGATCACATCATTAGGAGAATGATGTGATTGACTTGACCCATTTCGTTAGCTTAGCACTTGATCATTTAGTATGTTGTTATTGCTTTCTTCATGACTTATACATGTTCCTATAACTATGAGATTATGCAACTCCCGTTTACCGGAGGAACACTTTGTGTGCTACCAAACGTCACAACGTAACTGGGTGATTATAAAGGTGCTCTACAGGTGTCTCCGAAGGTACTTGTTGGGTTGGTGTATTTCGAGATTAGGATTTGTCACTCCGATTGTTGGAGAGGTATCTCTGGGCCCTCTCGGTAATGCACATCACTTAAGCCTTGCAAGCATTACAACTAATGAGTTAGTTGTGGGATGATGTATTACGGTACGAGTAAGGAGACTTGCCGGTAACGAGATTGAACTAGGTATTGAGATACCGACAATCGAATCTCGGGCAAGTAACATACTGCTGACAAAGGGAACAACATATGTTGTTATGCGGTCTGACCGATAAAGATCTTCGTAGAATATGTGGGAGCAAATATGAGCATCCGGGTTCCGCTGTTGGTTATTGACCGGAGACGTGTCTCGGTCATGTCTACATAGTTCTCGAACCCGTAGGGTCTGCACGCTTAACGTTACGATGACAGTTATATTATGAGTTTATATGTTTTGATGTACCGAAGGTTGTTCAGAGTCCCGAATGTGATCACGGACATGACGAGGAGTCTCGAAATGGTCGAGACATGAAGATTGATATATTGGAAGCCTATGTTTGGATATCGGAAGTGTTCCAGGTGAAATCGGGATTTTACCGGAGTACCGGGAGGTTACCGGAACCCCCCGGGAACTTAATGGGCCTTAGTGGGCCTAGGTGGAAGAGAGGAGAGGCGGCTAGGGCTGGGCCGCGTGCCCCTCCCCCCAGTCCGAATAGGACAAGGAGAGGGGGGCGGCGCCCCCCTTTCTTCTTCTCCTCCACTCTTCCCCCTCCCAAGTCCTAATCCAACTAGGAAAGGGGAGGAGTCCTACTCCCGGTGGGAGTAGGACTCCTCCTGGCGCGGCCTCTCCCTGGCCAGCCGCACCCCCCCCCCCTTGCTCCTTTATATACGGGGGCAGGGGGCACCCCATAGACACAACATTGATCAGTTGATCTTTTAGCCGTGTGCGGTGTCCCCCTCCACCATAGTCCACCTCGATAATACTGTAGCAGTGCTTAGGCAAAGCCCTGCGTCGGTAGAACATCAACATCGTCACCATGCCGTCGTGCTGAGGAAACTCTCCCTCAACACTCAGCTGGATCGGAGTTCGAGGGACGTCATCGGGCTGAACGTGTGCTGAACTCGGAGGTGCCGTGCGTTCGGTACTTGATCGGTCGGATCGTGCAGACGTACGACTACATCAACCGCGTTGTGCTAACGCTTCCGCTTTCGGTCTACGAGGGTACGTGGACAACACTCTCCCCTCTCGTTGCTATGCATCACCATGATCTTGCGTGTGCGTAGGAAAATTTTGAAATTACTACGTTCCCCAACAATCCGAGACCCACAGGTGCATCAAGAGTTGCAACACGATCTGGTGGAGCACCTATGGAGGCTCAAGGGCGAGGCCGGGGCGACTCGGGGAATGACGTGTGATGAAACTTGAGTTTTTATTTGTTAAACTATATAATTTGTATTGAACTATTTGATTTATGTGATGAAACACGCCGAACCATGTCGAACTATGTGACGAACTAATTGATTTCTATTTGTATGCGAAAATTCACGCTGAAACACGCCGAACCGCGCCGAATATGGGCCGATTCATGCAGATATAGGGCCGTTTTTGGACACAATTGAGCCAAATAATGGGCGAAATCGGCGCCTGGGGGCGACCTGGGGCGACGGCTGAGTGCCCAACCACCCCCAGCGCTGAGTATGCCGCCGACTCACCCCTAGGCCGCTCTTTTTCGGCGCCCTGGAGGGGCCAAACGGCTGGAGATGCTCTAAAATCCTCCTGCACCCAAATGATCAAGGTTAATACATGCAATCATCTACTCTTAGAATGCGCTTTGTGATGAAGTAGCGCTACAATCTTCTGGTCTATTTATGGCACGTAACAACTAGCAACTTATTCATGAATTAGAAGATTACCCTATCATATACAAGAGTATTTCGAACAAGTACTCTGTTACAAAGAATCAGCAAACAAAGAACTCTTTTACTCTCTACTCTACTTGTGCTATTCTTTGACATCCCATGCAACAGAAAAATAAGGGTGTTAAAAGATCCACATATAGAAGGCACAAGTAAAAAAGCAAATGAAAAAGAAAAGAAAGGGAAATAGGCGAATTGAAGCTTACCTGTGTCCAATCGAGCTCACCCGCGTGATTTGAAGGTTGCTGGGATGTGTTCGGCATGAGCTGCAATGTGATATCCTCCTATTGGAGGAGGAGATTGTCGGTGTCAAAACCGGCGGATCTCGGGTAGAGGGTCCCGAACTGTGCGTCTAAGGCTAATGGTAACAGGAGGCAGGGGACACGATGTTTTACCCAGGTTCGGGCCCTCTCGATGGAGGAAATACTGTCGGTGTCAAAACCGGCGGATCTCGGGTAGGGGGTCCCGATCTGTGAGTCTAAGGCTAATGGTAACAGGAAGCAAGGGACACGAAGTTTACCCAGGTTCGGGCCCTCTCGATGGAGGTAACACCCTACTTCCTGCTTGATTGATATTGATGATATGAGTAGTACAAGAGTTGATCTACCACGAGATCGTAGAGGCTAAACCCTAGAAGCTAGCTTATGATGATTATGATGGTGTCTCTAAGGACTAAACCCTCCGGTTTATATAGACACCGGAGGGAGCTAGGGTTTACACAGAGTCGGTTACAAAAAATGAAATCAATTATCCGGATCGCCAAGCTTGTCTTCCCGCAAAGGAGAGTCCCATCCCGACACGGGACGGAGTCTTGAGTCTTGTATCTTTACGCTCCAATAGTCCGGACAAAGTGTATAGTCCGGCTGTCCCGATACCCCCTAATCCAGGACTCTCTCAGTAGCCCCTGAACCAGGCTTCAATGAAGATGAGTCCGGCGCGCAGATTGTCTTCAGCATTGCAAGGCGGGTTCCATCTCCGAATACTCCCCAGTAATTATCGAACACTTCAATCATGTCCGGATTTGTAAGACGATCTTCACATACCACCATAGAGAGAACGATATTTTACAAATATGCTCTACTGACAACTTTTAGATGATGTGTCAGGACAAAATGGTCGAGTCATTATTGAATCGTCTTCCCACAGCCGGCTACCGCATATATCGAGGCGGTTTCCTCGGCTCGTCTTGTCAAGGCAGAGATCGTGTCCCCTTATTACGGGATCCTCATCAATATGGGTACGGGTAACCCAACCGCGCCATCAGTCGTGGCGCTTGGGAAATAAGCGACTTTCAACGGGCAAGTGGGGAGCCGCTCTGTTTTCATCGCCTCTATAAAGGGGATAAGAATTCCTCCTTTTTACCCACGCCTTATTCCTCCTCTGCTTATCCATTCTCACACCCTCGAGCTCCAGCGCCCCAGTTCACGCCTTCTCCGCACAGCCAAACATGTCCGAAGCAGGAGGCAAGTGGGTGGCCTCCACCGTGAAGGAGGAGCATGTTACGAAGCTCCGGGCGGCCGGATACTTGGCCGCAGACATCGCGCACCGGCTACCGGACACAGGGCAGGTTATTCCAACTCCGGAACCCCACGAGAGGGTCGTGTTCCTCGCCCACTTCGTCCGTGGACTGGGATTTCCACTTCATCCCTTGGTCCGCGGGCTCATGTTCTACTAAGGGCTAGATTTCCATGATCTTGCATCAAATTTCGCCCTCAACATCTCGGCGTTTATGGTCGTGTGCGAGGCCTTCCTCCGCATCAAGCCTCACTTCGGCTTGTGGCTACGAATCTTCTGCGTGAAGCCGAATATCGTGAGCGGCCAGCAAGCGGAGTGCGGAGGCGCCATGGTGGGCAGGATGCCCAATGATACATGGCTCGACGGCTCCTTCACGGAGACCGTAAAGGTATGGCAATCGGGGTGGTTCTACATCATCGAGCCACGCGACGCTAACTGGGCGGCGACCCCCGAATTCCGATCCGGAGTCCCCATGCGGCTCACCTCCTGGGAAAAGAAGGGTCTGGCCTGGGGCGAATCGGAGGAGCTGACAGGACTTCAGAACTGCATCAAGAGTATGAAGGACAAGAAGATCAAGCTTGTGAACGTGGTCCTGGTCATGCTCGTCCGCCGTATTCTTCCGTGCCAAAGACGGGCATTTACTCTGTGGGACTTCGTTACGGCCGAACACCGGACACTTCAAGAGCTCTACGGCACGACACACAAGGATGCATGGAAGGTGTTGTTCAAGGCCTCCGAAATACCTCCTCCCACATCCGAGGACCGCGGACTCCATGCCACGCGGCTCCCCAGTCCGGTGAGTCTTCTTACTATTACCAGATATAGTTTTTCCCAGCATACTCATAGGAGGATCTTAAGTCACCGTGTGTATTTAATTAGGAGTATGTGGTGACGACGGAGTGGATTGACTGTCCGGCTCCACTGCCAGAAGGTCCAGCAGACGCTCTCCTAACGGAGATGCTAGTTCCGGCGCCCTACAAGGCGCCGGAGAAAAAGGTCGAAAAGAAGGCCCCGGGGACCAGGAAGGGTCTCGGGCGTAAGGTCGTACCGGACACCTCGTCCGAAGACGACGAGGCACACTCCTCCCCCGAAGGGGAGGAAAAGGAAGGGGCCGCCCCTCCTGAGGAGGCCGAAGGGCCCAAGAAGGCGACCCAGGGGACCAGGAAGGGTCCCCGGCGCAAGGCCGTCATCAGCTCGTCATCCGAAAACGACGAGGCGGATTCCTCCCGCGGAGGCGGGGGGAAACACGAGGAAATTCTGCCTCCCCGCACTGGGGGGAGAAGAAAAGGAAAGCCGCCCCAGAGGGGGAGGCTAGGACGCCCAAGAAGGGAAAGGCATCCCTTCCGGACTACTCCACCACGACCACCTATAGCGAGGAGGAGTGGCTGCCTAGGGGGAAGCTCCTAGTAAGATTGTAAGTATCCGCGCCCTGTTGTATTTTTGTGCAGCTTCGCTTCATAGTCTGTTATAACGCCGAACACGTGTATGCAGTCTGGCCAGGGTCCATCCCGAGGTATCCTCTTCGGATGGGTCTTTGAGCGATTCGGCGATGAACTCGCTCCCAACGGCCACTACCCCTCGGCCGGCGGATGACACGGAGGTGTTGTCCCGAAGGCTACCAGAGCAGGGGAGGCGACTCTGGAGACGCCCCAAGGAGAGATTCCAGACGCCGACAGATCATGCCGACGAGAGCCGTAGCAAGTTGGGCTCTCAGCCGGACACTGTACCGGAACCTCTGAGGGTTCCGGATTTGGGCAGGCAGCCCCTTGCTAGAGAGGGCGAGCCGACCATGCCGATGTCTTCCGTCGCGCCAGAAGCGCCGGACAGTCTGTTGGAAGTGCTTCACGGCGCTTCCATGGATGAATAGCACCGTACTCTTATGAGTGCGGTGATTCAGAAGGTTCGGTCCGCCTAGAGCGGATTGACCGAAGCTTGTACCCGCCTTCTGACAAGCTTTGAGGTAAGTAAAAAGTGTGTGAAATTATCACCCAATATACAGTAGCCCCTGATGCTCTGTTTGGTGTTCGAAAAGAAAAGCCAAACGAAGGGTCAATTTTAATCCGCAGGAGTCTAATAATAGGTGTCTATGTGAATAAGCAGGCAGTGCTGCTTGCCGCTGCCGCCCGCACGACCAAGGTCACCGGACTCAAATGGGACCTAGAGCAGGCCGAAAAGGATCTCGGCCTCACGAAGAGGCGGCTTGAAGAGAACAAAGGTGATTGATACCCCGTTCTCATATCATGTAGAAAAGGAAAAATTGGTGATGCTAAAAAGCATCATGATTTTTGTAATAGGAGCCACGACCGAAGTGGCGGCCCTGAAGAAAGCGCTATCTGAGGCTGAAGATAAGGCGGCCGCGGAGCGCATTGAACGTGAAAAGCAAGATGCTAGAGTGGGAGAGGTGCAGCAAAAGCTCCAAGAGCTCGGCAAGAAGTTCGAGTCCTTGGAGCATGATCTCAAGACGAAAGAGTCTGAGCTTGCGAAGGCCCTTTCGAGCATGAAAGACGCCAAGGCCGAAGCCGAAAAGGCCCAGCAAGAAATCCAGGCGGCCAGGAAGATAGCGGCGGGTAAGACATACTTTATGCAGAGCAAGCATGTGGAGGAGACATTTCTTTTACTTACCCGAATTCGGAGCTCTCTAGGGGCATTCAAAGATCATCCACGCAGCTTTTCAGATGTCGCGGAGTTCTACCGTACCGAAGAGGGGAGCTCGACGGAGAAGCTATTCTGGTCCCAGTATGATGGAGGCAAACACCCGGTGCCTCTGAGTGACCAACTGAAGCAATTGGTGGAACTCCACAGGGCGGCCGAAGTGGCTATGAAATATTTCATAGTTCGGATGTGGCCTGGTGAGCCCCTGCCTACCAGCTACTTTGGCCTAATAAAGCGGATGGTAAATGCCTGTCCGCGGCTTGAAGTGATCAAGCGATCCGTTTGCATTGAGGGTGCCCGCCGGGCTTTTGCCCGTGCGAAGGTGCATTGGGGCAAGCTGTATGCGGAGAGGCTAGTGAAGGATGGACCGCCGAAGGGCAAGGCGCATCGCTGTCCCGAAAAATATTATGATGGCGTTATGAAAGGCGCTCGTCTTGTGGCCGATGAATGTACCAAGGACACGATTTTTGAGTGAATGTGCTTCTGTCGTTTTTGTAATATGAAGACGAAGTTATTTGCGCTATATAGCATTGTGTTGATTTCAAATATTACTTTCTGTGCGGCTGTGTATAAAATTCTGAAAGTAGGCTAGTCGTCGGATTCCGCCCCCACGTAACTAGTATCGGGGTGTTCGTGGAAAACCCAAAACACTCTTTTATCCAAATTTTTGGTCCATGAAGGAGGTGTTTGGCGCAGCAAACAAGGCAATCGGACTATGCGGCTTTATAACTTTCACTTAGCCATAGAAGTCTATAATTTTAAATTTCGGCGAAGCCCCTAGAATTCAGGAAGCCGAATTGGGGCGCTATATACGCCTAAATCGGACGAGGCCGATTCCTCGCTTAAAGCGGAAAAAATCTTTAAGGATTTTAAGACCTCTCGACCAGCGACCAGTTCTCGCCGCATCATGCCATTCAGTTTTCGGCTTTCTCTATTGAGGTGCTTGTCCGAAAGAACCGGGACACAATCACAATAGTTCTCCCTGCGCTACCTTTGCCGATATAACGGAACGTAAGGTACCAAAACAAGGGAGCCGGGCTAACCCAACTATTGACCCAAGACATGATTCGGAGCTGATGCATATAATGCTATAAGTTCGGGTTGCCGCACTGTTGAAAGTGTTCGGACTTATCTTGCTGTCTTATGGGGCGCCATAAGAAGCCCCTGGCAAACTGAACGTACCAAGGTGTACGGATGCAATATTAAACAAACATTTATAGGAAAAATGTGCAGATAGGAATAATAAGCTGACACTATATGTTGTCTCCCATTGATAAATAATACGTCTAAGCGTATGTTTACAATGAATGCGTTTAAGCAGAAACAAATAGGACTATTTGATATGTCCTATCCAAGGGCGGGCTGCATGTAGGTATATGAAACAGGTCTAATGATCTTGAATAGATTCCACCTGGGTATTCCCTTTGTGCGCAGAGGCTTTCGCCTCCTTGGTTTTCTATCCTGTGAAAGTCCGACAATCCGACTCTTCTGAAAAGGCTGCCCAAAGCGGGGTCCTAAAAGATAAAGGGGGTTATTAAATTACGTTGCGGCTGTACCACACTGTTGACTGAGTCACTCTTGCGCCTCCGCCTATGCCCATGGTATTTTGAGTGCGTAATTGTGTACGTGCGGCACGAATGTTGTCTTGCTAGGGCTGGAGCGGAGGCCGGACTGCTAGTCGCGCTCTTGGCGTGCCCGGCGATCCTGTTGCGGGGTAGTCCGGACTCGCTTGACGGTGTTCGGGTTTGTTATCGCCGGATTGGTGGTTTGCCGGAGAAGGCTGATTTGCACTTCTGCTGCGAGGGCTGCATTATGCTCTTCTGTACGGAGAGAGCGGTCCATGTTTCCGTTGACTATTATGACCCCGCGAGGTCCTGGCATCTTGAGCTTGAGGTATGCATAGTGTGGTACCGCATTGAACCGCGTGAATGTGGTTCGTCCGAGTAGTGCATGATAACCACTACGGAAAGGGACGATATCGAAGATCAACTCCTCGCTTCGGAAGTTATCCGGAGATCCGAAGACCACTTCCAGTGTTATCGAGCCCGTGCAACAGGCCTCTACTCCTGAAATTACACCTTTGAAGGTGGTTTTGGTGGGCTTGATCCTCGAAGGGTCGATGCCCATTTTGCACACTGTGTCCTGATAGAGCAGGTTCAGGCTGCTGCCGCCATCCATGAGGGCTCGCGTCAGGTGGAATCCGTCGATGATTGGGTCTAGGACCAATGCGGCTGACCCGCCGTGACGGATACTGGTAGGGTGATCCCTACGATCAAAGGTGATCGGACAGGCTGACCATGGGTTGAATTTTGGGGCGACTGGCTCCATCGCATAGACGTCCCGTAGTGCTCGCTTCCGCTCCCGTTTAGGAATATGGGTGGCGTAGATCATATTGACTGTTTTCACCCGGTTCTAAGCCGTAAAGCATGGCACACTGAACTATAGAGTAGTCATCAGCTTTGCTCTGCCAGACGTTCACAACTTCTGGCGTTGCTCCTGCAGCAGGCCTGGCACCCAGCGGTGCTTCCAGGACGTAATTCTTCTGTGCAGCAATGAGGATAATCCTCAAGTTACGGACCCAGTCCGTGTAATTGCTACCATCATCTTTCAACTTTGCTTTCTCAAGGAATGCATTAAAATTCAACGGAACAACAGCACGAGCCATCTATCTACAGTAAACATAGACAAGCAAAATACTATCAGGTACTAAGTTCATGATAAATTTAAGTTCAATTAATCATATTAAAAAACTCCCACTTAGACAGACATCTCTCTAGTCATCTAAGTGATTACGTGATCCAAATCAACTAAACCATGTCCGATCATCACGTGAGATGGAGTAGTTTCAATGGTGAACATCACTATGTTGATCATATCTACTATATGATTCACGCTCGACCTTTCGGTCTCCGTGTTCCGAGGCCATATCTGCATATGCTAGGCTCGTCAAGTTTAACCTGAGTATTCTGCGTGTGCAAAACTGGCTTGCACCCGTTGTAGATGGACGTAGAACTTATCACACCCGATCATCACGTGGTGTCCGGGTACTACTGAACTTTTAGCAACGGTGCATACTCAGGGAGAACACTTCTTGATAATTTTAGTGAGAGATCATCTTATAATGCTAACGTCAATCAAAGCAAGATAAGATGCATAAAGGATAAACATCACATGCAATCAATATAAGTGATATGATATGGTCATCATCATCTTGTGCTTGTGATCTCCATCTCCGAGCACCGCCATGATCACCATCGCCACCGCGCGACACCTTGATCTCCATCGTAGCATCGTTGTCGCCTCGCCAACTATTTCTTCTACGACTATCGCTACTGCTTAGTGATAAAGTAAAGCAATTACATGGCTTTTGCATTTCATACAATAAAGCGACAACCATATGGCTCCTGCCAGTTGCCGATAACTCGGTTACAAAACATGATCATCTCATACAATAAAATATAGCATCACGTCTTGACCACATCACATCACAACATGCCCTGCAAAAACAAGTTAGACGCCTCTACTTTGTTGTTGCAAGTTTTACGTGGCTGCTACGGGCAGAGCAAGAACCGTTCTTACCTACGCATCAAAACCACAACGATAGTTTGTCAAGTTGGTGCTGTTTTAACCTTCGCAAGGACCGGGCGTAGCCACACTCGGTTCAACTAAAGTGAGAGAGACAGACACCCGCCGATCACCTTTAAGCAACTAGTGCTCGGAGCGGTGAAACCAGTCTCGCGTAAGCGTACGCGTAATGTCGGTCCGGGCCGCTTCATCTCACAATACCGCTGAACCAAAGTATGACATGCTGGTAAGCAGTATGACTTATATCGCCCACAACTCACTTGTGTTCTACTCGTGCATATGACATCAACGCATAAAACCAGGCTCGGATGCCACTGTTGGGGAACGTAGTAATTTCAAAAATTTCCTCGCACACGCAAGACCATGGTGATGGCATAGCAACGAGAGGGAGAGTGTCCGTCCACGTACCCTCGTAGACCGAAAGCGGAAGCGTTATAACAACGCGGTTGATGTAGTCGTACGTCTTCACGATCCGACCGATCCAAGCACCGAACGTACGGCACCTCCGAGTTCTGCACACGTTCAGCTCGATGACGATCCCCGGACTCCGATCCAGCAAAGTGTCGGGGATGAGTTCCGTCAGCACGACGGCGTGGTGACGATGATGATGCTCCACCGACGCAGGGCTTCGCCTAAGCTCCGCGACGATATGACTTCTCCGGCGCAGGGCTTCGCTTAAGCTCATGACGATATGACCGAAGTGGAATATGGTGGAAGGGGGCACCGCACACGGCTAAGGAACGATCCGTAGATCAACTTGTGTGTTCTAGGGTGCCCCCTGCCCCCGTATATAAAGGAGCCAAGGGGGAGGGGGCTGGCCGGCCAAGAGGAGGCGCGCCAGGGAGTCCTACTCCCTCCGGGAGTAGGATTCCCCCTCCAATCCTAGTTGGAATAGGATTCACGGAGGGGAAAGAGAGAGGGGGCTGCCCACCTTTCCTAGTCCTAGTAGGACTAGGGAAGGGGGCCTTGCGCCACCTAGGGCTGGCCCTTTCTCCTTTCCACCAAGGCCCACTGTGGCCCATATAGTTCCGGGGTTCGGTAACCTCCGGTACTCCGTAAATTCGATTTCACTCGGAACATTTCCGATGTCCAAATGTAGGCTTCAATATATCAATCTTTATGTCTCGACCATTTGAGACTCCTCGTCATGTCCGTGATCACATCGGGACTCGAACTACCTTCGGTACATCAATACTTATAAACTCATAATGAACTGTCATCGAAACGTTAAGCGTGCGGACCCTACGGGTTCGAGAACTATGTAGACATGACCTAGAACCATTCTCGGTCAATAACCAATAGCGGAACCTGGATGCCCATATTGGTTCCTACATATTCTACGAAGATCTTTATCGGTCAAACCGCATAACGATATACGTTGTTCCTTTTGTCATCGGTATGTTACTTACCCGAGATTCGATCGTCGGTATCCAATACCTAGTTCAATCTCGTTACCAGTAAGTCTCTTTACTCGTTCCATAATACATCATCTCACAACTAACTCATTAGTTGCAATGCTTGCAAGGCTTATGTGATGTGTATTACCGAGAAGGCCCAGAGATACCTCTCCGACAATCGGAGTGACAAAACCTAATCTCGATTCATGCCAAATCAACATATACTTTTGGAGACACCTGTAGAGTACCTTTATAATCACCCGATTCGTTGTGACGCTTTGGTAGCACACAAAGTGTTCCTCCGTAAACGGAGTTGCATAATCTCATAGTTGCAGGAACTTTGTATAAGTCATGAAGAAAGCATAAGCAACATACTAAACGATCAAGTGCTAAGCTAACGAAATGGGTCATGTCAATCACATCATTCTCCTAATGATGTGATCCCATTAATCAAATGACAACACATGTCTATGGTTAGGAAACATAACCATCTTCGATTAATGAGCTAGTCTTGTAGAGGCATACTAGTGACTATCTGTTTGTCTATGTATTCACACATGTATTATGTTTCCGGTTAATACAATTCTAGCATGAATAATAAACATTTATCATGATATAAGGAAATAAATAATAACTTTATTATTGCCTCTAGGGCATATTTCCTTTAGTCTCCCACTTGCACTAGAGTCAATAATCTAGATTACACAGTAATGATTCTAACACCCATGGAGTCTTGGTGCTGATCATGTTTTGCTCGTGGAAGAGGCTTAGTCAATGGGTCTGCAACATTCAGATCCGTATGTATTTTGCAAATCTCTATGTCTCCCACTTGGACTTGGTCCCGAATGGAATTGAAGCGTCTCTTGATATGCTTGGTCCTCTTGTGAAATCTGGATTCCTTTGCCAAGGCAATTGCACCAGTATTGTCACAGAAGATCTTCATTGGTCCCGATGCACTAGGTATAACACCTAGATCGGAAATGAACTCTTTCATCCAGACTCCTTCATTTGCTGCTTCTGAAGCAGCTATGCCCGCTTCACATGTAGATCCCGCCACGACGCTTTGTTTAGAACTGCACCAACTGACAGCTCCACCGTTTAATAAAAATACGTATCCGGTTTGCGATTTAGAATCGTCCGGATCAGTGTCAAAGCTTGCATCGACGTAACCATTTACGACTAGCTCTTTGTCACCTCCAAATACGAGAAACATATCCTTAGTCCTTTTTAGGTATTTCAGGATGTTCTTGACCGCTGTCCAGTGATCCACTCCTGGATTACTTTGGTACCTTCCTGCCAAGCTTACAGGTAAGCATACGTCAGGTCTGGTACACAGCATTGCATACATGATAGAGCCTATGGCTGAAGCATAGGAACATTTTCATTTTCTCTCTATCTTCTGCTGTGGTCGGGCATTGAGTCGACTCAATCTTACACCTTGTAATACAGGTAAAAACCTTTCTTTGCCTGATCCATTTTGAACTTCTTCAAAACTTTATCAAGGTATGTGCTTTGTGAAAGTCCAATTAAGCGCCTTGATCTATCTCTATAGATCTTGATGCCCAATATGTAAGCAGCTTCACCGAGGTCTTTCATTGAAAACTTTTATTCAAGTATCCTTTTATGCTATCCAGAAATTCTATATCATTTCCAATCAACAATATGTCGTCCACATATAATATCAGAAATGCTACAGAGCTCCCACTCACTTTCTTGTAAATACAGGCTTCTCCAAAAGTCTGTATAAAACCATATGCTTTGATCACACTATCAAAGCGTTTATTCCAACTCCGAGAGGCTTGCACCAGACCATAAATTGATCGTTGGAGCTTTCACACTTTGTTAGCACCCTTTGGATCAACAAAACCTTCTGGTTGCATCATATACAACTCTTCTTCTAGAAATCCATTCAAGAATGCAGTTTTTACATCCATTTGCCAAATTTCATAATCATAAAATGCGGCAATTGCTAACATGATTCGGACAGACTTAAGCATCGCTACGGGTGAGAAAGTCTCATCGTAGTCAACCCCTTGAACTTGTCGAAAACCTTTTGCAACAAGTCGAGCTTTGTAGACAGTTACATTACCATCGGCGTCAGTCTTCTTCTTAAAGATCCATTTATTCTCAATGGCTTGCCGATCATCGGGCAAGTCAACAAAAGTCCATACTTTGTTCTCATACATGGATCCCATCTCAGATTTCATGGCTTCAAGCCATTTTATGGAATCTGGGCTCACCATCGCTTCTTCATAGTTCGTAGGTTCACCATGATCTAGTAGCATGACTTCCGAATAGGATTACCGTACCACTCTGTGCGGATTTTATTCTGGTTGATCTCTGATTCAAGGACAACTTGATCTGAAGTTTCATGATCATTATCATTATCTTCCTCGCTAATTGGTGCAGGTGTCACAGAAACCGATTTCTGTGACGAACTGCTTTCCAATAAGGGAGCTGGTACTATTACCTCATCAAGTTCCACTTTCCTCCCACTCACTTCTTTCGAGAGAAACTCCTTCTCTAGAAAGGATCCATTCTTAGCAACGAATGTCTTGCCTTCGGATCTGTGATAGAAGGTATACCCAATTATCTCCTTTGGGTATCCTATGAAGACACATTTTTCCGATTTGGGTTCAAGCTAATCAGGTTGAAGTTTTTTTCACATAAGCATCGCAACCCCAAACTTTCAGAAACGAAAACTTTGGTTTCTTGCTAAACCATAGTTCATAAGGTGTCGTCTCAACGGATTTTGACGGTGTCCTATTTAACGTGAATGCGGCCGGTTCTAAAGCATAACCCCAAAACGATAGCGGTAAATCGGAAATAGACATCATAGATCGCACCATATCTAGTAAAGTACGATTACGACGTTCGGACACACCATTACGCTATGGTGTTCCCAGTGGCGTGAGTTGCGAAACTATTCCGCATTGCTTCAAATGTAGACCAAACTCGTAACTCAAATATTCTCCTCCACGATCAGATCTTAGAAACTTTATTTTCTTGTTACGATGATTTTCAACTTCACTCTGAAATTCTTTGAACTTTTCAAATGTTTCAGATTTATGCTTCATCAAGTAGATATACCCGTATCTGCTTAAATCATCTGTGAAGGTGAGAAAATAACGATATCCGCCACGAGCTTCAACATTCATCGGACCACATACATCTGTATGTATGATTTCCAATAAGTCTGTTGCTCTCTCCATACATCCGGAGAATGGTGTTTTAGTCATCTTGCCCATGAGGCACGGTTCGCAAGTACCAAGAGATTCATAATCAAGTGATTCTAAAAGTCCATCTGTATGGAGTTTCTTCATGCGTTTTACACCGATATGACCTAAACGGCAGTGCCACAAATAAGTTGCACTATCATTATCAACTCTGCATCTTTTGGCTTCGACATTATGAATATGTGTATCACTACTGTCGAGATTCAACAAGAATAGACCATTCTTCAAGGGTGCATGACCATAAAAGATATTACTCATATAAATAGAACAACCATTATTCTCTGATTTAAATGAATAACCGTCTCGCATCAAACAAGATCCAGATATAATGTTCATGCTCAACGCTGGCACCAAATAACAATTATTTAGGTCTAAAACTAATCCCAAAGGTAGATGTAGAGGTAGCGTGCCGACCGCGATCACATTGACTTTGGAACCGCTTTCCACGCGCGCATCGTCACCTCGTCCTTTGCCGTGCTCGTCTATTCCGTAGTCCCTGTTTGAGTTGCAAATATTAGCAATGAACCAGTATCAAATACCAGGTGCTACTACGAGCTCTAGTAAGGTACACATCAATAACATGTATATCACATATACCTTTGTTCACCTTGCCATCCTTCTTATCCGCCAAATACTTGGGGCAGTTCCGCTTCCGGTCCAGTCTGCTTGCAGTAAAACACTCGCTTTCAGGCTTAGGTCCAGACTTGGGTTTCTTCTCTTGATCAGCAACTTTCTTGCTGTTCTTTTGAAGTTTCCTTCTTCTTTCCTTTGCCCTTTTCTTGAAACTAGTGGTCTTGTTGACCATCAACACTTGATGCTCTTTCTTGATTTCTACCTCCGCTGCTTTTAGCATTGCGAAGAGCTCAGAATTGTTTTAGTCATCCCTTGCATATTATAGTTCATCACGAAGCTCTTGTAGCTTGGTGGCAGTGATTGGAGAATTCTGTCAATGACACTATCATCCGGAAGATTAACCCCAGCTGAATTAAGTGATTATTATACCCGGACATTTTGAGTATGTGCTCACCGACGAACTATTCTCCTCCATCTTGCAGCTATAGAACTTATTGGAGACTTCATATCTCTCAATCCGGCATTTGCTTGAAATATTAACTTCAACTCCTGGAACATCTCATATGCTCCATGACGCTCAAAACGTCGTTGAAGACCCGGTTCTAAGCCGTAAAGCATGGCACACTGAACTATAGAGTAGTCATCAGCTTTGCTCGCCAGACGCTCACAACTTCGGCGTTGCTCTCTGCAGGCCTGGCACCCAGCGGTGCTTCCAGGACGTAATTCTTCTGTGCAGCAATGAGGATAATCCTCAAGTTACGGACCCAGTCCGTGTAATTGCTACCATCATCTTTCAACTTTGCTTTCTCAAGGAATGCATTAAAATTCAACGGAACAACAACACGAGCCATCTATCTACAGTAAACATAGACAAGCAAAATACTATCAGGTACTAAGTTCATGATAAATTTAAGTTCAATTAATCATATTAAAAACTCCCACTTAGACAGACATCTCTCTAGTCATCTAAGTGATTACGTGATCCAAATCAACTAAACCATGTCCGATCATCACGTGAGATGGAGTAGTTTCAATGGTGAACATCACTATGTTGATCATATCTACTATATGATTCACGCTCGACCTTTCGGTCTCCGTGTTCCGAGGCCATATCTGCATATGCTAGGCTCGTCAAGTTTAACCTGAGTATTCTGCGTGTGCAAAACTGGCTTGCACCCGTTGTAGATGGACGTAGAACTTATCACACCCGATCATCACGTGGTGTCTGGGTACTACGAACTTTTAGCAACGGTGCATACTCAGGGAGAACACTTCTTGATAATTTTAGTGAGAGATCATCTTATAATGCTACCGCCAATCAAAGCAAGATAAGATGCATAAAGGATAAACATCACATGCAATCAATATAAGTGATATGATATGGTCATCATCATCTTGTGCTTGTGATCTCCATCTCCAAGCACCGTCATGATCACCATCGCCACCGGTAGCGACACCTTGATCTCCATCGTAGCATCGTTGTCGCCTCGCCAACTATTTCTTCTACGACTATCGCTACTGCTTAGTGATAAAGTAAAGCAATTACATGGCTTTTGCATTTCATACAATAAAGCGACAACCATATGGCTCCTGCCAGATTGCCGATAACTCGGTTACAAAACATGATCATCTCATACAATAAAATATAGCATCACGCCTTGACCACATCACATCACAACATGCCCTGCAAAAACAAGTTAGACGTCCTCTACTTTGTTGTTGCAAGTTTTACGTGGCTGCTACGGGCTGAGCAAGAACCGTTCTTACCTACGCATCAAAACCACAATGATAGTTTGTCAAGTTGGTGCTGTTTTAACCTTCGCAAGGACCGGGCGTAGCCACACTCGGTTCAACTAAAGTGAGAGAGACAGACACCCGCCGGTCACCTTTAAGCAACTAGTGCTCGGAGCGGTGAAACCAGTCTCGCGTAAGCGTACGCGTAATGTCGGTCCGGGCCGCTTCATCTCACAATACCGCTGAACCAAAGTATGACATGCTGGTAAGCAGTATGACTTATATCGCCCACAACTCACTTGTGTTCTACTCGTGCATATGACATCAACGCATAAAACCAGGCTCGGATGCCATCATTGGGGAACGAGTAATTTCAAAAAATTCCTACGCACACGCAAGACCATGGTGATGGCATAGCAACGAGAGGGAGAGTGTCCGCCCACGCACCCTCGAGACCGAAAGCGGAAGCGTTATAACAACGCTGTTGATGTAGTCGACGCCTTCACGATCCGACCGATCCAAGCACCGAACGTCACGGCACCTCCGAGTTCTGCACACGCTCAGCTCGATGACGATCCCGGACTCGATCCAGCAAAGTGTCGGGATGAGTTCCGTCACAGACGACGGCGTGGTGACGATGATGATGCTCCACCGACACAGGGCTTCGCCTAAGCTCATGACGATATGACTTCTCCGGCGCAGGGCTTCGCTTAAGCTCATGACGATATGACCGAAGTGGAATATGGTGGAAGGGGCACCGCACACGGCTAAGGAACGATCCGTAGATCAACTTGTGTGTTCTAGGGTGCCCCTGCCCTGTATATAAAGGAGCCAAGGGGAGGGGCCGGCCGGCCAAGAGGAGGCGCGCCAGGAGTCCTACTCCTCCGGGAGTAGGATTCCCTCCAATCCTAGTTGGAATAGGATTCACCGGAGGGGAAAGAGAGAGGGGGCGGCCCACCTTTCCTAGTCCTAGTAGGACTAGGGAAGGGGAGGCACGCGCCACCTAGGGCTGGCCCTTTCTCCTTTCCACCAAGGCCCACTATGGCCCATATAGTTCCCGGGGGGTTCCGGTAACCTCCCGGTACTCCGGTAAATTCCCGATTTCACTCGGAACATTTCCGATGTCCAAATTTAGGCTTCCAATATATCAATCTTTATGTCTCGACCATTTCGAGACTCCTCGTCATGTCCGTGATCACATCCTGACTCGAACTACCTTCGTACATCAATACTTATAAACTCATAATGAACTGTCATCGAAACGTTAAGCGTGCGGACCCTACGGGTTCGAGAACTATGTAGACATGACCTAGAACCATTCTCGGTCAATAACCAATAGCGGAACCTGGATGCCCATATTGGTTCCTACATATTCTACGAAGATCTTTATCGGTCAAACCGCATAACGATATACGTTGTTCCTTTTGTCATCGGTATGTTACTTACCCGAGATTCGATCGTCGGTATCCAATACCTAGTTCAATCTCGTTACCAGTAAGTCTCTTTACTCGTTCCATAATACATCATCTCACAACTAACTCATTAGTTGCAATGCTTGCAAGGCTTATGTGATGTGCATTACCCAGAAGGCCCAGAGATACCTCTCCGACAATCGGAGTGACAAAACCTAATCTCGATTCATGCCAACTCAACATATACTTTTGGAGACACCTGTAGAGTACCTTTATAATCACCCAGTTACGCCAGACGTTTGGTAGCACACAAAGTGTTCCTCCGTAAACGGGAGTTGCATAATCTCATAGTTGCAGGAACTTTGTATAAGTCATGAAGAAAGCATAAGCAACATACTAAACGATCAAGTGCTAAGCTAATGAAATGGGTCATGTCAATCACATCATTCTCCTAATGATGTGATCCCATTAATAAAATGACAACACATGTCTATGGTTAGGAAACATAACCATCTTCGATTAATGAGCTAGTCTTGTAGAGGCATACTAGTGACTATCTGTTTGTCTATGTATTCACACATGTATTATGTTTCCAGTTAATACAATTCTAGCATGAATAATAAACATTTTATCATGATATAAGGAAATAAATAATAACTTTATTATTGCCTCTAGGGCATATTTCCTTCACTCTTTCCCAATCTCCTCCTCTTTCTTACGTTGCCTTTTCCTCGTCCGCTTGTTTGCCCGTGTGTTCGTTTGCTTGCCGTCATGACTAGTCTCTTATCTTCTCCGTTATCTCCCAAGAATGAAGTTCTAAATTTTAAGCAAAGGGAAGGAGAAAATTTAAAAGATGCTTGGTATAGAATTTGCAATGCTCAAAATAGATCTACCAGGAAGCAATCTACTTCCGTTCTTCTTTCGTAATTTTTACGTAGGTGCTAATCCTTGGTATAGATATATCCTTGATACCATTACCGGAGGGAATTTCTTGGGTAGCCATTCTTTTGATTCTTATAATGCTTTAATAGATTTATTTGGCTCACCTCCTCTTTTGGTTAATGGAACTATGTTAACTTTGGAGCATGTTATGCAAAGGCTTGAAATTATTGAAAACAAAGTTGCTACCATTGAATCCATTGAAAATCTAGATAAAAAGATCCATAATCAAATTACTCAATATGGATCTAAGTAGGAATGACTTTGAAAAATATTAAGGAGGAACCCATGGTTAATGAGAAAATAAATCTAGATTCTACTCAAATCGATAAACTTGAGTGTATCATTACTAACTTGGGAACCGCTTTTTCTTCCGTAAAGAATACTCCTAGTCCTCCCACTAAAATTGCCAAGCTTATGTATGTTCCTAAAAATAAGGGTGAATCATCTAGTAAGGAAACTGCGCATCTTAAATCTATAAGTATTCATCCCGATCTTTTTACTATCATTAAGGAACCATTTGCTACAAATGAATTTTTCGATCTTATGCCTAAAAGTTTGATAATTACTAGAAAGAAAGAAATCTATAAGAAAGATAGATGCCTTATTGAAGAATTGCCTACCAATGATGGCAATACCTAGATCTATCCTTGCTTTTATGCCTAGCTAGGGGCGTTAAACGATAGCGCTTGTTGGGAGGCAACCCAATTTTATTTTTAGTTTTTTGTTTTTGCTTCTGTTTAGGAATAAATAATCCATCTAGCCTCTGTTTAGATGTGATTTTATCTTTTAATTAGTGTTTGTGCCAAGTTAAACCTATTAGATCTTCTTGGGAGATAATTATTTGATCTTGCTGTAATTTCCAGAATCTTTGCGCTCAGTGCCCGAATTGTTAAAAATCACCAGAACGTGATAAAATAGTGATTCCAATTGGTGCTGATCAATAAACAAATTTTACAGGTCGTCTAATTTTGGTAGAAGTTTTTGAGTTCCAGAAGTTTGAGTTAGTTACAGATTACTACAGACTGTTCTGTTTTGCGTGTGTTGTTTGCTTATTTTGATGAATCTATGGCTAGTAAAATAGTTTATAATCCATAGAGAAGTTGGAATACAGTAGGTTTAACACCAATATAAATAAAGAATGAGTTCATTACAGTACCTTAAAGTAGTCTTTTGTTTTCTTTCTCTAACGGAGCTCATGAGATTTCTATTGAGTTTTGTGTTGTGAAGTTTTCAAGTTTTGGGTGAATTCTTTTGATGGATTATGGAACAAGGAGTGGCAAGAGCCTAAGCTTGCATGGCACCCCCAAGATAATCCAAGGACACCAAAAAGTCAAAGCTTGGGGATGCCCCGGAAGGCATCCCCTCTTTCGTCCACTTCCATCGGTAATTTACTTGGAGCTATATTTTTATTCACCAACATGATATGTGTTTTGCTTGGAGCGTCTTGTATTATTTGCGTCTTTGCTTGTTAGTTTACCACAATCATCCTTGCTGTACACACCTTTTGAGAGAGCCATACATGATTTGGAATTTGTTAGAATACTCTATGTGCTTCACTTATATCTTTTGAGCGTGATAATTTTTGCTCTAGTGCTTCACTTAGATATTTTAGAGCACGGTGGTGGATTTGTTTTAAAGAAACTTGATCTCTCATGCTTCACTTAGATTATTTTGAGAGTCGTTAATAGCATGGTAATTTGCTTAATGTTAATATACTTGGTATTCAAGATATGTGAAACTTTCTTTTGAGTGAATTGAATACTGAGATAAATTTAATGCTTGATAATTGTTTTGAGATATGGAGTTAATAATATCAAAGTCGTGCTAGTTGACAATTGTGAATTTGAGAAATACTTGTGTTGAAGTTTGCAAGTCCCGTAGCATGCACGTATGGTTAAAGTTGTGTAACAAATTTGAAACATGAAGTGTACCTGGCTTGTGCATCCTTATGAGTGGCGGTCGGGGACGAGCGATGGTCTTTTCCTACCAATCTATCCCCCTAGGAGCATTGCGCGTAGTACTTGATTTTTGATGGCTTCTAAATTTTTGCAATAAGTATATGAGTTCTTTTGACTAATGTTGATTCCATGGGTTATACACACTTTTACCTTTCCGCATTTGCTAGCCTCTTCGATACCGTGCATTGCCCTTTCTCACCTTGAGAGTTGGTGCAAACTTCGCCGATGCATCCAAACCCCGTGATATGATACGCTCTTTCACACATAAACCTCCTTATATCTTCCTCAAAACAGCCACCATACCTATCTATCATGGCATTTCCATAGCCATTCTGAGATATATTGCCATGCAACTTCCATCATCATTATTATGACATACATTACTTTTGTCATATTGCCATTGCATGATCATGTAGTTGACATCGTATTTGTGGCAAAGCCACCATGCATTATTTTCCATACATGTCACTCTTGATTCATTGCACCATCCCGGTACACCGCCGGAGGCATTCATATAGAGTCATATTTTTTTCTAAGTTTCGAGTTGTAATTGTTGAGTTGTAAGAGAAATAAAAGTGTGATGATCATCATTACTAGAGCATTGTCCCAAGTGAGGAAAGGATGATGGAGACTATGATTCCCCGATAAGTCGGGATGAGATTCCGGATGAAAAAAAAGAGCAAGGCCAAAAAAAAGGCCCAAAAAAATGAGAGAAAAAGAGAGAAGGGACAATGCTACTATCCTTTTACCACACTTGTGCTTCAAAGTAGCACCTTGTTCTTCATGTAGTGAGTCTCATTTATTGTGCTTCAAAGTAGCACCATGTTTTTCATATAGAGAGTCTCTCATTTTGTCACTTTCATATACTAGTGGGAATTTTTCATTATAGAACTTGGCTTGTATATTCCAATGATGGGCTTCCTCAAAGTGCCCTAGGTCTTCGTGAGCAAGCAAGTTGGATGCACACCCAGTTAGTTTCTTTTGTAGAGCTTTCATATACTTATAGCTCTAGTGCATCCGTTGCATGGCAATCCCTACTTCTCATGTTGACATCAATTGATGGGAATCTCCATAGCCCGTTGATTATCCTCGTCGATATGAGACTTTCTCCTTTTTTGTCTTCTCCGCGCAATCCCATCATCATATTCTATTCCATCCATAGTGTTATACCCATGGCTCGCGCTCATGTATTGCGTAAAGGTTGAAAGAGTTTGAGATTATTTGAGTATGAAACAATTGCTTGGCTTGTCATCGGGGGTATAGAAGTTGGGAACATGTTTGTGTGACGAAAATGAAGCATAGCCTAACTATATGATTTTGTAGGGATGAACTTTCTTTTGCCATGTTATTTTGAGAAGACATGATTGCTTTGATTAGTATGCTTGAAGTATTATTATTTTTATGTCAATATGAACTTTTGTCTTACATCTTTCGGATCTGAATATTCATATCACAAGTAAGAAGATTTATATTGAAATTATGTCAAAGTATCACTCCGCATCAAAAATTCTCTTTTTATCATTTACCTACTCGAGGACGAGCAGGAATTAAGATTGGGGATACCTGATACGTCTCCAACGTATCTATAATTTTTGATTGCTCCATGCTACTTTATCTACTGTTTTGGACTATATTGGGCTTTATTTTCCACTTTTATATTACTTTTGGGACCAACCTATTAACCGGAGGCCCAGCCCAGAATTGTTGTTTTTTTGCCTATTTCAGTGTTTCGAAGAAACGGAATATCAAACGGAGTCCAAACGGAATGAAACCTTCGGGAACATGATTTTCTCACCGAACGTGATCCAAGAGACTTGGACCCTACTCCAAGAAGTGCAGAGGCGGTCACGAGGTGGAGGCGCCTGGGCGCGCCCCTACCTCGTGGGCCCCCTGACGCTCCACCGACGTACTCCTTCCTCCTATATATACCTACGTACTCCCAAACGATCAGAACAGGAGCCAAAAACCTAATTCCACCGCCGTACCTTCCTGTATCCACGAGATGCCATCTTGGGGCCTGTTTCGGAGCTCCGCCGGAGGGGGCATCCACCATGGAGGGCTTCTACATCAACACCATAGCCCCTCCGATGAAGTGTGAGTAGTTTACTTCAGACCTTCGGGTCCATAGCTAGTAGCTAGATGGCTTCTTCTCTCTTTTTGGATCTCAATACAATGTTCTCCCCCTCTCTCGTGGAGATCTATTCGATGTAATCTTCTTTTTGCGGTGTGTTTGTTGAGATCGATGAATTTTGGGTTTATGATCCAGCTTATTTATGAATAATATTTGAATCTTCTCTGAATTCTTTTATGTATGATTGAGTTATCTTTGCAAGTCTCTTCGAATTATCTGTTTGGTTTGGCCAACTAGATTGGTAGTTCTTGCAATGGGAGAAGTGCTTAGCTTTGGGTTCAATCTTGCGGTGTCCTTACCCAGTGACAGAAAGGGTTGCAAGGCACGTATTGTATTGTTGCTATCGAGGATAACAAGATGGGGTATTTATCATATTGCATGAATTTATTCCTCTACATCATGTCAACTTCCTTAAGGCGTTACTCTGTTTTTAACTTAATACTCTAGATGCATGCTGGATAGCGGTCGATGAGTGGAGTAATAGTAGTAGATGCAGAATCGTTTCGGTCAACTTGTCTCGCACGTGATGCATATATACATGATCATACCTAGATAACCTCATTACTATGCTCAATTCTGTCAATTGCTCAACAGTAATTTGTTCACCCACCGTAGAATATCTATGCTCTTGAGAGAAGCCACTAGTGAAACCTATGGCCCCCGGGTCTTTCCTCATCATATCAATCTCCATCACTTTTAATACTTGCTTTACTTTTACTTTTCACTTTGCGTCTTTATACCAAAAATACCAAAAATATTATCTCTATCAGATCTCACTCTCGTAAGTGACCGTGAAGGGATTGACAACCCCTAATCGCGTTGGTTGCGAATAGCTATCATTTTGTGCAGGTACGAGGGACTTGCGCATGGCCTCCTACTAGATTGATACCTTGGTTCTCAAAAACTGAGGGAAAATACTTACGCTACTGTGCTGCATTATCCTCTCCTCTTCGGGGAAAACCAACGCAAGCTCGAGACGTAGCAGCGGGCCATGTGAATGTGGAGAAGGAAATCTTCGATCCATACTCGAGTCCGTATTCCTAGGCAGCCAGGACCTCGGTCCATCTATCAGTTAGCAGATCTTGATCATCTTGAAGCTGTTGCTGCTTTTTCTTCAGGCTTTTTGCAGTGGCTATAAGCTGGTGCTTGAAGCGCTCCTGCTCGACGGGATCCTCAGGCACGATGAATTCTTCGTCGCCAAGGCTCACTTCGTCTTCGGAGAGAGGCATGTAATTATCATCCTCTGATTCTCCATCTGTTGCCTGTTCCTTAGGGCTTACTTGCCCATCCTCTTGCTCGGCCTGCTCGAAGCCTGGCTGGGCAGGATTGTTTTCGTCTTCGGCACCATCCGGATTGTTATCTCCTGTGCCGGTATCACTATTTTTGCGATGGCGGGGATTGGAGCGGCGCCTATGACGCCGGTGCCTAGATTGCTTCTCCAAGGGGTTATCTTGCGTTGCCTCATCGCCATTGCTTTGTTTGGGGGTGTCCACCATATATATATCATATGATGAGGTGGCTGTCCAGCGCCCTATAGGCGGTGGTTCCTGTTCTTCTCCTGCATCGTCGTCCATACCGTCGATGTCTTCGGCAGTGGCTATTAAGTGGGTGGTGGGTTGGGAACAAATTTCTTCGTTGTCCACTTCCCACTCGAGCCGGACATAGTTTGGCCAAAAATCCCCCGAGAAGGAGAGGGACCTTAATGAATTTAGCACATCACCCAAGGGCGAGTGCTGAAAAATATCCGCGGAGGTGAACTCCATGACCGGTGCCCAATCAGATTCGATAGGCACGGGCGTACGCGGTTCGGATCCTGTAGCCGGAGGCGAGTCCGAGGGTCCGATGACGCCATCCTCATAGGAGGTGGGATCAGTGTTCGGCTCCAACGCCGATGAGTGTGCGGCCTCTGTGGCGGGGTCCATCCACCAGTCCTCGGAAGGCGCGATCTGCTCCTGATTGATTCCCGGGGCCGCCGAAGGTGCGATCTCCCGAACATTGTCTGATGGCAGATCTAAGTCATGCTCGTCACGACTGTTCGGCGTACCTGACATGGGCTCGAATCCGTCAAAGATCAAATCTCCGCGGATGTCGGCAGTATAGTTCAAGCTTCCAAGTGGCCAAGCGAGTTGGCCCGCAGTGCGAAGCCGCCGAATACGAAGATCTGTCCGGGAAGGAAAACCTCCCCCTGGACTGCCTTGTTGAAGATGATTGAAGGAGTCATCGAGCCTTATCGCGACGACACAGTGGGACTCTCAATGAAAGCACCAATGTCGGTGTCAAAAGCGGCGGATCTCGGATAGGGGGTCCCGAACTATGCGTCTAAGGCTAATGGTAACAGGAGGCAGGGGACACGATGTTTTACCCAGGTTCGAGCCCTCTCGATGGAGGAAATAACCTACTTCCTGCTTGATTGATCTTCATGATATGAGTATTACAAGAGTTGATCTATCACGAGATTGTAGAGGCTAAACCCTAGAAGCTAGCCTATGATTATGATTGTTGTTCTTGTCCTACGGACTAAACCCTCCGGTTTATATGGACCCCGGAGGGGGCTAGGGTTACACAGAGTCGGTTACAGAGAAGGAGATCTACATATCCGAATTGCCAAACTTGCCTTCCACGCAAAGGAGAGTCCCATCCGGACACAGGACGAAGTCTTCAATCTTGTATCTTCATAGTCCAACAGTCCGGTCAAAGTATATAGTCCAGCTGTCCGAGGACCCTTTAATCCAGGACTCCCTCAGAGATTACTGTGAGGATTGTGGATAAAATGCAACATGAGATGCAGAGACTAAGAGAGGTAGTAAATTTCTTTTTAACTCTGCGGAGAGAGGTAGTAGGTGAGATTCAGATCTCTTTTCTTCTTCAACAACCGGTCGTGGATTCACAAGATGCCTCTTTTATTTCCAGTATTTTAAGACGGCGAGGCATCTTATTGACATTCTTTTTTTTATGCCATTTCTGAACAACTCATCATCAAAACCAAACTCGGTGGATACCATTTACTTGAAAGCCGCGTGGAAAAGTAGAGAAACACATGCTCTCGCACAAAAACAAGGCCTGGACTGACATAACATATATAATCGGTCGTGGATTCACAAGATGCCTTTTTGTTTACATGCATGTGTACGCGGTTATGCATGCCTGGAATATTAATTAACCCTCAACTTGTTACACAAAACCTACTCACACTAAAGGGTGACCTTGGGACATCCCAAAGCACATTTCATGGCCAGAGGAAAAGTGGAACTGGAATCCATTTTCATTTTTGTAACATGCAGAATATATGATGGATGTCTTCTTCTAATGCACCGTCACACATCCCATTTCAAGGCCACAAATACATGTCAATTATAGTGCAACCCTCTCTTTGAGACTGAATAATCCCACAAGTAGTGTTCCGACTTGCCAGTGCAACTTCCTATGAAAAAAAATGTGCTGCTAACGGTAAGTTGGACCATGGTCGTCCCTCCGTCGTGCGATACATGGGTCCGAGTTGTCAGCGAGAACAAGGAGTTGAGAAGGGTCTATGGAATGAATACCAAGATTGATCCGTAACCAGAATGCACAGATTTGTGTCGAATTAATGCAACGGTGCTGCTAAATCTCAGTCGATTGAGACTTCGCGAAGTCTCAGTCGATACATCCACCGTTTGATTGGTATTTGCTTTAAGATTCGCGTTGTAAGTGGGTTTGTCTTGTTCTGGCCTGTAAATGCAGGCGGTTCTTTTCTTCAGGTCTTCCTGGTTGTCTGGGCTCTTTTTCTCGCGGGTCAGAGGGTTTGCGTGGTGGGTTGAGGAGGTGTGGGGGGCTTTTTCAGTGTCTTTCCTGTGATTTGTTCTTTTCTTCATTTTAATTTTGCATTTTTTTTGTGGTACAACGGTTGTGAGCTTGGCCCTATTTTCTTTGCCTGCGTTGATATGTTTTAGGGAGAAAAAGTATTCTTCCATTTCTTTTCATGTGTGATCCTCTAAAAAAGAAAAAGAAATTCTTTTCATGTGCTGTTATGTTTGTCTTTTTTGTTTTTCCATTTCTTATTTTCTAAGTAATTTTTGTAAATACATGAATAATTGTAGAATTATATGAAGATTTTTTGTATAAATATTTTTCTTCTTGTAAAATTACATGTTTTATAAAGAATATAAAACTTTGATATTACACGTATATTTATGTAATTTCGCTTGCGTAACAATAGTTGCACACTCGTTTGCTACACGTAGCTGGATGTTCATCGTCCATGTGAAACTCCTTAAAAAATTATTCAATATAATTAGTTTATCAATAATTATTTATATTTTTAGGTTCTACTTTATTTGTATTTCTAGTTTCTATCTTTTTACTGTATTGGGTTTTTTCCATTGTTGTTAGCGCTACACTAAATGTCAGTCGACTGAGATTTAGCGAAGTCTCAGTCGATGGCACTAAGATTCGTGTGTATGTGTACTTTGGCTCGAACGAGCTTTTTTCTTTGTTGCTGCACGGGTCGGTGGAGATGAGAGAGCCTTTCTTTTATTTTTATTATTGGCCTTGTTTCCTTTGCTGTGCAGCCCAAGTTTCCCGAGAGTGTTCTTTTAGTTACTTTGTTAGTCAACAAAAAAAGTACTTTTTTTGTTTCTTTTTCTCGCCCTACACAAGCGAGTTTTGCCTGTAGGAGACGAAGTCTCGGTGGCTTCTCTTTTTCCCAAAAGAAATTTTCATTTTCATTTTCATTTTTCCTTTTTCTTTACCTTTTTCTTCTTTTTATTGTTTTACTTTTTGTTTACTTTATATAAGTCTTTAACTTTTCTTTTATTTATTACTTGCTTGCCCCGTTTCATATTTTTTGTTTTGTTTTTCTTCTTGTTAATTTAATTTAATTTTTCATTTTTCATTTTGTCCTTGCTTAATAATGTTTGTGTTTTATTCTGTTTGATTTTAGCATATTTTCCAACTTTCTAGCAGCCCTAATTGCCTAACAATCTTTTTGTTAATCATTTTCAGTTGCACATCCATTAGATGCTATGTAAGTAAATGTTGGCTGCAATAGTTGAAATTTTATTAGCGCGATTGCTAAAATTCAGTTGATTAAGTTTAACCGAAGTCCCGGTACACATATATAGTTGTTAGATCATTGTTTCCGTAAGATTCACGCAACACTGCTTGTCTAGTGTTACCCCGACGTGTTTAGCGCTTGCTTCTTCTTTTTTATTTTTCTGTTCGGTATTGATGCACGATGTGCTGGTTGTGAGAGGCAATTTTCATTGTTTTTGTTGGACTTTTCAATTGCCATATACACACGATATCAACCGCGGAGTACTCGTCTCAGGGGAGGGGTCTTCGCCGCTCGGGGTTCTTCAGTTGCATTTTTTTCATCTGTTTTCCCCTCTTTTATGCCAGATCTCTATTTGTGGATTTGTTTATGTATGCATTTTATTTTTTAATGCTTGTATAATGTAGGAAATGCTTTTCCTTCGACGAGTGGGGATTTTTTAACCATGTAGACATAAATGCTAGTGGGTATGTTGGTTGTTAGCGGGTTTTCAAACCATGGCTTTTGTTTTGTATAGGACATACATTTTCATATATATTTTTCTTGTTTATGCGTAAAAGAATATTAGCATATATTTTTTCTTGCACCCGGTTGCAAGTGCATGTCTTCTAACCCGATCGTAACTGGATTTTTTTGTTCTATCGGAGGGGGCGCCGGAAGAGGGTGCGGGCCAGTTGCAAGCCCGACAACAGCCCCGCAACTGCATGTCCCCCAACATGGTTGCAACTCGACTTTTGTTTTGTCGGAGGGGGCGCCAGGAGAGGGGGCAGGCCAATTGCAAGCCCGACAACAGCCCCGCAACTGCATGTCCCCCAACATGGTTGCAACTCGACTTTTGTTTTGTCGGAGGGGGCGCCGGAGAGGGGCGGGCCAGTTGCAAGCTCAACAACAACCCCGCAACTACAAGTGCCGCACCCGACCGCAATTACATGTCCGCCAACATGGTTGCAACTCTACTTTTGTTTTGTTGGAGAGGGCACCGCAAGATGGGGCGGACCAGTTGCAAGCCCGACAACAGCCCCGCAACTCCATGTCCCCCAACATGGTTGCAACTCGATTTTTTTTTTGTCGGAGGGGGCGCCAGGAGAGAGGTCCGGCCAGTTGCAAGCCCGACAACAGCCCCGCAACTCCATGTCCCCCAACATGGTTGCAACTCGATTTTTGTTTTGTCGGAGGGGGCGCCAAGAGAGAGGGCCGGTCAGTTGCAAGCTCGACAACAACCCCGCGACTGCAAGCGCTGCACCCGCCCGCAACTGCATGTCCCGCAACATGGCTGCAACTCGACTTTTGTTTTGTCGGAGGGGGCGCCGGGAGAGGGGGCGGGCCAGTTGCAAACCCGACAGCGGCCCCGCAACTGCAAGTGTCGCATCCGACCCCAACTGCATGTCTTTTAACCCGACCGCAACTGAACTTTTTTGTACTGTCTGAGGGAACGTCGGGAGAGGGGGCGGGCCAGTTGCAAGCTCGACAACAGCCCCGCAACTGCAAACGTTGCACCCCGACCGCAATTACATGTCCCCCAACATAGTTGCAACTGGACCTTTGTTTTGTCAGAGGGGGCGGCGGGAGAGGGGGCGGGTCAGTTGCATGTCCGACACTAGGAATGCAACTGCAAGTGTCACACCCAACCGCAACTGCATGTCTTCTAGCCCGACCGCAACTGGACTTTTTTATTCTCTAGGAGGAGGCACCGGTAGAGGGGGTGGTCCAGTTGCATGCCCGACAACATCCCTATAACTGCAAGCGCCGCACCCAACCGCAACCGCATGTCCCCCAACATGGTTGCAACTGGACCTTTGTTTTGTCGGAGGGGGTGGCGGGAGAGGGGGCGGACCAGTTGCATGTTTGACACTAGAAATGTAACTGCTAGTGTCGCACCAACCGCAACTGCATATCCTGTAACCCTACCGCAACTGAAGTTTTTTTTGTTCTGTCGGAAGGGTCGCCTGTAGAGGGGGCGGGCCAGTTGCAAGCCCCACAACTGCAAGTGCTGCACCCGACCGCAACAACATGTCCCCCAACATGGTTGCAACTGGACCTTTGTTTTGTCAGAGGGGGTGCCGGGAGAGGGGGCAGGCCAGTTGCATGTACGACACTAGGCATGCAACTGCAAGTGTCGCACCCGACCGCAACTGCAGTTTTTCAACACGACCACAACTTAGTGTTGTCCTGCCAGTTTTTTATGAAAAATTTATTGCACGCCATATCTCAACTATAACTACAAGGGATACAAGTACTAGCAACGAGCCGCTCCCTACACCTTCATTATGTTTTCAAATGCACATTGAACATTTTAAAATTGCATTTTTACATTCTAAAGTATATGGTGAATATTTTTTAAACCTATTTGAACATTTTTTAGTTACACAATAATTTTATCAACGCACAATGGATATTTTTGAAATGTACAGACACTTTTTTCTGAAGTATAACGACGAATTCAAAAAAGTGCTTCCTTTTTTGGTGAACATGTAACTGAAAATGAAATATAAATAAAAACATTGAACAAACAACAGGAAAAATTAAATCAGAAAACCCAGGAAATAGAACAAAAAACAACACGCAAAAAAAGAGAACAAAAACTAGACACAGGAAAATCATACAAAGAACTAGCGTCACACTAGAGACTAGACACAGGAAAGCTAGACAACAAGTAGCGCCCAGAAAATCACATGGCACTAAATGAACGCGGGTCCAAAAGAACGAACACTAATAAAAAACAAAGACAAGGGCCGGCCCAGAAAAAACAGGAAAACACATTAACAGGACGAGGGAATAAGATGGGCTGGGCTATAAATTGGATGATGTCACCCGACTGAGACTTTTGCCAAGTCTCAGTCGACTGATGCTTAGACAGACCCTTAATGCCATTAGTTATGTCTTGGTGCCGCGAAAATAACGTGGAAAGATTCCTACACTGGAAACATCTGCATGTGTACTCGTCTTGCCTGCCGAAAGCTGGCTGCAAAGCGGCCTGCCCGGTTTTTCACAGACTCTGCTTGATTACTTTTTGTATCTTACGGTTACAAATGTACCTTGTCATGATGTTACTTAATTGTGGTGATTATGTCGCCGGACAGGGACAGTTATGAAAATAAACAAAGGGTTGTGTTGCCGTTCCATTATTTTACTTTGTTCTCTTCACCTTTGTAAGACATTGTGGCGGTCTATTTAATGGAAATCGACGAGAAGAATTGTTGTTTTTTCTTTCAAAAGATAAATACCTAGCCACATCGTTTCACTTGCTCTGTCTTCATTGCCCTGTTTCTTCTCCTTATCAAAGTCTCAGCATAGGAAAAGCTGTTCGGAGCTATCAGCAGCTACTGTAAGTTGCATTCTTGAAAGGGGTTTCGTTTAAGTACACTCTATACTGGAGGAGGAGATCACTGGGAGGACTGGGGATAAATTGCAGCATGGGTTGAGAAAGTAGGTAGGGAGATGAGATGCCCAGAACGAGATAGTAGTTTTCTGTTACTCTGTAAAGAGGGGTGGTATGTGAGATTCAGATCTCTTTTCATCTTCAATAATCGGTCATGGATTCACAAGATGCCCTTTTTTCCAGTATTTTAAGACAGTGAGACATATTTTTGAAGATGAATTCGAAAAAGGATACTAACAGTGTTTTTTCATACCATTTCTCAACAACTCCTCAAAAACACCAAACTAGCCATATTGAAGGCATAATATAGACTGAGCATTAGCTGGATACTTACTTGAAAGCTGCGTGGAGAAGTAGAGAAGCACATGCCCTCACACGAAAAAAGATAGGTCTGGACTGACATAACATAATCGGTCATTGATTCACAAGATGCCTCTTTGTTTCCATGCATGTATACACGTTATGCATGCCTGGAATATTAACCTCAACTTGTGACACCAAACCTACTCACACCAAAGGGTGGGATATTGAAAGCACATTTCATAGTCACAAGAAAAGCAGAAACTGAGATCTGTTTCATTTTTGTAACACAAATACATGCACAATATACCCCCATTTCAATGCCACAAATATATTTCAGTTACAGTGCAACCACCTTTAAGTCTGGATGAGTTCGTGGCTCAAGTAATTAAGGTCCCCAAGTGGTGTTCCGATTCACCAGTGACAACTTATGAAAATTTCAACAGTGCATTCTGAAATTCCAAAAACTCCCATTACAAAAAGAATTAAACAGTAAATCCATTCATGGCCTGCTAAATCAACAAATAGTTTCACTGATAAAAGAAAGTTACAGGAAAAGAGGAAAAAATATAAAAAATCGCTAACACTAGAGATACGGAGCAAGTCATGCACATGAAAAATCCCCAGGCAACGTATGCTAGGTAAAAGCAAAACAATACCCTCTTCGATATGGACCATTATCGAATGCATGAAGACGAGTGCCTCTTTCGGATCGGTGTAGGACATATACAACCTATATGGATTATTATATATAGGACCCTCAAATGTGCAAAACCAGATAAATGTCCACAGGGTGGTTTTGCAACTGATTTCAGGTGGATTTCAATTAATTCATGTTGATTGTATCTGCTGACTTGCGTTGTGGTGAAATCACCTAAATTAAAGGGTGTGTCCTGCTTTGTTTCCTTTATGATCGCCCTCCTTCTCCTCTTCGCTTGCCCTCTTCCTCGTGTCTTGCGTTGTTGCTGCCGTGCTCCTCCACAGTCCCCTGCTCGGTCGTAGCATTCGATAAAGGGAGTTGCCCATTCATCAAGTCATCCGTTCGCTCCCATCTACACCACAACCTACATAGGCATCTCCACCTCCACATCAATTATCTCCATAGCCATAGTCATGACTGGTAATCAAGGGTACTTTCCATAGGGAAACATTGTAACTCTATTTTCAAGCATTCATCTTTTTATCAACGGTGTAGTTTGTCTGTGATCTATTCATGGTATCCATGTAATTTCCTCGGGCTAAGGGTCAAGGCATAGGATCGCAGGACCATCGCGCAATGGGGTTGCTGTTTTATTTTAAGATAATGTTATTTCCATTTGTTTTGTGACGGATTTTTCTCTTCTATCTACCTCATTCATCCCGTGAGTACTCGGGATCCTAAGGATCAATGAAGAAGATAAGTGCATATATGAGTGGAAGGCCATACTGAAAGTCGGTGACAATAAGGACAAATATGGTAGCATGAAGCAATTTTCTAGGGATACAAAAGGTGTTGTAATTAAACACACAATGTGTTGGACTAGAGCAATCCTTAATAATCGAGGTAATCCCACGAGATGGTAGGGGCCTTGCTTGGACAATAGAATCATGATTCGGCTGCATGTCGGTCCTGAGGTTACTAGGAGGCATCCCCCACATATAAGCGTTGGCATCGCATACGTAACTATGTTACCAGAGCCATGTTGAATGCCTAGAAATGCTCCCTAACAGAAGAATCACTAGTAGAAAAAGGGGCTTTCGTCCAGGGCAGTTTAGCCCATTAGTCCCGGTTCAATCCAGAACCGGGACCAATGGAGCTATTTGCCCCGGTTCGTGAGCCCAGGGGGCCGGCCGGGCCACGTGGGCCATTGGTCCCGGTTCGTCCGGACCTTTTGGTCCCGGTTGGTGGGACGAACCGGGACCAATGGTCCTGGCTCCTGGCCCACCACTATTGGTCCCGGTTCGTGGCATGAACCGGGACCAAAGGCTTCCCTTTAGTCCCGGCTCATGCCACGAACCGGGACCAATAGTGCTGCCTATATATACCCCTCGCTCGCGAGCAGAGCACTCCATTGCTCTGTTTTTCTCTTGCCGGCGAGGGGGGGCATTGTGGTGCTCTAGCTCACCTCCTATGCACATGAGGTGTTCGATGAAATGCCCGAGCCACACTACTTAAGCTTTCTCCTCTCAAGCTCGACCTCCAACCTCCATTTTCCTCAATATTTGTCTAGGTTTAGCGGTCCGTCACGCCCCGTCCCGTCTTCACCGCCGTCGATCACCCGCCGATCTCATCGCCACCACCACCGTGGTGAGCCTCTTGTTCTTATCTTCTTTCTGAAAGGAAAAATATTCTTACTTGTATTATTTTCTTACTTTTATTATTGCATCTTATATAGTGCGATGGTTTTGGTATCCGCCCCCGTCGGCCCTCGTCCTGTCTATGATTCGGATGTGGTATATATTATCTTTTCATAACTATTGGTTCATTTATTGTTTATGAAAATTATGCCGACCAACGTGACATAGATTTTATTTATCTAGGAGGTTGTTGAACCGGAAATTCCAACCGACCCTATTGTCGAGAGGTTAAATTTAGTTGAAGAAGAAAACAATTTCTTGAAGGAAAAAATAAAAAAACTTGAGGAGGAGAAGATGATATTGGAGTTGCATGTTGCGGATGTCGTCGATGATCACAAGATCAAGATGGATGCAATGCGCTTGAAGATGAGAAAGATTAGAAAATATGCCATTCATACCGAGGCTTGGTATCATTATGCCATTGGATCAGTTGTTACCTTGGTTGCGATTATGATCGTATTTGTTTTCACATTGAAATGTTTTACATAGTTTCAATGTATGGTTTAATTAATTTAGATGCTCTGCAGAGCTTTATGTTGTTAGATGAGAACTATGTATGTATTTTGGTTTTATGTGATGATGAACTTCTATTAATTTGGTCACTTAATTATCTATTCATGATGTTCTGTAATGATTTTGACACACTTAATTATATATAATGCACGCAGATGAACCGGCAATGGATGTACGGTCACGACACACCTCCAAGTACATTAAGGCGTGCATGCTTTTCTCAAGTGGCTGAGGCAAACAAGCAGAATGGTTTTATGTGTTGTCCATGCCCTATATGTGGAATACGAAGTCTTACTCGACCGGAAAATCCTTCACACCCACCTGCTTTACAAGGGTTTCATGCCACACTATAATGTTTGGACGAGGCACGGAGAAATAGGGGTTATGATGGAAGACGGCGAGGAAGAAGAGTACGATGACAACTATGTGCCCCTGAATACGGTGATGCTATGAACATCAAGATGCACCAGACGATGTGCACGATGGTGCTGCAACGGGCTAAGCTGCTGAAGATCAAGAGGAACCAGACGATGTGCCCCATGATGATGATCTCCGCGGGTCATTGTCGATGCAAGGACACAATGCGAAAGTCAAAAGGAGAAGCTGAAGTTCGATCGCATGTTAGAGGATCACAAAAAAGGGTTGTACCCCAATTGCGAAGATGGCAACACAAAGCTCGGTACCGTACTCGAATTGCTGCGATGGAAGGCAGAGAATGCTGTGCCTGATAAAGGATTTGAGAAGCTACTGAAAATAATGAAGAAGAAGCTTCCAAAGGATAACGAATTGCCCGACAGTACATACGCAGCAAAGAAGGTCGTATGCCCTCTAGGATTGGAGGTGGAGAAGATACATGCATGCCCTAATGACTGCATCCTCTACCGTGGTGCCTACAAGGATCTGAACGCATGCCCGGTATGCGGTGCATTGCGGTATAAGATCGACGAGATGACCTGGTGATGTTGACGGCGAGCCTCCGGAAGAGGGTTCTGCGAAGGTGATGTGGTATGCTCCTATAATACCACTGTTGAAACGTCTGTTCGTAAGCGGAGAGCATGCCAAGTTGATGCGATGGCACAGTGAGGACCGTAAGAAAGACGGAAGTTGAGAGCACCCACGACGGGTCGCAGATGGAGAAAAATCGAGAGAAAGTACTGGGATGAGTTTGCAAAGGACCCAAGGAACGTATGGTTTGCTTTAAGCGCGATGGCATTAATCCTTTCGGGAGCAGAGCAGCAATCACAGCACCTGGCCCGTGACTCTATGTATGTATAACCTTCCTCCTTGGATGTGCATGAAGCAGAAGTTCATTATGATGCCGTTCTCATCCAAGGCCCTAAGCAACCCGGCAACGACATTGATGTGTACCTAAGGCCATTAGTTGAAGAACTTTTACAGCTGTGGAATGGAAACGGTGTACGTACGTGGGATGAGCACAAAAGGAGGAATTTGACCTAAAGGCATTGCTGTGCGTGACCATCAACGATTGGCCCACTCTCGAGAACCTTCGTGACAGACAAACAAGGGATACCATGCATGCACGCACTGTTTACTTGACACCGATAGTATATACCGGAAGCTGCAGGAAGAATGTGTACCGGGCCATCGTCGATTTCTTCCGACCAACCATCAATGTCGAAAGAAAGGCAAGCATTTCAAAGGCGAGGCAGATCACCGGAAGAAGCCCGCCATGCGTACCGGTGATCACGTACTTGCTATGGTCAATGATTTACACGTAATCTTTGGAAAGGGTCCCGGCGGACTAGCTGTTCCGAATGACGCTGAGAATCACGCACCCATGTGGAAGAAGAAATCTATATTTTGGGACCTACCCTGTGGAAAGACCTAGAGGTCCGCTCTTCGATCGACGTGATGCACGTGACGAAGAACCTTTGCGTGAACCTGCTAGGCTTCTTGGGCGTGTATGGGAAGACAAAAGATACACCTGAGGCACGAGAGGACCTGCAACGCTTGCACGAAAAAGAGGGCATGCCTCCGAAGCAGTATGATCAGGTCCTGCCAGCTACGCTCTTCGAAAGAAGAGAAAGAAATATTCTTTCAATGCCTGCTCAAGATGAAGGTCCCGACTTCTTCGTCGAATATAAAGGGAATAATAAATATGCGGAGAAAAGTTCCGAACCTAAAGTCTCATGACTGCCACGTGATTATGACGCAATCGCTTCTTCGGTTGCATTGAGGGGCTTCTACCGAAAACGTCCGATTAGCCATTGTGAAGCTATGTGCATTCCTCAATGCAATATCTCGAAGGTGATCGATCCAGAAATCGTACCAACGCTAAGGAGTGATGTGGTGCAATGTCTTGTCGGTTTCGAGCTGGTGTTCCCACCATCCTTCTTCAATATCATGACGCGCCCTAGTTCATCTAGTCGACGAGATTGTCGCTCGGGGCCCGTATTTCTACACAATATGTACCCCTTTGAGAGGTTCATGGAGTCCTAAAGAAATATGTTCAGAACCGTGCTAGGCCGAAGGAAGCATCTCCATGGGCCATCAAACAGAGGATGTCATCGGGTTTTGTGTTGACTTCATTCCTGGCCTTAATAAGATAGGTCTCCCTAAATCGCGGTATGAGGGGAGACTGACCGAAAAGGCACGCTTGGAAGAGACTCAATAATATGGAGGGACGGATATTCTTGGTCTCAAGAACACTACACAGTTCTACAAAACTCTACGTTGGTGACCCGTATGTCGATGAACACAAGAACAGTCTGCGCCCAAACACCGGAGCAAAGTCGACGATCGGATTACATGTGAACACATCAGACTTTCAGCACTTGGTTGGAAACACGTCTCGGAGGTGACAGCACTGTTTGTGATGAGTTGTACTTGTTGTCCAGGGACCATCTTCGATTGTAATGATTTGGAAAGGATACGAGATAAATGGGAATACATTTTACACGATTGACCAAGATGAAAAGAGCACCAACCAAAACAGCGGTGTCCGCTTTGATGCAGCAACCGACAAGGAAATGACACATATTATGGTTACATAGTAGACATATGGGAACTTGACTACGGAGTAGATTTTAAGGTCCCTTTGTTTAAGTGCAAGTGGGTCAATCTGTCGAGGCGGGGTGCAGTAGACCCACAATGCGGAATGACAACAAAGGATCTGAAAAATCTTGGGTACACCGACGAACCGTTCGTCCTAGCCAATGATGTGGCACAGGTTATCTATGTGAAGGACATGTCTACCAGACCGAGGAAAAGAAAAGATAAGGAAGCGAATACATCATACAATGAGCCAAAGCGCCACATAGTTCTTTCAGGAAAAGGGACATCCCGGGAGTGGAGGGCAAGACAGACATGTCTCAAGAGTATGAAAAGTTTCATGAAATTCCCCTTCAAAGTCAAGGCTGACCCAAGCATCCTGATAAGCGATGAAGATTATCCATGGTTACGGCGCAATAAGCAAACGACACAAGCGAAGAAAAAGTGAAGACTTTCTCCCGCAACTATTATGATGATACCATGCCAACTTTGTAACACACGAGTATGATACCATTGCCGTTTTGTTCATGAACATGCTATGCCAACTTTTTCAGAGTTCATTGGAAAACTATGAATTTGAAAACCTCGCCAACCAAGGGCGCCACACCGGTTTATAAGCCCGTCCATCTACGCCTTGTTGAGCTCACAAACTTGTGATTCACACAAATTTCAAAGAATTCAAATTTTATAAAACTAATGGCACAAACAGAAAGTTTATAATTGTTCTAAAACAAATGGCACTAACAAAAGTTTATAATTTTGCTGACCTAAAAGCAAAAAGAATTAAAAATAAAGCAAAAACCAAAAGAAAATAAATAATGCAGAAAACAAAACAAAAAACTTGAAAAATAAAATAAAAATAGCAACAATAAGCATTTTGTTGTAAGTAGAAACAAAATAAAATAAATAAAGCAACAAAGAAAACAAAAAAGTGTTTTCAATTTTAAAACTAATGGCACAAACAGAAAGATTATATTTTTCTAAAACTAAAAGCACTAACAGAAAGTTTATAATCTTGCTGACCTAAAAGCAAAAAGAATTAAAAATAAAGCAAAAACCAAAAGAAAATAAATAATGCAGAAAACAAAACAAAAAACTTGAAAAAATAAAAATAGCAACAATAAGTATTTTGTTGTAAGTAGAAACAAAATAAAATAAATAAAGCAACAAAGAAAACAAAAAAGTGTTTTCAAATTTTAAAACAAATGGCACTAATAGAAAGTTTATATTTTTCTAAAACTAAAAGCAAAAAGAAATAAAATATAAAGCAAAAAAAGTGCCACCCTCTGGGCCCCAGCGCCTGAATACGACTAGAAACCCTATGGGCCAGGATTCAGGCCCATGAAGGCCCAAAGAGGCCCACAGCACAGATGGCGAGTTAGGCCCAAAGCCTGCTTTAGAGAGGAGCTCGAGAGGGAGCCGCACCGCACATTATAAACTGGTGCGGCTCCTCTCAACTAGCGAGTGGGACTAAACATTTGGCGCTGGGCAGCACATGGCCTTTGGTCCCGGTTGGTGGCACCAACCGACTAAAGGGATTTAGTCCCGGTTGGTGCCACGGCCGGGACTAATGCTTTGTTTAGTCGGTTGGTGCCACTAACCGGGACCAAAGGCCGCCGCTTCCCGCCCTTTGGGCTGCTGCAAACAGGCCTTTGGTCCCGGTTGGTCGCACCAACCGGGACTAAAGTATTAGTCCCGGTCGTGCCACGAACCGGACCAATGCACTTTCTATATATACTGGACTTTGCGAAAATTTCATTCAGTTCCTCATCCCGCCGAGACGCCGCCCTCTGCCCGACGCCCTGCTCCTCCTCGTCGTCGCCGCAGACGCGTCGTCGCCGCCCGTCGTCGCCCGCCCGCCGCCGCCCGTCGCCGCCAAGCGCCGCCGCTGCAGCGTCGTCGCCGCCCAGCTGTCGCTTCTGCCCTCACGCCCTCCCGAGCCCGTCGTCCAGCCGCCCAGCCCGCCGTGCCTGTCGCCGCCCGAGCCCGCCGTCCTCGTCGCCCCTGCCCGCCCGCGCCCGAGCCCGTCGTCGCCCCCCTTGCCGCCGCCCGAGCCCGTCGTCGCCGTCGCCGACGCCCTCGCCGCCGCCGCCCTCGCCCTCGCCGGCCGCCCCCGTTGTGAGCCGCCGCCGTCGAGCCTCTGCTCATATGTTGCAATATGTTTTTTTATTTTTATTAGTTTATTTTTTTGTTCATATGTGATGTATATGTGTATGTGGCTATAATGTATATGTTTTTTATTTTTATTAGTTTAGTTTTTTGTTCATATATAGAAAGTTACAATTTTAATTAGGTTAGTGCAGGAAAAGGTTAGTGCATTTTAATTAGGTTAGTGTAGAGGAAAAAGTAAAATAAGGAAAAGGAAGAAAAGAGGAAGAAGGAAGAAGGAAGAAGAAGAAGAAAAGAATGAGAGGAAAAGAAGAAAAGAAGAGGAGAAGAAGAAAGGAATAGAGGAGAAGAAGAAAAATAGAATTTTTTCTATTTTTCTTCTTCTCTCTATTCTTTTCTTCTTCTCCTCTTTTTTCCTTCTTTTTTTTTCTTCTTCTTCTTCCTTCTTCCTTCTTCCTCTTTTCTTCCTTTTCCTTATCTTCCTTTCTCGAGGGATAAGAAGAAAAAGAAGAGGAGAAGAAGAAAGAAAGGAATAGAGGAGAAAGAAGAAACTTTGACACGAGGGGGGGTACCGATACCCCCTCCCCGATAACATTATTTTCCCATGTATATGTATGTTGCGTCGTTGTCGATATAACGAGGGTGTCGAGGATCGCCGAGGGGTCGAGGGTCGGGAACTAGGGTAGAGGGTCGAGGGTCGTTAAGGGGTCAAGGGTCGAAGGTTTCAGGGTCGAGGGTTCCTATAGTGTCAAAGTATTGAAGAAATCCATGGCTTCATCATTAGCCGGAAGTAACCATGGCATGATGGTACGAAGTCCTCCAAAGTTGTTCTGGAATGGAGTCCCGGATAGGATAATTTGCCTTTTTGCTGAACTTTGTACCAAAAGCGAATTATCCTATCTGGGACTCCATTCCAAAACAACTTTTGAGAGCTTCGTACCATCATGCACCTGTTACTTTCGCCTAATGATGAAGACATGGTTTTGTTGAATCCTTTGACACTAGGCAACCTCCCGACCCCTCGGCGATCTTCGACCCCTTGACCCTCGACCGCTCCACGATCCACGACCCTCTACCCTATCGCGGGCGTCGATGCCCACGTCACTTGTGGGACATAGATGTACTGTTCAACGCCGACCCCCTCCCGATAGCTTCAACACGTTGTCACGCCCAATATGCGACCCTATCCAAAAGGAACTCGACGGTCCCACCAAGGATAGACCCACATATTGAAACGCTTTTGCAAGGTGGATATCATTACATCAACATTACATAATAGATGGGGATACATACATAAGGCACAAATGTCACAAGAATACATCAATATCATACACAAGATCAACATCCGACTACGGATGAAACATAAACAGAAGCTCAAACGACATCCACCCTGCTAGCCCAGGCTGCCGACCTGGAACCTATCCCCTGATCGAAGAAGAAGCAGAAGAAGAACTCCAATACAAGCAAACATCGCTCTCGCGTCAAGATCATCGCACAACCTGTACCTGCAACTGGTGGTGTAGTAATCTGTGAGCCACGAGGACTCAGCAATCCCATTACCATGGGTATCAAGACTAGCAAAGCTTAAAGGAAAAGGAAGGGGTAAAGTGGTGAGGTTGCAGCAGCGACTAAGCATATATGGTGGCTAACATACACAAAAGAGAGCGAGAAGAGAAACAAAGGAACGGTCGTCAACTAGTAATGATCAAGAAGTGATCCTGAACTCCTACTTACGCCGACATAACCCGAAACCGTGTTCTCCTCTCGATCAACCCGAAAAGAGACACTCACGATTACGCACACGGTTGGTGTATTTTAGAAGAGTTTGCTTCAAGTTTACTACAACCGGATATTAACAAATTCCCATCTGCCACATAACCGCGGGCACGGCTCTCGAAAGTTTATACCCTGCAGGGGTGTCCCAACTTAGCCCATGATAAGCTCTGGCGATCAACGAAGGATATTCCTTCTCCCCGGGAAGACCCGATCAGTCTCGGAACCCCAGCTACAAGACATTTCGACAGCAATAAAACAAGACCAGCAAGACCGCCCGATGCGCCGGCAATCCCGATAGGAGCTGCACATATCTCGTTCTCAGGGAAACACCGGATGAGACAGGCTACGAGTAAAACCAATCCTCAAGTTGCCCCAAGGTGGCCCAAGAGGCGGCTCGGTTCGAACCAGCACTTAGAGAAGCACCGCCCGGGGGCTAATAAAGATGACCCTCGAGAGAGCGACTCCCAAGGGAAAAGTAGGTGGTGGTGAGGCAAATGATAAAACCAATGTTGGGCCTTGCGGAAAAGTCTTATTCAAAGCGAACTGTCAAGGGGTCCCATAAATCACCCGACCGCGTTAGGGACGCAAAATCCGGGAACATAATACCGATATGACGGAAACTAGGGCGGCAAGAGGGAACAAAACACCAGGCATAAGGCCGAGCCTTCCACCCTTTACCAAGTATATAGATGCATTAATAATATAAGATATATTGTGATATCCCAACAAGTGAACATGTTCCAACAAGGAACAACATCTCCATGTTCCAACAAGGAACAAACTTCATCTTCACCTGCAACTAACAACGCTATAAGAGGGGCTGAGCAAAGCGGTAACATAGCCAAACAACCGTTTGCTAGGAAGGGTGAAAAAGGTTAGAGGCTGACATGGCAAATTGGGATGGCTTGATAAACAGGTAATAGGTAGCGCAGCATAGCGATAGAACGAAGCAACTAGCATAGCAATGATAGTAGTGAGATCCAGGGTAGCGGTCATCTTGCCAGAAATCCCGCAAGGAAGAAGAACGAGTCCATGAAGAAGACGAACGGATGAAGCCGAACCAAGCGTAGACGAACGAATCCTCACGATCGCAACGAAACAGGAACTAACAAGAAGAAGCACACAACATAGTAAACACTCCACACATGAACATGGCATGATGCACAACAAGCATGATGCATGACAAGACTACATGAAGCTACTCATGGCAAGAGATGATGCAAACAAGAGCAACACATCAAGGCAAGTTTAAATGAGGCCGGAAACAACATATAACAATTCTGGTAAGTCCTCATATGCATATTTCGAAATTGGTCCAGATCTGAATAAACCTTATGTTCAAGTTGTTAAACAGCAAGTTAAGATGCACCATGATGATCTACACAAAATTCTAGTCAAGTTACATATAAAGTTCATTAGATTCGGAGCTACGGCCTAGAAGATATGAGCAAAACAAGTTAAACATTGCATTGATGCAAAATGCATACAAACATCAAGCAAACACCTCAAAACAAGGATGCAACATGATAATATGAAACTACATGCAAAATCAAGCAAGTTTAATATAGAGCACACTCAAAACGGAGCAACGGTTCAACACATACACCCTATACAAGTCATGACAACAATCTGTCCAAAACAGCAACTAGGCATATTGCAAGCATCAAAACAACATGCTACAGGACCTCAACATAATAGAAAAAGGCATGGGTATGATGTACAGGTAAAGCATTACAAAACATGAACACTGAACTATCTCCAGAAACAACTAGAACATGCTCAAAAACACATGGCAAGATTGCAAATAATAACAGATTCAGACTTTGCAGAAAATAACATCAGGTTGCAATTTTTAGAGCTATCAAACAGCATGCTACAGGAACTTATAATGGCAAACAAAGGCATGGCCTGAATCTACTAATTGCATGGAACAAAAGTCCCTTACTGACCATAAGCCAAAAATGGTCAGAAGATATGATGGCACCTATGTAAACATGGCAAATTATATTACAGATTCATACATGGCAGGAACAACGATAAGTAGGCATGTTGGTGAGCTTGAACCACTCATCACAAAGCAATACATGGCATGGCAAGGCACCCAATAGCACGAAGACATGGCATAGACGCTATACATGGCAAGAACAACAACATAGCATGCAAGGATCAACTACAACAACCTTGGCAAAATTGAATAACATGTAAACAACCTGCCAGGAATATTTTATAGCAAAAGTAGAGCTCGATTGACTCAAGTTATGGCACTCCATAATTGCAAACAGGGGCATGGATGGATAGAGCAAGACATGTATAACAAAACATCCTTACTGAAGTACCTCAAAATAAGCATGGATCTCTCTGTAGCATCAAGTTAACATGGCATAAAAATATCAGCAAAACAGGGCTGAAATCAGCAACATCAGGAAGACTAGTTTGCATGCTTGTGCTACTCACCACAGAGATCACAAAAATACATGGCATACACCTCTGTAAAGATGGCATGGCATATCACAAAACACATGTAGGACTCAAGTTCATAGGGTGCACACATCAATCATGGAAAAAATGACAAAAGTGCATGTTCTGATAAGAAACAGAAACTAACATCACATAGCACACTTCTAACAGCATTTCGGGCATCAATATGAGCTCAAATGAAAATGATGCAATGAGGTGAAATGATCTACTCTTCGAGGCGAACATTTTGACATATTACACGCGCAAAACGGAGCAACGACGACAGAGTTACGATGCGATGAAAATGCAATAAAATATGCAACAATTTCGGGACTTAGCATTTTCGAGGGGGGAAGTCAACCTCCGTGCACGGTTTTCGAGGCGAGCCGGATCTCGCGGAGATGGACGCGTGGTGGCCGGAGGACGAGGGAGAGGGCGCCGAGGTCGGTCCGGCCGGTCCCGGCGGCGGGGAGGCCGGGACGGCGGCGCGGGGCCGGGCGACGAGGTCGGCGAGGCGGCGAGGTCGGCGTCGCCGGAGACGGAGGGCGCGGGTCGCCAGCGCGTGGCGCGGGGCCGACGGGAGAGGCGGCTGCGGCAGCGGAGGGGCTGCGCTCGGGCGGCGCTGGCGGGCGAGGTCGCCGGGCGCCGCCGGGCGGTTTCAGTCGGGCGACTCCGCGCCAAGGGCGGCGGCGGAAGGCGGCGGCGGGCGTGAGGGACTCCGCGACGGGCTCTGAGGCTGCTGCCGGGCGGCGGCGCGCGCTGGAGGCCGGCGGCAAGGCGGCGCAGTGGCGCTGCCGGATGGGCCCATGGGGCCGGAGCGGCCGAGCGGGCGGGCGGCGCGAGCGGCGGCGCAGCCACGTGGCGCGCTGGGATTCGCCGCGCAAGGGCGCGGACACGTCCGACTCTGGACGGACAAGTCCGCGGCGGAAGGTGGAAGGAGACTAGGTTAGGGAAAATGATCCGAAAATTTGGACGGGGAGGACATATTTATAGGTAGAGAGAGCTAGGAGAGTCCAAATGAGGAGCGGTTTTCGGCCACGCGATCGTGATCGAACGACCGAGAGCATGGAGAGGAGTTTGCTGGGTTTTGGGCCACTTTGAAAGGGGTGTTGGGCTGCAACTTAAAGAAGGCTTTGCGGTTACCCGGTTAACCGTTGGAGTACCAAACGACCTCCGAATGACCCGAAACTTGACAGGCGGTCTATCGGTGGTATACCAAGGCCGCTTGACAAACTTCGGTCCATTCCGAGACCGTTTAACACCCGCACACAAAAATAGGTAAAAGGGGGCGCCGGGAGACATAGGAGTGCCGGATTGCAAAACGGACAACGGGGAAAATGCTCGGATGCATGAGACGAACATGTATGCAAAATGAAATGCACATGATGACATGATATGAAATGCATATGATGACATGGCAAAGTGCAACACGCAAGCACATGACATGGCAACGACGGCGAATAACTGACGGACACCTGGCGCATCGAATCCGGGGCGTTACAACACTCCTTCACTAACAAGAGATCTCGTCCCGAGATCTTAGGACCGAGACGGAAGAGAAAAAGGGATGAGGTGAAACAAGAACTGAAAGAAGAAGCAAGGAATCGAGAGCACTCGAGAAGAAGAGAGGAACGATGAGAATGACGAGAATCAAGAGCTCACGGAATCAGATATACTATGAAAACACTCTGGTTAGAACGAGATAAGAAATGAATAAGACTGAAAGGATTTAGGCAACACTCCGGTTGAACAAGGAAAGAATAGAACATGAGCTTCAGAAGATGGAATGACACTTGATGAAGACATGACACAAAACCTCCGGAAAGAATTAAAAGAGTTGGAATGAAAAGAATTTAGAAGGAGGGTTTGAACTGAAATTGTGGAGAAAATCCACAACGAAAGAATAAGATTGTTGTGAACTTATGGAAAACATCTCAAAAATTATGAGGTGATAACCGGCCACAAACGGAAATGATTGGATAGGTTAGAAGAACGAAAAAAATGCAAAACTCCATTTGCAAAAGAATATGGATAATTGATTGCACTTTGATATGCAAGAAGAAAGATACTTGAGCTCCACCAACAAGATCTTGATGAACTCTTGAAGAAAGAATTAAAACAAGAAGGACCACCATGAAGAACTCCGGTGACAAAAGGATGATGAGATAAAAAGAAGGAAGAAAGAATAAGATGAGCCTGCGATGAATTAGATGGAGGTTCCGACAAAATAGTCGAGGAAAATTTGAACTCCAGAAAAGAAAAGATGAAAACACTTGGAACTAGAATTTATTCCTCAAGAACAAACTCCGAAGAAGGGATTAATCACTTGGATGAAATAAGAATAAGATTTATTGTATGGTTATCCTTCATCAAATTAAATTGATGACAAGCAATTTGATTTTTGCATATTACTTATTCTTCTTGAAAAAGGATTGGGAAGTGACATATCGCAAACTTGAGAAGGACTTCATGAACCACCGTTAGGATTCGAAAGAACGAATGGATTAAAATGATAATCAAGGAAAAAGAATCTTGAACGAACCACCGTTAGAACTCGGAAATGACTGATTAAAAAGAAATAATCACCGGGAAGAATTAGAAGAACCAATAAGCTAGAGGGGATTTAGATGCAAAAGAACAAAGAGATCATGAGCTGATTAAAGAACACTTGAACGAGGCACCGGAAGAATATTGAGATGAACGAAGCTGAAAACTTGGAACGAAGAAATATTCTGAAAAGATGGCCTCCGGATGATTGAGACGGAAAGCAACTCCTGAAATACTCCGGATGGATGAAAAGAATTTGCACAACTGGAAACAACTAGATAGGATAACATCGAGCTAGCACCGCAAATCTCCGGGAGAACGGACAAGATTTAAGAGAAAAAAAATCTACGACGGTCTTCAAATGTTGAGAATGACGACGAGAAACACCACTAAAATTACTGGGATACTCCGGGAGAATGAAAAGCAAAGGGGTTGAACCAACAATGAAATGATTTGAAATGGATCTTGAAAAGGCATCTGACTGATGAAATTCATTCTTACGTCACACTTGAAAAGAATTGAGAATAACTCGGGGGGAATTAGAAGAGTCAGGTAAGATCCTGGGAAAAGACCTGTGGGTTAGGGCCCACTGAAGAGAAAAACACCGTTGGAAAGGATTGTTGAAGAGATAGGTGATGCACCAGAACAATGAAATATTTGAATGAGGTGACAACCTCGAATTAATTGAATGCGAACATGAATCTTCTGAGATGTCTTGCACACTCCGGAAGGACAAACTGGCGAGAGACGAACGAGCAGGGAAAATACTTGATCCAAGGAAAAGAATGTGATCAACCCAAAAAACTTGAATTGAGTCCACCGGAAAAGAAAGAGATGGAGAATGACGAACTAGACGAGAATTCACCGGTTAAAATAATTGAGGGAAGACTGAAGAGGCTTCACATGACTGAAATTGATGGTCGGAAGAAACTCGAACTCCGGGAAGAAGAGGGTGGGAGGGCGGGAAAAACAAAGGCAACTTGGAAGGGGAACCGACGAATAACTTGAAGAGAAAACACCGGTTGACATCATTGAGGAAAGAGAGCAAAGACTTCGCACGAGTAGGAAGCATACTGACACGGACTCGGTTCGGAGAATAAGAAGGGTGGGCGGTGGGAAAATAAGACAACTGAGGATTGAACTTGCAAAGATGAAGAGGTTCGAGTCGACTTGACGAGAAATGCACCGGATGAAAAGAGCTGAGGAACAACTACCGGAAAGACCAACTGCGTGATCCTAAATAAAAATTTGAAGGGGAAGAGAAGTAATTTAAAACACCTATGTCAAGATTCCTAACCAGAGCGACGAAGAGGTAGAGGAGTAAAAAGAATTCCTACTCTCCGATATAACTAAACTCTGAAAATAGTTTTCTTCTAGACTCAACAACGGCCAAACTACACGATCAATCAAGGGGGCTCCTAAGGTCGGTCGAGGCTCTGATACCAACTTGTCACGCCCAATATGCGACCCTATCCAAAAGGAACTCGACGGTCCCACCAAGGATAGACCCGCATATTGAAACGCTTTTGCAAGGTGGATATCATTACATCAACATTACATAATAGATGGGGATACATACATAAGGCACAAATGTCACAAGAATACATCAATATCATACACAAGATCAACATCCAACTACGGATGAAACATAAACAAGCTCAAACGACATCCACCTGCTAGCCCAGGCTGCCGACCGGAACCTATCCCCGATCAAGAAGAAGCGAAGAAGAACTCCAATACAAGCAAACATCGCTCTCGCCAAGATCATCGCACAACCTGTACCTGCAACTGGTGGTGTAGTAATCTGTGAGCCACGAGGACTCAGCAATCCCATTACCATGGGTATCAAGACTAGCAAAGCTTAAAGGAAAAGGAAGGGGTAAAGTGGTGAGGTTGCAGCAGCGACTAAGCATATATGGTGGCTAACATACGCAAAAGAGAGCGAGAAGAGAAACAAAGGAACGGTCATCAACTAGTAATGATCAAGAAGTGATCCTGAACTCCTACTTACGCCGACATAACCCGAAAACCGTGTTCTCCTCTCGATCAACCCCAAAAGAGACACTCACGATTACGCACACGGTTGGTGTATTTTAGAAGAGTTTGCTTCAAGTTTACTACAACCGGATATTAACAAATTCCCATCTGCCACATAACCGCTGGCACGGCTCTCGAAAGTTTATACCCTGCAGGGTGTCCCAACTTAGCCCATGATAAGCTCTCGCGATCAACGAAGGATATTCCTTCTCCCGGAAGACCCGATCAGTCTCGGAACCCGGCTACAAGACATTTCGACAGCAATAAAACAAGACCAGCAAGACCGCCTAATGCGCCGACAATCCCGATAGGAGCTGCACATATCTCGCTCTCGTGGCAACACCGGATGAGACAGGCTACGAGTAAAACCAATCCTCAAGTTGCCCCAAGGTGGCCCAAGAAGCGACTCGGTTCGAACCAGCACTTAGAGAAGCACCGGCCCGGGGGCTAATAAAGATGACCCTCGAGAGAGCGACTCCCAAGGGAAAAGTAGGTGGTGGTGAGGCAAATGATAAAACCAATGTTGGGCCTTGCGGAAAAGTCTTATTCAAAGCGAACTGTCAAGGGGGTCCCATAAATCACCCGACCGCGTTAGGGACGCAAAATCCGGGAACATAATAACGATATGACGGAAACTAGGGCGGCAAGAGTGGAACAAAACACCAGGCATAAGGCCGAGCCTTCCACCCTTTACCAAGTATATAGATGCATTAATAATATAAGATATATTGTGATATCCCAACAAGTGAACATGTTCCAACAAGGAACAACATCTCCATGTTCCAACAAGGAACAAACTTCATCTTCACCTGCAACTAACAACGCTATAAGAGGGGCTGAGCAAAGCGGTAACATAGCCAAACAACGGTTTGCTAGGAAGGGTGAAAAAGGTTAGAGGCTGACATGGCAAATTGGGATGGCTTGATAAACAGGTAATAGGTAGCGCAGCATAGCGATAGAACGAAGCAACTAGCATAGCAATGATAGTAGTGAGATCCAGGGTAGCGGTCATCTTGCCTGAAATCCCGCAAGGAAGAAGAACGAGCCCATGAAGAAGACGAACGGATGAAGCCGAACCAAGCGTAGACGAACGAATCCTCACGATCGCAACGAAACAGGAACTAACAAGAAGAAGCACACAACATAGTAAACACTCCACACATGAACATGGCATGATGCACAACAAGCATGATGCATGACAAGACTACATGAATCTACTCATGGCAAGAGATGATGCAAACAAGAGCAACACATCAAGGCAAGTTTAAATGAGGCCGGAAACAACATATAACAATTCCGGTAAGTCCTCATATGCATATTTCGAAATTGGTCCAGATCTGAATAAACCTTATGTTCAAGTTGTTAAACAGCAAGTTAAGATGCACCATGATGATCTACACAAAATTCTAGTCAAGTTACATATAAAGTTCATTAGATTCGGAGCTACGGCCTAGAAGATATGAGCAAAACAAGTTAAACATGGCATTGATGCAAAATGCATACAAACATCAAGCAAACACCTCAAAACAAGGATGCAACATGATAATATGAAACTACATGCAAAATCAAGCAAGTTTCATATAGAGCACACTCAAAACGGAGCAACGGTTCAACACATACACCCTATACAAGTCATGACAATAATCTGTCCAAAACAGTAACTAGGCATATTGCAAGCATAAAAAAAACATGCTACAGGACCTCAACATAATAGCAAAAGGCATGGGCATGATGTACAGGTAAAGCATTACAAAACACGAACACTGAACTATCTCCAGAAACAACTAGAACATGCTCAAAAACACATGGCGAGATTGCAAATAATAACAGATTCAGATTTTGTAGAAAATAACATCAGGATGCAATGTTTAGAGCTATCAAACAGCATGCTACAGGAACTTATCATGGCAAACAAAGGCATGGTATGAATCTACTAATTTCATAGAACAAAAGTCCCTTACTGACCATAAGCCAAAAATGGTCTGAAGATATGATGGCACCCATGTAAACATGGCAAGTTATATTACAGATTCATACATGGCAGGAACAACGATAAGTAGGCATGTTGGTGAGCTTGAACCACTCACTACTAAGCAATACATGGCATGGCAAGGCACCCAATAGCAATAAGACATGGCATAGACGCTATACATGGCAAGAACAACAACATAGAATGCAAGGATCAACTACAACAACCTTGGCAAAATTGAATAACATGTAAACAACCTGCCAGGAATATTTTATAGCAAAAATAGAGCTCGATTGACTCAAGCTATGGCACTCCATAATTGCAAGCAAGGGCATGGATGGATAGAGCAAGATATTTATAACAAAACATCCTTACTTAAGTACCTCAAAATAAGCATGGATCTCTCTGTAGCATTAACTTAACATGGCATAAAAATATCAGCAAAACAGGGCTGAAATCAGCAACATCAGGAAGCCTAGTTTGCATGCTTGTGCTAGTCACCACAGAGATCACAAAAATACATGGCATACACCTCTGTAAAGATGGCATGGCATATTACAAAACACATGTAGGACTCAAGTTCATAGGGTGCACACATCAATCATGGAAAAAATAACAAAAGTGCATGTTCTGATAAGAAACAGAAACTAACATCACATAGCACTCTTCTAACAGCATTTCGGGCATCAATATGAGCTCAAATGAAAATGATGCAATGAGATGAAATGATCTACTCTTCGAGACGAACATTTTGACATATTACACGCGCAAAACGGAGCAACGATGACAGAGTTACGATGCGATGAAAATGCAATAAAATATGCAACAATTTGGGGGACTTAGCATTTTCGAAGGGGAGTCAACCTCCGTGCACGGTTTTCGAGGCGAGCCGGATCTCGCCGGAGATGGACGCGGTGGTGGCCGGAGGACGAGGGAGAGGGCGCCGGAGGTCGGGTCCGGCCGGTCCCGGGCGGCGGGAGGCCGGGACGGCGGCGGGGCCGGGCGACGAGCTCAGGCGGGCGGCGAGGTCGGCGTCGCCGGAGGCGAGGGCGCGGGTCGGCGTCTGCTGGCGCGGGGCCGACGGGAGAGGCGGCTGCGGCGGCGGAGGGGCCGCTGGCTCTCGGCGCTGGCGGGCGAGGTCGCCGGGCGTCGCCGGGCGGCTTGGTCGGGGCGACTCCGCGGCCAAGGCGGCGGAGGCGGCGGCGAGGCGAGGGACTCGCGGACGGGCGGCGAGACCGCTGCCGGCGGGCGGCGGCGCTGAGGCAATGCGGTAGGCGCGGCGGCGGGCAGGCGGCCGGGCGGCGCGGACGGATGGACTGGGGCCGGAGCGGCCGAGCGGGCAGGCGGCGCGGGCGGCGGCGCAGCCACGTGGCCAGCTGGGATTCGCCAGAGGCGGGCGCGCGCGACACGTCCGACTGGACGGACAAGTCCGCGCGGAAGGTGGAAGGAGACTAGGTTAGGGAAAATGATCCAAAATTTGGACGGGAGGACATATTTATAGGTAGAGGGAGCTAGGAGAGTCCAAATGAGGAGCGGTTTTGCCACGCGATCATGATCGAACGATCGAGAGCATGGAGAGGAGTTTGCTGGGTTTTGGGCCACTTTGAAAGGGGTGTTGGGCTGCAACTTAAAGAAGGCTTTGCGGTTACCGGTTAACCGTTGAGTACTAACGACCTCGAATGACCCGAAACTTGACAGCGGTCTACGGTGGTATACCAAGGCCGCTTGACAAACTTCGTCCATTCCGAGACCGTTTAACACCCGCACACAAAAAGAGATAAAAGGGGCGCCGAGAGACATAGGAGTGCGGATTGCAAAAGCGGACAACGGGAAAATGTTTGGATGCATGAGACGAACATGTATGCAAAATGAAATGCACATGATGACATGATATGAAATGCATATATGGACCAGGCGTCCGTATTGTAAAGATAAGTATTGTATATATGTAGCGGTAGTGTCGGATAGATATCACGAGAACTTGTTGACCAATCTCTCGGAGAAGGAGAGGTGGTCGATATCACTTCTCTCTGTATGCATATATATGTTCATGCGATCTTCTGTTTGCTTATTACTAGCTAGCTAGCATGTCTAGTTAGTCCTCTCTATACATATGTATAGTCGTGAAGTCGACCAAGCAGGACAAAAGAAGGACACTTTTCTTTATTAATTAGCTAGCTATAGCACAATATGAAACACCTAAATTAACCCCCAAAACCCCAAACCCCCCTTTAAAAAAACAAAAAGCAGAGCCAAAGAAATGCTGGCGCGTGGATGCCTATGGTCGGTTGGTGCCACCAGGGACCAAAACCCCTCACTGGGCTCGCGGACAGGCCCGTGGAGGCCCATCATCCCGATTCTGGATAGAACCGGGACTAAAAGGCGAGGTATTAGTACCGACCCTTTAGTCCGTTTCATGAACGGGACTATAGGCTTTTTCTACTAGTGTATACGGTTGCAGGTGAAACCTTAAGTCTTGTAATATTTCCTATTATTGTTTTAATCCTTTAAAATGTCTGTATTCGTTAGAAATTGGAATCTTAGTGATATGAACTTGTTAACCACCTTTCTATTAGCAATACTTCTCATGGGTTCGGTCACCTAGGGCCATGAGGCTCACTATTTACACATTTTATCACTCATTTGGTACCCATTATCTCATATATATATATCATGTCCCATTAGACCAATTACATGTCCATCTGCATGATTTCTAGTATTTACTCTTTTCATCCTGATTGTTGCATAATATATATCTTTGTTAAGCGCCACCCGGCTTATATCGTGACCATGACTTACAGGCGCCCACCACAGTGCGTCTGTGGCGTAACCACAGCGTCATGATTGCTTTCGTCGAGAGGGGCCGTAGAAGCCGAGAGTTCTTGTTCTATATGTGTAGCATTTCCATGTAGGCAGTGTTTGCCAGACAGGTCACGGCGTACAAGGTAGTAAGCCGGTGTTTTCTTCGCCATGTGTTTTGGCTTTGACACTCAGGTTAAGTCTAAATGAGCCAAGCAATATATAACAAACTCTCGGCAACGTAAAACCAAGGCAAAACATGTTCTTCCTGTAGTGCATGAGCTGCAATGTGATGCCGGATATTGAGGGGAGATCACTGGGAGGATTGGGCATAAATTGCAGCATGGGACAAAAACAGGTAGGAGATGAGCTGCATACAGCAGTAACTCGTAATAGGTGAGATTCAGATCTCTTTGTCTTCTCTAATAACTGGTAGTGGATCCACAAGACGTCTTTTTGTTTCCGCATTTTAAGACGGCCAGGCATCTTTTTGATAAACTTCAAATGGGATACTGACATAGTGTGTTTTGTACCATTTCTCAACAACTCGGCATCAACTCCAAACTAGCCACTTGAAAGCTGCGTGGAAGCACATGCTCTCACACAAAGCAAGCTCTGGACTGATGCAACATAATCGGTCGTGGGTTCACAAGATGCATCTTTGTTCACATGCATGTATACGTTATGCAGGCCTGGAATGTGAACCCTCAACCTGTGACACAAAACCTACTCACACTATATATGATTAATATCTTCTTTTGCAATGCATCGCCCTACTTCTCATTTAAGGCCACAAATTTATTGCAAAAAATGCTAAACAATGCATCCATTCATGGCCTGCTAAATCAAGAAGCAGTTTGCCGCTTTTAGCAAAAATAATTCAGTCCATATAGACATATAGAGTAGAAATTTATACATGCTTTAAATTGTTTTTGGATGTATATTTGGAGATGCCAACAGCACCAGTTGTATGGGCGTGAGGTAAGTTTAGAGTTTTCCATTCTACTACCTTCCTATTAGTTGATGTTAGATCTGTAAAATACTAAATTCAATTTCATATTTCTTTCCTTGATTTGACATTTGGCAACCAACCGGCCCGGTGTTGTTGGGCCAATAGCTCCTATCGATGTTTTGATGTGAATTTGCTTGGTCGGACGTTGTTTGACTGAATGGCTGTGATCACAACACTTGAGCTTGTAAATAGCTCCGATGCGACATGGCTCTGTTTACCCGTGAAATGAAAAACCACGAGGTTAGCGATTTGAGTTATGGCCTTGGGACCCACCAGTTACTCGCATGCAGGTGGGACCACAACTTATCCACACAAGCATGCCACTACTAGAAAAAGGGCTATAGATGGGATTGACACTAATGGCACACCAGAAAGATGGTGCGCCATTAGTATATACTAATAAGCGCACCATACGATGCGCCATTAGAGTTTAAACTACTAATGGGCACCATGCAAAGTGCGCCATGTATCAAAAATTTAACTAGTGCGCCTGTCCAAACATACTAATGGCATCCTGCCCAAGTCGCCATTAGTAGTTGTAACTACTAATGGCCTTTTGACGTCAGGTGCGCCATTAGTATAAATTTTGAACTAAACCCTATCAAACATACTAATGGCGCATCCTGCTTAAGTGGCATTAGTAGTTGTAACTACTAATGGCGCTTTCCTTCTGAAGGTGCGCCATTAGTAAGTGGGCAGCAACAAGATATTTGGGACAACCTCTCCTACCCACACACTCTTTCTCCCTTCATTCTCCACCTCCTCCTTGTCTCGGGTGCCTCCTCTTTTCACCTCATTTCCAGTAGATTCATTCAAATTAAGTTTAATTACCTTGTTTTAATAGGTAAGTAAGGGAAGCTATATTGGGTTGTTCTCCCTACAACAATGTACATACTTTTACGACCTAGCTAGATCTATGTATGTTAGGTAGTGTTGCATATGTTTGTGGTGTTGCATATGTGTTTGTGTTTGGAGGTGTACAGTATTTAAAATACGATAGTTGCCAATATTTGGCAAGAATGTTGATTCATTTCCGTTTGGCGAGAACGGCATTAAGCGTCTTTTGGTCCTATTTTGGGAAAGTCATGCCAAATTTTGTTTGGTTCTAAAATATCGTTTGCTCTACCCCTTGAGCGACCATAGTCCGCCACGATGACCGAAGGCATCGTGAATAGGATTTTGAGGTCCTTGAAGGCGAGATGCTTCAAAAGAGCGAGCGGAGATAAGATGTCCGTGTCGAAGATGCAACTGAAGAGCCTTATGCGGACCCAGTTCCGAAGGTCTTGGGACCACCTGCTATTCGCGTGGTTTCATGGATGGCTATCGGTGGCAGGTGATGAAGATGACTACGAAGTCGTCCATGCGGGCGGGCAAGAAATGAGGAAGGGCAGCAAGACAACCACAGCTCTGGGCGTGAGAGCGAAGAATCCCAGGAGATGATCCGACGGTGATGCTGTACACAGTCATCATGTAGAATCAGGGACATGATGATGAGGAAGATCTGGGAGCGAGGCGGCGGGCATGATCATGAAGATGATGATGCCGTGGAGGCGAACGGCAGCTGGACCATCGATGGGCTGGGTGCAGGACCCTCATATTCAAGAGCTGCTTCTCAAGCGGGCGGATACTTATGAGCTGCCGCCCGAGAAAGCCAAGATGGATCAACAGGTTAGGCAGTTTACTCCATTGTATGAAGGATGCAGGCCGAGGATACCGCTTTGAAAGTAGCAGCTCATGGCTGGAGATGAAGGTAAAACACAAAATGACCGGCGCGTAGCCAGCGAGAACATGTCATTCGCTGAGCGTCTTCCCAAGAACAAGTGCCCGACCAGTTGGAGGCGAAAGAAAATCGTGTGTCCTCTCGATTTACCGCTTACGTGAAATACCATGTGTGCATGAACAATTGCATCATTTATCGGAACGAGCAGCAGGTCTACCATATGTCCGGTGTGCGGCGTCACTCGATACAAGAAGGAAGAAAGCTCCTCGAAAAGTGGTGTGGTACTCGATCCTCCTCGTCTGCGGCGCTATTTCCAGCGGACCCTAAGGTAGCAAAGCTCCTGCGTTAGCGCAGCGGATAGGGAGAAAAGCGAGAAGATGGCGCAAATGATCGGAGATTGATAAAAAGACAAGATGCTGAGTCACCCTAAGGATGCGAGCCAGTGGCAAGCGTTGAACTTCGAAGACTCGAATTTGGGAGCGATCCAAGGAACATCGTGCTGGTAGCGGCACCGATGGAGTCAATCCGTTTGGCAGCAGGAGAAGCACACATGCACCTGGCCTGTGTTTGTGTGGATGTACAACCTTCCCCCTGGTTGTGCATGAAGAGAGTACATTCACATGAGTATGCTAATTGAAGGGCCGAAAACAACCGAGGGAGCGACATCAATCGTATGCAGGGGCTGCTGAAAAGAGGGCTTGACCACTTATGTGGAAGCAGCCAATGTCGTGGGACCAGCGGGAAAGAATATTTCCTATGAAGCCTTTGCTCACGGCGGTGCCACGACTATCTGATTCTGGGATATCTCGCGGGCAGGTAGTCCACGGTTTTTACGGATCGTAGGTGCATGGATGACTGGCGTGTATCGCCAGCTAGATAGAGATCCTGGGTCTTGAAAACCGTGTTCATGGGACATCGGTGGCCAGCGGCGATGACCCGTGGAGAAAGCGCAAGGATCTGTTGATGGTGAAACCAGACAGCGCCCGATGTCACGAGGCGGCGAGGAAATAGACAAGCTGTTGAAAATTGGAAGACTGCCTTGCCCGGAAAAGAAGCAAAAAAGCGCGAGCGGAAAAAAAGCGAAAGGCGCGAAGCTGCTGCTGAAGGTATGGAAAAGCGAGGTCATTTTCACGGGACTTGCCGTCTTGGAAGATCCACCGTGTGCCTCCTGCCGATGTCATGCATATCGAAGGCGTGTGCGAGAGTGCACTTGGTACCTTGCTCAACATGCGGATAGGACCAAAGATGGGCGAAACCAAGAACAGACTTACTTGAAATCAATGGGCATCGAGGCGGGAGCTTCACGCTATATATGATGATGATGATGATGATGATGATTGATGATGAGGCGAGCGGGACACAGAGAAAGTAAATTCATGAGGCAAAAAGGCCAAGAAGACGGAAATGACTACCCTCGATGCTTCCTCTCTAAGTCGGAGGAGATCGAGCAGTTTTCACGCCTCCTAGGAGTAAAAACTTCCTTCTGATTCTGGCAGGGAAAGATAGCGAGATACCTAGACCCAATGACGAAGTTCAGCGGGATGATCTCACGGTATCACGTCTTGATAGCCTGAGGCCTTCGGTTGCAATCATTGGGATCATGGGCCTTTACGTCCCAGTGAAAGCAGCTATTTGGCCTATATGCAACTATTGACGTCATCTCGGAAGTCGATTGGCGTGAGCAACTCAGAAGGCTGAGGAAGAGATCGTGGTGATACTATCACGAGCTTGAGATACTGCCGCATTCTTGACGTTATGGTGCATCTGCTGGTCCATATAGTGAGATATCATCAACTTCCGGGCGGCGTTCACGCACAGCATGATGTCGTTGAAAGGATGAATGGTGTCATAAAGAACACGTTAGCAACATATCGTCCGAAGGAAGCATAGCAGGGCTTTTCGACCGAAGAGTGCATCTCCTACTGCACAATTATCTGAGCATCGAGAACGTTGATCGCCGTCAGCGGGCACCTCGGCAGGCTCATTGGATGGGGTCACCGTGAGGTCGCCCTTGAAATGCATGTCGACGGTCGACTTCGCCGACTTTGAAAGAGCAAACCTGAGTCGGCGCTACAACACATAGGCGTGGTCGATCCGGGTGGTGAACAAACCTTTATTAAAGAGCGTGCTGACCGAAGAATATGAGAGAGACGGAGATACACTCAAAAGAGCACAACTCATGTTTCGCGTTGGTTCAGCGAAGCACATGCGTACCCTTTATGAGGATTCTTCGGCGGAAAGAACAACTCATAAGCCTTGTCGCGAGCGAGCACAACTTTCCCTGATGACCTATGAAACGTCAATATAAGCTACATTCTACGAGGCCAAGACGAAGAAGCGATGGTTATCGGAACTTGAGGAGTAACGATGGAATATAACATCGAGCTAGCACCGCAAATCTCCGGAGAACGGACAAGATTTAAGAGAAAAAAATCTACGGCGGTCTTCAAATGTTGAGAATGACGACGAGAAACACCACTAAAATTACTGGGATACTCCGGGAGAATGAAAAGCAAAGGGGTTGAACCAACAATGAAATGATTTGAAATGGATCTTGAAAAGGCATCTGACTGATGAAATTCATTCTTCGTCACACTTGAAAAGAATTGAGAATAACTCGGGGAATTAGAAGAGTCGGGTAAGATCACTGGAAAAGACACTGTGGGTTAGGGCCCATCAAGAGAAAAACACCGTTGGAAAGGATTGTTGAAGAGATAGGTGATGCACCGAACAATGAAATATTTGAATGAGGTGACAACCTCGAATTAATTGAATCACGAACATGAATCTTCCGAGATGTCTTGCACACTCCGGAAGGACAAACTGGCGAGAGACGAACGAGCAGGGAAAATACTTGATCCAAGGAAAGAATGTGATCAACCCAAAAACTTGAATTGAGTCCACGGAAAAGAAAGAGATGGAGAATGACGAACTAGACGAGAATTCACGGTTAAAATAATTGAGGAAGACTGAAGAGGCTTCACATGACTGAAATTGATGGTCGGAAGAAACTCGAACTCCGGGAAGAAGAGGGTGGGAGGGCGGGAAAAACAAAGGCAACTTGGAAGGGGAACCGACGAATAACTTGAAGAGAAAACACCGGTTGACATCATTGAGGAAAGAGAGCAAAGACTTCGCACGAGTAGGAAGCATACTCGATTACGGACTCCGGTTCGGAGAATAAGAAGGGTGGGCGGGTGGGAAAATAAGACAACTGAGGATTGAACTTGCAAAGATGAAGAGGTTCGAGTCGACTTGACGAGAAATGCACCGGATGAAAAGAGCTGAGGAACAACTACCGGAAAGACCAACTGCGTGATCCTAAATAAAAATTTGAAGGGGAAGAGAAGTAATTTAAAACACCTATGTCAAGATTCCTAACCAGAGCGACGAAGAGGTAGAGGAGTAAAAAGAATTCCTACTCTCCGATATAACTAAACTCTGAAAATAGTTTTCTTCTAGACTCAACAACGGCCAAACTACACGATCAATCAAGGGGGCTCCTAAGGTCGGTCGAGGCTCTGATACCAACTTGTCACGCCCAATATGCGACCCTATCCAAAAGGAACTCGACGGTCCCACCAAGGATAGACCCGCATATTGAAACGCTTTTGCAAGGTGGATATCATTACATCAACATTACATAATAGATGGGGATACATACATAAGGCACAAATGTCACAAGAATACATCAATATCATACACAAGATCAACATCCAACTACGGATGAAACATAAACAGAAGCTCAAACGACATCCACCCTGCTAGCCCAGGCTGCCGACCTGGAACCTATCCCCTGATCGAAGAAGAAGCAGAAGAAGAACTCCAATACAAGCAAACATCGCTCTCGCGCCAAGATCATCGCACAACCTGTACCTGCAACTGGTGGTGTAGTAATCTGTGAGCCACGAGGACTCAGCAATCCCATTACCATGGGTATCAAGACTAGCAAAGCTTAAAGGAAAAGGAAGGGGTAAAGTGGTGAGGTTGCAGCAGCGACTAAGCATATATGGTGGCTAACATACGCAAAAGAGAGCGAGAAGAGAAACAAAGGAACGGTCATCAACTAGTAATGATCAAGAAGTGATCCTGAACTCCTACTTACGTCTGACATAACCCGAAAACCGTGTTCTCCTCTCGATCAACCCCGAAAAGAGACACTCACGGTTACGCACACGGTTGGTGTATTTTAGAAGAGTTTGCTTCAAGTTTACTACAACCGGATATTAACAAATTCCCATCTGCCACATAACCGCGGGCACGGCTCTCGAAAGTTTATACCCTGCAGGGGTGTCCCAACTTAGCCCATGATAAGCTCTCGCGATCAACGAAGGATATTCCTTCTCCCCGGGAAGACCCGATCAGTCTCGGAATCCCGGCTACAAGACATTTCGACAGCAATAAAACAAGACCAGCAAGACCGCCCAATGCGCCGACAATCCCGATAGGAGCTGCACATATCTCGTTCTCAGGGCAACACCGGATGAGACAGGCTACGAGTAAAACCAATCCTCAAGTTGCCCCAAGGTGGCCCCGCAGGCGGCTCGGTTCGAACCAGCACTTAGAGAAGCACTGGCCCGGGGGGGCTAAATAAAGATGACCCTCGAGAGAGCGACTCCCAAGGGAAAAGTAGGTGGTGGTGAGGCAAATGATAAAACCAATGTTGGGCCTTGCCGGAAAAGTCTTATTCAAAGCGAACTGTCAAGGGGGTCCCATAAATCACCCGACCGCGTTAGGGACGCAAAATCCGGGAACATAATACCGATATGACGGAAACTAGGGCGGCAAGAGTGGAACAAAACACCAGGCATAAGGCCGAGCCTTCCACCCTTTACCAAGTATATAGATGCATTAATAATATAAGATATATTGTGATATCCCAACAAGTGAACATGTTCCAACAAGGAACAACATCTCCATGTTCCAACAAGGAACAAACTTCATCTTCACCTGCAACTAACAACGCTATAAGAGGGGCTGAGCAAAGCGGTAACATAGCCAAACAACGGTTTGCTAGGAAGGGTGAAAAAGGTTAGAGGCTGACATGGCAAATTGGGATGGCTTGATAAACAGGTAATAGGTAGCGCAGCATAGCGATAGAACGAAGCAACTAGCATAGCAATGATAGTAGTGAGATCCAGGGTAGCGGTCATCTTGCCTGAAATCCCGCAAGGAAGAAGAACGAGTCCATGAAGAAGACGAACGGATGAAGCCGAACCAAGCGTGAGCGAACGAATCCTCACGATCGCAACGAAACAGAACTAACAAGAAGAAGCACACAACATAGTAAACACTCCACACATGAACATGGCATGATGCACAACAAGCATGATGCATGACAAGACTACATGAATCTACTCATGGCAAGAGATGATGCAAACAAGAGCAACACATCAAGGCAAGTTTAAATGAGGCCGGAAACAACATATAACAATTCCGGTAAGTCCTCATATGCATATTTCGAAATTGGTCCAGATCTGAATAAACCTTATGTTCAAGTTGTTAAACAGCAAGTTAAGATGCACCATGATGATCTACACAAAATTCTAGTCAAGTTACATATAAAGTTCATTAGATTCGGAGCTACGGCCTAGAAGATATGAGCAAAACAAGTTAAACATGGCATTGATGCAAAATGCATACAAACATCAAGCAAACACCTCAAAACAAGGATGCAACATGATAATATGAAACTACATGCAAAATCAAGCAAGTTTCATATAGAGCACACTCAAAAGCGGACAACGGTTCAACACATACACCCTATACAAGTCATGACAATAATCTGTCCAAAACAGTAACTAGGCATATTGCAAGCATAAAAAAACATGCTACAGGACCTCAACATAATAGCAAAAGGCATGGGCATGATGTACAGGTAAAGCATTACAAAACATGAACACTGAACTATCTCCAGAAACAACTAGAACATGCTCAAAAACACATGGCAAGATTGCAAATAATAACAGATTCAGATTTTGTAGAAAATAACATCAGGATGCAATGTTTAGAGCTATCAAACAGCATGCTACAGGAACTTATCATGGCAAACAAAGGCATGGTATGAATCTACTAATTTCATAGAACAAAAGTCCCTTACTGACCATAAGCCAAAAATGGTCTGAAGATATGATGGCACCCATGTAAACATGGCAAGTTATATTACAGATTCATACATGGCAGGAACAACGATAAGTAGGCATGTTGGTGAGCTTGAACCACTCACTACTAAGCAATACATGGCATGGCAAGGCACCCAATAGCAATAAGACATGGCATAGACGCTATACATGGCAAGAACAACAACATAGCATGCAAGGATCAACTACAACAACCTTGGCAAAATTGAATAACATGTAAACAACCTGCCAGGAATATTTTATAGCAAAAATAGAGCTCGATTGACTCAAGCTATGGCACTCCATAATTGCAAACAAGGGCATGGATGGATAGAGCAAGATATTTATAACAAAACATCCTTACTTAAGTACCTCAAAATAAGCATGGATCTCTCTGTAGCATTAAGTTAACATGGCATAAAAATATCAGCAAAACAGGGCTGAAATCAGGAACATCAGGAAGCCTAGTTTGCATGCTTGTGCTAGTCACCACAGAGATCACAAAAATACATGGCATACACCTCTGTAAAGATGGCATGGCATATTACAAAACACATGTAGGACTCAAGTTCATAGGGTGCACACATCAATCATGGAAAAATAACAAAAGTGCATGTTCTGATAAGAAACAGAAACTAACATCACATAGCACTCTTCTAACAGAATTTCGGGCATCAATATGAGCTCAAATGAAAATGATGCAATGAGATGAAATGATCTACTCTTCGAGACGAACATTTTGACATATTACACGCGCCAAACGGAGCAACGATGACATAGTTACGATGCGATGAAAATGCAATAAAATATGCAACAATTTCGGGGACTTAGCATTTTCGAAGGGGGGAGTCAACCTCCGTGCACGGTTTTCGAGGCGAGCCGGATCTCGCGGAGATGGACGCGATGGTGGCGGAGGACGAGGGAGAGGGCGCCGGAGGTCGGTCCGCCGGTCCCGGCGGCGGAGGCCGGGACGGCGGCGCGGGGCCGGGCGACGAGCTCAACTCGGGCGGCGAGGTCGGCGTCGCCGAGGCGGAGGGCGCTGGGTCGGCGTCATGATGTGGCGCTGGGGCCGACGGGGAGAGGCGGCTGCTGGGCGGAGGGGCCGAGGCTCTGGCGGCGCTGGCGGGCGAGGTCGCCGGGCGTCGGCCGGGCGGCTTGGTCGGGGCGACTCCGGCGCTGAGGGGCGGCGGCGAAGGCGGCGGCGGCGGCGAGGGACTCGCGACGGGCGGCGAGACCGCTGCGGGCGGCGGCGGCGCTGGAGGCCGGCGGGTAGGCGCGCGCGGCGGGGCGGCGGGCCGGCGCGTGCCGGATGGACCCTGGAGGCGGGCGGCCGAGCAGGCCGGGCGGCGCGGGGGCGGCGGCGCAGCCACGTGGCCCGCTAGGATTCGCCATGGCGGCGCGGACACGTCCGACTCGGGACGGACAAGTCCGGCGGCGGAAGGTGGAAGGAGACTAGGGTTAGGGAAAATGATCCGAAAATTTGGACGGGGAGGACATATTTATAGGTAGAGGGAGCTAGGAGAGTCCAAATGAGGAGCGGTTTTCGGCCACGCGATCATGATCGAACGACCGAGAGCATGGAGAGGAGTTTGCTGGGTTTTGGGCCACTTTGAAAGGGGTGTTGGGCTGCAACTTAAAGAAGGCTTTGCGGTTACCCGGTTAACCGTTGGAGTACCAAACGACCTCCGAATGACCCGAAACTTGACAGGCGGTCTACCGGTGGTATACCAAGGCCGCTTGACAAACTTCGGTCCATTCCGAGACCGTTTAACACCCGCACACAAAAAGAGATAAAAGGGGGCGCCGAGAGACATAGGAGTGCCGGATTGCAAAACGGACAACGGGGAAAATGTTTGGATGCATGAGACGAACATGTATGCAAAATGAAATGCACATGATGACATGATATGAAATGCATATGATGACATGGCAAAGTGCAACACGCAAGCACATGACATGGCAACGACGGCGAATAACTGACGGACACCTGGCGCATCGAATCCGGGGCGTTACACACGTGGGGGGGGGTCGATATTACGTACCCCCTCCTAGCTTGAAGCGTTCTCGAGGCCACCCCCTAACCCTTGAAGCGTTGTCGAGGCCACCCCAAACCCTAGAGAAGCAGCGTCGAGGCCACTAATATGATTCCTTATTGTGATTAGCTAGCTAGTTCTACGTTGCCACTAATATATCCATATCTGTCATGTTTGAATAATAATTGCCATGTTGTAAATATTTGTAGAAACTATGGACACCCCCGAGACGAAGCACAAGAAGCGTTGTTGAGGGACATAATCGCACAAGGAAGTGATGCCGCCTGCTCGTTGATGTTTCTCAACGACAACGATGGTCTGGAAGGAGAGGGTGAAGAAGCAGCTGGCTATGATTTACATGGCTCCGATGACCCAATGCCGTGCAAGAAGGAGAGGGTGAAGAAGTAGACCGTGAGGACGGCTCGGTGATCACCAAACCGAGTCCGCCAGGTATATATATTAGTTAAGCCTGTGCTGACTAGCTCTCGCCTAAGTTTTGGTATATATGTACACATATTAATTAACTCTCGTCTTTGTTCTTTTTCTAGCCCTCCGGATCGAGCACAACTTCGTAAAGAGACGAGGCCCAAGAAAAAGTTGAGCTCGGATGAAAAGTTTGAGATCATACAAATCGCATGACGGCCAACCGATTGAACCCTACCGGACAAAGAAGGCATTTGTTGCTCGGTCGGAGTTCTCGTTAGGGACAAGATCCCGATCAGCATCCACCAATGGTATAAGCCTAAGAACGAAGACCCTGAGGTGTCTTGTGTCAATGATATGCAGAAAAATGATCTTTGGACTGAGCTGAAGTCAAATTTTACCCTACCGCTAGAGGATGATCCGGAGAAGCCAGTAATAGAGCCATTAATCAAGTCTTTTGCTCTTAAGAAGATGGCAGAACTATTCAGGTATTGGAAGAAAGAACTCAATACGTATGTCGAAAAAAATGAGACACCAGAATTCAAGGGCAAATATGAGAAGATCAGAGATGACTGGCCCGCATTTGTGGCCTACAAGACATCGAAAAGAGTAAAAAGATGTCAGCGACAAACAAGAGAAATGCTGCGAAGAAGAAGCTTCACCATCGCACGGGTCGTGGTTACCTCGTAGCCCGCCTAAGTGGGCCAAGGCTGAGAATGATCTGCTTGATAAAGGGATCGAACCGAGATAATGAACTGGCCAGACCGCTGCGGACTTGGTTCTTCGGGCGGCGGATCCTTGGACCCTATAACGGGAAGTGCATTTGGACGGACGAACAATTGGACATACCAGTCAAGAGGCTTCAGCATTATATCGAAGCAGCGCGGCAAGGGAAGTTCGTTCCAGACAGGGAGAAGGACGAGCTCACAATGGCCCTCGGGAATCCTGAGCACCCTGGACGGACACGAGGCACGGCAGGCTCCGTTTCGTGGAAGGCTGGATTTCCGGACGCAGGGGGTTACAAAACCCATGAGAGGAGGAAGAAACTGGAGCAGAGCCTAATGCAGGCGCTGCACGAAAGGGTAATGGGGCTAGAGGAACGAGAAGAGGAACGAGAAGCAGCAGATCACAACAAACGACATGCCGAAGCTTCCCCGGCTACCCCGCATCTCAGCGGAGAAGCAGCGTGGCTTCCACCGAGCTGCTTCAGCGAGCAGCATGCCTTGACGGCTCCTGCCAGCTATCCCGTGGATGCTATCACGGATGCTGAAAATTGCCATCTTATGGCGCAATGGAGCAATTTGAAGGTCAAGGCTGCTGTTGGCTCTGTTTATCCTACTAAACCCGACTCAACTTTTCACTACCGGCCGATTCCAGAAGGATATGCTAAGGTGATGGTCGATGAAATAACGGAGGATTTGAGGACCTCGGCTTGACCACCCTACCGGTGAAGGGAGTAACGACTGGGTTCTGCTCAAGACTCCATGCCTATGGCGGAAGGATCTCATCAACCTTCCGAACTGGGCGCCTCGCCTCCTCCTCCTCCTCCGAAGTCAGGGCACTCCGCCTCCTCCACCGCCTCCTCCTCCGAAGTGACGATCAGGGCACTCGGCGGCTCCTTCTCCGCGCGTGGCGGCACCTTCTCCGCCTGCACCGCGCGTCCGGCAGCCAGCCTCCTCCTTCTCCGTCTCGTCGGCAAGGCCGGAAGAGACCCGCCGCCCGCTCCGGCTGCTCCGGCGCGTCGTAGTCCTTCTCCTCCGCCTCGTAAGCAAGGAAAGAAGACATCCGCTCTGTCTGCTCTGCGGCGTCTAGGAGTACAGCCAAAGGAGGAGGAGATATGATTCGGTCCTTCTCTCAAGACTCGGAGAAGTTACCGTCTGAGAGGAGCGAGGAGGAAAACGCGAAGATCGCGCAGACCGAAGTGGATGACTGGTTTCAAGGGTTGAAAGCAAAGAGACATCCACCTCCGGAGGAGAAGGTAGATCCGGTCAAAGCGAAGCGCACTCTGCTGCCCTGACAAAACCACCCAAGTCTCCGCCGAAAGGCAACTATGAGCGCATTATTGGAAAGACATTTGCGAAGCGGAGAGATCGGGAAGTACTGTCGCTGATCAAAGGATGAAAGAACGACGAGCTGGGAAACAAATTGCCCAGCTCGGCGAACAAGCCGAGCAATCGTGCCCCCCGCTCAAGGTGCCTGCTAGCAACATCGTCGATCCGAGGATGGTGCCCGGTTATGGAAATCCTGCAGATTACCTGCCCGACGATGTACATTATGATTTCTTGGAGGTGCATATACAAAGATACGAGTACGGGAAGCCTCTCGTCAAAGATTAAAGCTCTCTAACAATGATGATGCGAAGATTGCATGATTGGTACATGAAAACCTGCAAAGAGTCTGAGGGGAGGAATACTTTGTATGTGAGAGTTAAAAAGGAGCATGACCTCCTTGGAATTGAACTGTTGCCTATTCCATTTGAGGAGTTCTATCAGTTTTTCAATCAATTGGCCCTCGATAAAGCAACGGTCACCTGCTACTTTCTGTAAGTAGTACTACTTCTGTCATTAAGTATCTCTATATAACTCAGCTCTTTCATTACATGTATTTATAAATATCCTCACTATATTATGCAGATTGAAGATCGAAGAAATGAAGAAAAAACAAGTGGGTGATATTGGGTTCATTAACACATATCTCATAGATGCAAATGAGGTTAAATATCGTGTCATTGAAACCGAGGCCAACTTGCTACGATCGTTGGAAATAAATGAACACAAAATATAATACTCTTTCCTTACAACTAGACGTGAGTGTTACTGTCTTGTGGCATATTCGGTTTCCTTATTTAGTCCAGGTTATAGTAATGTAATATTGATGAGTTATGCATGCGTGCAGGTTCCACTATATTCTCCTAGAGATTAAGCTTGAGCAGGGAGTAGTAACTGTCTTAGACTCGAGACGAAAAGATCCCAAGGAGTATGCGGAAATGACTGAAATGCTCGAGAAGTAAGTTAAATCGATCATTATCCACCATATCAGCAACTTTGTTTATTTCTGATATCAAGTAATTGTTTTCTTTGTATGGCAGGGCTTGGGAAAATTCACCAAAAAGCTCCGGGACTACCAAGAAGCTGCAATTTAGACACCAAAGTAAGTACTATATAGTAGCATATTCCACGCATCTCCTAGTGATTCAAGCGCTAGTTTCATCAATACCATTTAGCATGTGCTTGCTAATTATCAGTTTGATTGACCTCTGTTTCTTGTAAAGTGGTTGTGGCAGGAACAAGGAATAATTTCTGTGGATACTACGTTTGCGAGTCCATCCGCCACACGACCTATGAGAGGGCTACTCCGACAAACAATTTGAAGTGCGTAAATAAAAATATTCACAATTTTATTTTATTACCATCATTTGTGTTGAGTTTCATTCATTCATATATATATATATATATATATATATATATATATATATATATATATATATATATATATATATATATATATATAGAATTAGATTTTTCGAAGCGGGATGAACTCCTAGCACCAGATCGCATGCGAGCAATTCAAGAGGAATTGGCGGCATTCTTTATTGACCATGTGATCGCTGAAGACAGGGAATACTATGTGGACCACGCGTCCGTATTGTAAAAGATAAGTATTGTATATATGTAGCCGGTAGTGTCGGATAGATATACGAGAACTTGTTGTTCGACCAATCTCTCGGAGAAGGAGAGGTGGTCGATATCACTTCTCTCTGTATGCATATATATGTTCATGACGATCTTCTGTTTGCTTAATTACTAGCTAGCTAGCATGTCTAGTTAGTCCTCTCTATACATATGTATAGTACGTAGCGTCGACCAAGCACGGACAAAAGAAAGGACACTTTTCTTTATTAATTAGCTAGCTATAGCACAATATATGAAACACCTAAATTAACCCCCCAAAACCCCCAAACCCCCCTTTAAAAAAAAACAAAAACCAGAGCCAAAGAAATGCTGACGCGTGGATGTTTATTGGTCCCGGTTGGTGCCACCAACGGGACCAAAGGCCCTCCTGCTGGGCTCAGCGGACAGGCCACGTGGAGGCCCATCTGTCCCGGTTCTGGATAGAACCGGGACTAAAGGGCGAGGGTATTAGTACCGACCCTTTAGTCCCGGTTCATGAACCGGGACTATAGGCCCTTTTTCTACTAGTGTATACGGTTGCAGGTGAAACCTTAAGTCTTGTAATATTTCCCTATTATTGTTTTAACTTTAAAATGTCTGTATTCGATCGAGAAATTGGAATCTTAGTGATAGCATGAACTTGTCATAACCACCTTTCTATTAGCAATACTTCTCATGGGTTCGGTCACCTAGGGCCACTGAGGGCTCACTATTTTACACATTTTTATCACTCATTTGGTACCCATTATCTTCATATATATATATCATGTCCCATTGAGCCAATTACATGTCCATCTGCATGATTTCTAGTATTTACTCTTTTCATCCTGATTGTTGCATAATATATATTCTTTGTTAGCGCCACCCGGCTTATATATTTGACACGCTGGCTTACAGGCGCCCCACCACAGTCGTATGCGACGAGCGTAACCACGCGTCATGATTGCTCGTCGAGAGGGGCCGTAGAAGCCGAGAGAGTTCTTGTTCTATATGTGTAGCATTTCCATGTAGGCCGAGTGTTTGCCAGACAGGTCACGACGTACAAGGTAGTAAGCCGAGGGTGTTTTCTTCGCCATGTGTTTTGGCTTTGACACTCGGGTTAAGTCTAAATGAGCCAAGCAATATATAACAAACTCTCGGCTTAACGTAAAACACAAGGCAAAACATGTTCTTCCTGTAGTGCATGAGCTGCAATGTGATGCCCGGATATTGAGGGGGAGATCACTGGGAGGATTGGGCATAAATTGCAGCATGGGACAAGAAAACAGGTAGGGAGATGAGCTGCATACAGCAGTAACTCGTAATAGGTGAGATTCAGATCTCTTTGTCTTCTCTAATAACTGGTAGTGGATCCACAAGACGTCTTTTTGTTTCCGCATTTTAAGACGGCCAGGCATCTTTTTAAGATAAACTTCAAATGGGATACTGACATAGTGTGTTTTGTACCATTTCTCAACAACTCGGCATCAACTCCAAACTAGCCACTTGAAAGCTGCGTGGAGAAGCACATGCTCTCACACAAAAGCAAGCTCTGGACTGATGCAACATAATCGGTCGTGGGTTCACAAGATGCATCTTTGTTCACATGCATGTATACACGTTATGCAGGCCTGGAATGTGAACCCTCAACCTGTGACACAAAACCTACTCACACTATATATGATTAATATCTTCTTTTTGCAATGCATCGCCCTACTTCTCATTTTAAGGCCACAAATTTATTGCAAAAAAATGCTAAACAATGCATCCATTCATGGCCTGCTAAATCAAGAAGCAGTTTCGCCGCTTTTAGCAAAAATAATTCAGTCCATATAGACATATAGAGTAGAAATTTATACATGCTTTAAATTGTTTTTGGATGTATATTTGGAGATGCCAACTTTTGGCACCAGTTGTATGGGCGTGAGGTAAGTTTAAGAGTTTTCCATTCTACTACCTTCCCCTATTAGTTGATGTTAGATCTGTAAAATACTAAATTCGAATTTCATATTTCTTTCCTTCGATTTGACATTTTGGCAACCAACCGGCCGGTGTTGTTGGGCCAATAGCTCCTATGCGATGTTTTTGATGTGAATTTGCTTGAGTGCGACGTTGTTTGACTGAATGGCTGTGATGCGACACACTTGAGCTTGTAAATAGCTCCGATGCGACATGGCTCTGTTTACCCGTGAAATGAAAAACACGAGGGGTTAGCGATTTGAGTTATGACGCGCGGGACCCACCAGTTACTCGCATGCAGGTGGGACCCACAACTTATCCACACAAGCATGCCACTACTAGAAAAAGGGCTATAGATGGGATTGACACTAATGGCACACCAGAAAGATGGTGCGCCATTAGTATATACTAATGGCGCACCACCTTCTGATGCGCCATTAGAGTTTAAACTACTAATGGCGCACCATGCAAAGGGTGCGCCATTAGTATCAAAAAAAATTTAACTAGTGCGCCTGTCCAAACATACTAATGGCGCATCCTGCCCAAGTGCGCCATTAGTAGTTGTAACTACTAATGACGCACCAGGCAGTGGGTGCGCCATTAGTATAGAAATTTTTTTTTTGAACTAGTGCGCCTATCCAAACATACTAATGGCGCATCCTGCTTAAGTGCGCCATTAGTAGTTGTAACTACTAATGGCGCACCATGCAAGAGGTGCGCCATTAGTAAGTGGGCAGCAACAAGATATTTGGGACAACCTCTCCTACCCACACACTCACTTTCTCCCCACTTCATTCTCTCCACCTCCTCCTTGTCTCGGGTGCCTCCTCTTTTTCACCTCATTTCCACCATAGATTCATTCAAATTAAGTGGTTAAATTACCTTGTTTTAATAGGTAAGTAAGGGGGGAAGCTATATTTAGGTTGTTCTCCCTACAACAATGTGCACATGCACTTTTACGGCCTAGCTAGATCTATGTATGTTCGTGGTGTTGCATATGTTTGTGGTGTTGCATATGTGTTTGTGTTTGGAGGTGTACCGTATTTAAAATGCGATAGTTGCCAATATTTCGCCGAATGTTGATTCATTTCCGTTTAAGCAGAATTTTGGCATTAAGCATTCTTTTGGTCCTATTTTAGGAAAGTCATGCCAAATTTTTGTTTGGTTCTAAAATATCGTTTTGCTCTACCCCGCAGGCGACCATGGTCCGCACGATGACCGAAGGCATCGTGAATAGGTTTTTGAGGTCCGCGAAGGCCGAGATGCTTCAAAAGAACGAGACGGAGATAAGATGTCCGTGTCGAAGATGCAAGCTGAAGAGCCTTATTGCGGACCCGGATTCCGGGCAGGTGCGGGACCACCTGCTGTTGCGTGGTTTCATGGATGGCTATCGGTGGCAAGGTGATGAAGATGACTACGAAGTCGTCCATGCGGGCCGGGCAAGAAATGAGGAAGGGCAGCAAGACAACCACCGCGGCTCGGGCGGGCGAGAAGACGAAGAATCCCGAGGAGATGATCACGACGGTGATGCTGTACACAGTCATCATGTAGAAGATGCAGGACATGATGATGAGGAAGATGCCGGAGCAGGCGACGGGCATGATCATGAAGATGATGATGCGGCGGAGCGAGCGGCGCTGGACCATCGATGGGCTGGGTGCAGGACCCTCATATTCAAGAGCTGCTTCTCAAGCGCACGGATAACGCAAGAGCTGCCGCCCGAGAGAAAGCCAAGATGGATCAACTTGAGTTAGACGCGTTACTCCATTGTATGAAGGATGCAGGCCGAGGATACCCGCTTTGAAAGTAACGCCATGGCTCGGAGATGAAGGTAAAACACAAAATGACCGACGCATGCTTCGACGAGAACATGTCATTCTGGCACGAACGTCTTCCCAAGGGGAACAAGTGCCCGACCAGTTTGGAGGAGGCGAAGAAAATCGTGTGTCCTCTCGATTTACCGCACGTGAAATACCATGTGTGCATGAACAATTGCATCATTTATCGGGACGAGCACACGAGTCTACCATATGTCTGGTGTGCGGCGTCACTCGATACAAGAAGAGGAAGAAAGCTCCTCGAAAAGTGGTGTGGTACTTTCCGATCACTCCTCGTCTGCAGCGCTATTTCGCGGACCCTAAGGTAGCAAAGCTCCTGCGTTGGCACGCGGATAGGGAGGAGAAGAAGCGAGAAGATGACGCAAATGATCCGGAGATTGATAAAAAAGACAAGATGCTGAGTCACCCTAAGGATGCGAGCCAGTGGCAAGCGTTGAACTTCGAAGACTCGGAATTTGGGAACGATCCAAGGAACATCGTGCTGGGCGCGAGCACCGATGGAGTCAATCCGTTTGGCAGCCAGAGAAGCACACATAGCACCTGGCCTGTGTTTGTGTGGATGTACAACCTTCCCCCCTGGTTGTGCATGAAGAGGAAGTACATTCACATGAGTATGCTAATTGAAGGGCCGAAACAACCAGGGAACGACATCAATCTGTATCTGGGGCTGCTGAAAGAGGAGCTTGACACGCTGTGGAAAACGCCAGCCAATACGTGGGACACAGCAGAGAAAGAATATTTCCCTATGAGAGCCGCACTGCTCACGACGGTGCACGACTATCTCGGTTACGGATATCTCGCGGGGCAGGTAGTCCACGGATTTTCTGGATGCGTAAGGTGCATGGATGACACAACGATCGCCAGCTAGATAGAGATCCCGGGTCTTGAAAACCGTGTTCATGGGACATCAAGGTGGCTTCGCGACGATGACCCGTGGAGGAAACGCAAGGATCTGTTCGATGGTGAAACCGAACCCAAAACGCCTGTGTCACGAGGAGCGGCGAGGAAATAGACAAGCTGTTGAAAAATTGGAAAGACTGCCCACCGCCGAAAGAAGCAAAAGGCGCCAGAGCCGGAAAGAAGCGAAAGGCGCCAGAGCCGCTGCTGAAGGTATGGAAAACGAGGTCTGTTTTCTGGGACTTGCCGTACTGGAAGATCCACCGTGTGCCTCACAGCCTTGATGTCATGCATATCACGAAGAACGTGTGCGAGAGTCTGCTTGGTACACTGCTCAACATGCCAGATAGGACCAAAGATGGGCCGAAACCAAGGGCAGACTTGAAATCAATGGGCATCAGGCAGGAGCTTCACGCTATATATGATGATGATGATGATGATGATGATGATGATGATGAGGCGAAGCAGGACACAGAAAGTCGTCGCAAAGGCAAAAAGGCCAAGAAGACCGGAAATGACTACCCTCCCGCGTGCTTCACTCTAAGTCGAGGAGATCGAGCAGTTTTCACCTGCCTCCTAGGAGTAAAACTTCCTTCTGGTTACGCTGGGAAGATAAGCAGATACCTAGACCCAGTGAAGCGAAGTTCAGCGGGATGAAGTCTCACGACCGTCACGTCTTGATGACGCAGATACTTCGGTTGCAATCCGGGGATCATGGACGCACGTCCGTGAAACGCTATTTGGCCTATGCAACTTCTTCGACGTCATCTCTCGGAAGTCGATTGGCGTGAGGCAACTCAGAAGGCTACAGGAAGAGATCGTGGTGATACTATGCGAGCTTGAGATGTACTTCCCGCCCGCATTCTTCGACGTTATGGTGCATCTGCTGGTCCATATAGTGAAGGATATCATCCAACTCGGGCCGACGTTCCTGCACAGCATGATGTCGTTCGAAAGGATGAATGGTGTCATAAAAGGATACGTTCGCAACATGTCACGTCCAGAAGGAAGCATAGCCAGGGGCTTTCTGACCGAAGAGTGCATCTCCTACTGCACGAATTATCTAGGCATCGAGAACCCCGTTGGTCTGCCCGTCAACAGGCACCTCGGCAGGCTCGCTGGATGGGGTCACCGTGAGGGTCGCCGCGAAATGCATGTCGACTTCGAGGGTCGACTCGCCGACTTTGAAAGAGCAAACCTAGTCGCGCTACAACACATAGACGTGGTCGATCCTTGGGTGGTAGAGCACAAAACCTTTATTAAAAAGACGTACAATGACCGAGGCCAACAGAGGACGGACGGAGATACACTCAAAGAGCACAACTCATGTTTCACGCGTTGGTTCAAGCAGAAGCTTCTGTCGTACCCTTTACATGAGGATTCTTCCGCGGAAGAACAACTCATATTCGCCTTGTCACAGGGCGCCGAGCACAACCTGATGACCTATGAGGCGCATTTATATCAACGGCTACACATTCTACACCGAGGCCAAGGACATGAAGAGCGATGGTTATCGAACTTGGGTAACGATGGAATCCTACACCGTAACGACAAGGACAGATACTACGGAAGGATCGAGGAGATCTGGGAGCTGAGCTACTGCCGGAGAGAAGGTCCCAATGTTCCGTGTCGATGGGCCAAGAACGTCATAAAAGAAGACTGGTATTTCACCACCATGGTTATACCCGGCCAAATCAAGACCATGGGCGCAAACGTCACCGCTAAAAAATGAGCCATGGGTACTGGCTTCCCAAGTGGACCAATGCTTCTTCATTACCGACCCGCCAAAGCCTAGTCGTGTTGTCGTGAGGAGAGGCAAAAGGAAGATCATCGGAATGGATGGAGTAGCCAATGAGCAAGACTTCGACAAGTACGGCGACCCGAGGATCGAACATGACGACGATGATTGAAGGAAATATGCCCTAGAGGCAATAATAAAGTTATTATTTATTTCCTTATATCATGATAAATGTTTATTATTCATGCTAGAATTGTATTAACCGGAAACATAATACATGTGTGAATACATAGACAAACAGATAGTCACTAGTATGCCTCTACAAGACTAGCTCGTTAATCAAAGATGGTTATGTTTCCTAACCATAGACATGTGTTGTCATTTGATTAATGGGATCACATCATTAGGAGAATGATGTGATTGACATGACCCATTCCGTTAGCTTAGCACTTGATCGCTTAGTATGTTGCTAATGCTTTCTTCATGACCTATACATGTTCCTGTAACTATGAGATTATGCAACTCCGTTTACGGAGGAACACTTTGGGTACTACCAAACGTCACAACGTAATCGGGTGATTATAAAGGAGTACTACAGGTGTCTCCAAAGGTACTTGTTGGGTTGGCGATTTCGAGATTAGGTTTTGTCACTCCGATTGTCGGAGAGGTATCTCTAGGCCTTCTCGGTGATACACATCACTTAAGCCTTGCAAGCATTACAACTAATGAGTTAGTTGTGAGATGATGTATTACGGAACGAGTAAAGAGACTTACGTAACGAGATTGAACTAGGTATAGGATACCGACGATCGAATCTCGGGTAAGTAACATACCGATGACAAAGGAACAACGTATGTCGTTATGCGGTTTGACCGATAAAGATCTTCGTAGAATATGTAGGAACCAATATGGGCATCCAGGTTCCGCTATTGGTTATTGACCGAGAATGGTTCTAGGTCATGTCTACATAGTTCTCGAACCCGTAGGGTCCGCACGCTTAACGTTTCGATGACAGTTCATTATGAGTTTATAAGTATTGATGCACCAAGGTTGTTCGAGTCCCGGATATGATCACGGACATGACGAGGAGTCTCGAAATGGTCGAGACATAAAGATTGATATATTGGAAGCCTATGTTTGGACTTCGGAAGGGTTCCGAATGAAAACAGGAAGTTACCGGAACACCGGGGGGTTACCGGAACCCCCCGGGGGGTATATGGGCCTTAATGGGCCACAAGAGAGAAGAGGAAGGGCCGGCCAGGGCAGGCCGCGCGCCCCCCTCCCCCCTCTAGTCCGAATAGGACAAGGAGAGGGCGGCGCTTCCCTCTTCCCTCCCAATCCTACTCAAACTAGGAGAGGGGAGTCCTACTCCGGTGGGAGTAGGACTCCTCCAGCGCGCCTCCCTAGGGCCGGCCGCACCCCTTTGCTCCTTTATATCTGAGGGGCAGGGGCACCCCATGACACACAAGTTGATCTACGGATCGTTCCTTAGCCGTGTGCGGTGCCCCTCCACCATATTCCACTTCGTCATATCGTCAGAGAGCTTAGGCGAAGCCTGCGCCGGAGAAGTCATATCGTCATGAGCTTAGGCGAAGCCTTGCGTCGGTGGAGCATCAACATCGCCACCACGCCGTCGTCTTGACGGAACTCATCCCGACACTTTGCTGGATCGGAGTCCGGGATCGCCATCGAGCTGAACGTGTGCAGAACTCGGAGGTGCCGTCGCTCGGTGCTTGGATCGGTCGGATCGTGAAGACGTCGACTACATCAACCGCGTTGTTATAACGCTTCGCTTCGGTCTCACGAGGGCGTGGGCGGACACTCTCCCCTCGTTGCTATGCCATCACCATGGTCTTGCGTGTTCGTAGGAAATTTTTGAAATTACTACGTTCCCCAACAAGGGTATCGAGCCTGGTTTTATGCGTTGATGTCATATGCACGAGTAGAACACAAGTGAGTTGTGGGCGATATAAGTCATACCGCTTACCAGCATGTCATACTTTGGTTCAGCGGTATTGTGAGATGAAGCGCCCGGACCGACATTACGCGTCACGCTTACGCGAGACTGGTTTCACCGCCCGAGCACTCGTTGCTTAAAGGTGACCGCGGTGTCTGCTCTCTCACTTTAGTTGAACTGAGTGTGGCTACGCCCGTCCTTGCGAAGGTTAAAACAGCACCAACTTGACAAACTATCGCTGTGGTTTTGATGCGTAGGTAAGAACGGTTCTTGCTCAGCCCGTAGCAGCCACGTAAAACTTGCAACAACAAAGTAGAGGACGCCTAACTTGTTTTTGCAGGGCATGTTGTGATGTGATGTGGTCAAGACGTGATGCTATATTTTATTGTATGAGATGATCATGTTTTGTAACCGAGTTATCGGCAATCGGGCAGAAGCCATATGGTTGTCGCTTATTGTATGAAATGCAAATGCCATGTAATTGCTTTACTTTATCACTAAGCAGTAGCGATAGTCGAGAAGCAATAGTTGGCGAGACGACAACGATGCTACGATGGAGATCAAGGTGTCGCGCGGTGACGATGGTGATCATGACGGTGCTTGGCGATGGAGATCACAAGCAAAAGATGATGATGACCATATCATATCACTTATATTGATTGCATGTGATGTTTATCCTTTATGCATCTTATCTTGCTTTGATTGACGGTAGCATTATAAGATGATCTCTCACTAAAATTATCAAGAAGTGTTCTCCTGAGTATGCACCGCTGCCAAAGTTCAGTAGTACCCAGACACCACGTGATGATCGGGTGTGATAAGTTCTACGTCCATCTACAACGGTGCAAAACAGTTGCACGCGGAATACTCAGGTTAAACTTGACGAGCCTTGCATATAACAGATATGGCCTCGAACACGGAGACCGAAGGTCGAACGTGAATCATATAGTAGATATGATCAACATAGTGATGTTCACCATTGAAACTACTCCATCTCACGTGATGATCGGACATGGTTTAGTTGATTTGGATCACGTAATCACTTAGATAACTAGAGAGATGTCTGTCTAAGTGGGAGTTTTAATATGATTAATTAAACTTAAATTTATCATGAGCTTAGTACCGATAGTATTTTGCTTGTCTATGTTTACTGTAGATAGATGGCTCGTCTTTGTTGTTCCGTTGAATTTTAATGCGTTCCTTGAGAAAGCAAAGTTGAAAGATGATGGTAGCAATTACACGGACTGGGTCCGTAACTTGAGGATTATCCTCATTGCTGCACGAAAAATTACGCCCCGGAAGCACCGCTGGGTGACAGGCCTGCTGCAGAGCTGAGCCGAAGTTGTGAACGTCGGCAAAGCAAAGCTGATGACTACTCAATAGTTCAGTGTGCCATGCTTTACGGCTTAGAACCGGTCTTCAACGACGTTTTGAACGTCATGGAGCATATGAGATGTTCCAGGAGTTGAAGTTAATATTTCAAGCAAATGCCCGGATTGAGAGATATGAAGTCTCCAATAAGTTCTATAGCTGCAAGATGGAGGAGAATAGTTACGTCGGTGAACATATACTCAAAATGTCCGGGTATAATAATCACTTGATTCAACCGGGAGTTACTCTTCCGGATGATAGTGTCATTGACAGAATTCTCCAATCACGCCACCAAGCTACAAGAGCTTCGTGATGAACTATAATATGCAAGGAATGACTAAGACAATTCTTGAGCTCTTCGCAATGCTAAAAGCATGGAGGTAGAAATCAAGAAAGAGCATCAAGTGTTGATGATCAACAAGACCACTAGTTTCAAGAAAAGGGCAAAGGGAAGAAGAAGGAAACTTCAAAAGAACAGCAAGAAAGTTGCTGATCAAGAGAAGAAACCCAAGTCTGGACCTAAACCTGAAATCGAGTGTTTTACCGCAAGCAGACTCGACATCGGAAGCGGAACTGCCCCAAGTATTTGGCGGATAAGAAGGATGGCAAGGTGAACAAAGGTATATGTGATATACATGTTATTGATGTGTACCTTACTAGAGCTCGTAATAGCACTGGTATTTGATACTGGTTCTGTTGCTAATATTTGCAACTCAAACAGGGGACAACGGAATAGACGAGCACGGCAAAGGACGAGGTGACGATCGCTGGGAAATGGTTCCAAAGTCAATGTGATCGCGATCGCACGCTACCTCTACATCTACCTTCGGGATTAGTTTTAGACCTAAATAATTGTTATTTGGTGCCAGCGTTGAGCATGAACATTATATCTGGATCTTGTTTGATGCGAGACGGTTATTCATTTAAATCAGAGAATAATGGTTGTTCTATTTATATGAGTAATATCTTTTATGGTCATGCACCCTTGAAGAATGGTCTATTCTTGTTGAATCTCGACGTAGTGATACACATATTCATAATGTCGAAGCCAAAAGATGCAGAGTTGATAATGATAGTGCAACTTATTTGTGGCACTGCCGTTTAGGTCATATCGGTGTAAAACGCATGAAGAAACTCCATACTGATGGGCTTCTGGAATCACTTGATTATGAATCACTTGGTACTTGCGAACCGTGCCTCATGGGCAAGATGACCAAAACGCCGTTCTCCGGAACTATGGAGCGAGCAACTGATTTGTTGGAAATCATACATACCGATGTTTGTGGTCCAATGAATGTTGAGGCCTTGGCGGGTATCGTTATTTTCTCACCTTCACAGATGATTTGAGTAGATATGGGTATATCTACTTAATGAAACACAAATCTGAAACATTTGAAAAGTTCAAAGAATTTCAGAGTGAAGTGGAAAATCATCGTAACAAGAAAATAAAGTTTCTACGATCTGATCGTGGAGGAGAATATTTGAGTTACGAGTTTGGTTTACATTTGAAACAATGTGGAATAGTTTCAAACTCACGCCACCCGAACACCACAGAGAAATGGTGTGTCCGAACGTCGAATCGTACTTTACTTGATATGGTGCGATCTATGATGTCTCTTACTGATTTACCGCTATCGCTTTGGGGATATGCTTTAGAGACGGCGCATTCACGTTAAATAGGGCACCATCTAAATCCGCTGAGACGACACCGTATGAACTGTGGTTTGGCAAGAAACCAAAGTTGTCGTTTCTTAAAGTTTGGGGCTGCGATGCTTATGTGAAGAAACTTCAACCAGATAAGCTCGAACCCAAATCGGAAAAATGTGTCTTCATAGGATACCCAAAGGAGACTGTTGGGTACACCTTCTATCACAGATCTGAAGGCAAGATTTTCGTTGCTAAATTCGGATCCTTTCTAGAGAAGGAGTTTCTCTCGAAAGAAGTGAGTGGGAGGAAAGTAGAACTTGATGAGATAATCAGTATCTGCTCCCTTATTGGAAAGTAGTTCATCACAAGAAATGGTTCTGTGACAACTACACCAATTAGTGAGGAAACTAATGATGATGATCATGAAGCTTCAGATCAAGTTACTACTGAACTTCGTGAGGTCAACCAGAGTAAAATACGCACAGAGTGGTACGGTAATCCTATTCGGAAGTCATGTTACTTGACCATGGCGAACCTACAAACTATGAAGAAGCGATGGTGAGCCCAGATTCATAAAATGGCTGGAAGCCATGAAATCTGAGATGGGATCCATGTATGAGAACAAAGTATGGACTTTGGTTGACTTGCCGATGATCGGCAAGCCATTGAGAATAAATGGATCTTTAAGAAGAAGACTGACGCCGATGGTAATATAACTGTCTACAAAGCTCGACTTGTTGCGAAAGGTTTTCGACAAGTTCAAGGGTTGACTACGATGAGACTTTCTCACCCGTGGCGATGCTTAAGTCTGTCCGAATCATGTTAGCAATTGCCGCATTTTATGATTATGAAATTTGGCAAATGGATGTAAAACTGCATTCTTGAATGGATTTCTAGAAGAAGAGTTGTATATGATGCAACCAGAAGGTTTTGTCGATCCAAAGGGTACTAACAAGGTGTGCAAGCTCCAGCGATCAATTTATGGTCCGTGCAAGCCTCTCGAGTTGGAATAAACGCTTTGATAGTGTGATCAAAGCATATGGGTTTATATGAGACTTTTGGAGAAGCCTGTATTTACAAGAAAGTGAGTGGGAGCTCAGAGCATTTCTAATATTATATGTGGACGACATATTATTGATTGGAAATGATATAGAATTTCTGGATAGCATAAAAGGATACTTGAATAAAAGTTTTTCAATGAAAGACCTCGTGAAGCTGCTTACATATTGGGCATCAAGATCTATAGAGATAGATCAAGACGCTTAATTGACTTTCACAAAGCACATACCTTGATAAAGTTTTGAAGAAGTTCAAAATGGATCAGGCAAAGAAAGGTTTTTACCTGTATTACAAGGTGTAAGATTGAGTCGACTCAATGCCCACCACGATGAAGATAGAGAGAAATGAAAGATGTTCCTATGCTTCAGCCATAGGCTCTATCATGTATGCAATGCTGTGTACCAGACTGACGATGCTTAGCTGTAAGCTTGGCAGGAAGGTACCAAAGTAATCCAGGAGTGGATCATCGGACAGCGGTCAAGAACATCCTGAAATACCGAAAAGGACTAAGGATATGTTTCTCGATATGGAGGTGACAAAGAGCTAGTCGTAAATGGTTACGCCGATGCAAGCTTTGACACTGATCCGGACGATTCTAAATCGCAAACCGGATACGTATTTTATTAAACGGTGGAGCTGTCGGTTGGTGTAGTTCTAAACAAAGCGTCGTGGCGGGATCTACATGTGAAGCGGAGTACATAGCTGCTTCGAAGCAGCAAATGAAGGAGTCTGGATGAAAGAGTTCATTTCCGATCTAGGTGTTATACCTAGTGCATCGGGACCAATGAAGATCTTCGTGACAATACTGGTGCAATTGCCTTGGCAAAGGAATCCAGATTTCACAAGAGGACCAAGCATATCAAGAGACGCTTCAATTCCATTCGGGACCAAGTCCAAGTGGGAGACATAGAGATTTGCAAAATACATACGGATCTGAATGTTGCGCACCGCTGACTAAGCCTCTTCCACGAGCAAAACATGATCGAACCAAGACTCCATGGGTGTTAGAATCATTACTGTGTAATCTAGATTATTGACTCTAGTGCAAGTGGGAGACTGAAGGAAATATGCCCTAGAGGCAATAATAAAGTTATTATTTATTTCCTTATATCATGATAAATGTTTATTATTCATGCTAGAATTGTATTAACCGGAAACATAATACATGTGTGAATACATAGACAAACAGATAGTCACTAGTATGCCTCTACAAGACTAGCTCATTAATCAAGATGGTTATGTTTCCTAACCATAGACATGTGTTGTCATTTGATTAATGGGATCACATCATTAGGAGAATGATGTGATTGACATGACCCATTCCGTTAGCTTAGCACTTGATCGTTTAGTATGTTGCTAATGCTTTCTTCATGACCTATACATGTTCCTGTAACTATGAGATTATGCAACTCCTGTTTACGGAGGAACACTTTGGGTACTACCAAA